>PISX010000919.1:86320-226639 GCA_004024625.1 Mellivora capensis
TTTTTTTTTTTTTAAAGATTTTATTTCTTTATTTGAGAGAGAGGCAGTGAGAGAGCATGAGCGAGGAGAAGGTCAGAGGGAGAAGCAGACTCCCCGTGGAGCTGGGAGCCTGATGCGGGACTCGATCCCGGGTCTCCGGGATCATGACCTGAGCCGAAGGCAGTCGTCCAACCAACTGAGCCACCCAGACGTCCCAAAAATATTCTATTTTTTTTTTATTTATTTAGAGAGTGCAGATGTGCCCACATGCAAGTGAGCAAGGAAGGGCAGAGGGAGGGAGAGAATCTTTTTTTTTTTTTTAATATTTTATTTATTTATTTGACAGAGATGACAAGTAGGTAGAGAGGCAGGCAGAGAGAGAGAGAGGAGGAAGCAGGCTCCCCACTGAGCAGAGAGCCCGATGTGGGGCTCGATCCCAGGACCCTGGGATCGTGGCCTGAGCCGAAGGCAGAGGCTTTAACCCACTGAGCCACCCAGGCGCCCCTAAATTTTTTTTTTTTAGAGATGACTTTGAGTGGTTAAAAGTTAGGGAATATAATTTTCCAGAACTTTGTATAAGCAATCTGGCTGAAATTTTTTTCTCAAGTTTGTCACTTCCCAAGGAAGAAGCAGGGATTTCTAGTGTAGGCACAAAAATTAATGCCAGGAAGCGCAGACGAGAAGGCAACCCTGTGCCGACTGCTCCAGTGACAGCACCCCGTGCCCCCAGGCTCTGGTGCTAAATCCACGACATCCAGAAATGTGTCCTGTATGTTTCCATAAAATGGATTTTTCCTTCACTTGCTACTAAACCTGAGTTCAATTAAAAAAAAAAAAAGCCATCATTATACAACCCCCGTGCAGAAGTCATTATGGTGAGGTGAGAGAGAGAAATAATGGCAGCTCGCCGCCTTGATAAGCCCAGAGTGTAGCAGGGAGCAGGCAATTCCTACATAATTATTACATAAGGCGGACTGAGGGACGTGCTCTCACAGAGGGACCTGCAAAGTGAGAGGCAAGACAAATCCTGCGGGGGGAAGACAGGGGGGCACCACAGCCGGTATATAAAAGGACTCAGGGCTGAGCAAGGTGGTGGAAGATGGCATTTAAAGAGACAAGGAGCCTGCAGGTACAGGGGACAGAGAAACCAGACTCCACTCTGAGAAAGTTCTGTGTACACCGGAGGAGCACAGGGCAGTCCTGTGTGCTTGGAGTGTACAGTATAAGCCGTGGGAAGTCGCCGAGTTTGTTTTTGTTTCTACGGCGACTGGGGCACCATAACATGACTGTGGTTCAGTGACAAAACCACTGGCAGCACCGTGAACACGACATCGGAAGGAGAGAAACTGAAAGAAGAGAAGCCAGTTGGGAAGCGCCGCTTTAAACAGGAAGCCCAAGTAGAAATGGGAAGAACCATGGGAGAGTCACTGATAAGGAGAATCTACGGGATTTGGAGCAGATGTGGCAAGGCAAGGGGACAAGGCAAGGTGCCTTGACTTTAAGTTCTCAAACCGGAGCGACTGGGGATCCTGCTCACTGAGCTGCAGCATGTAGGTCGGTGAGCTGCAAGGGGGCTGGGGGAGAACGAGCCTGTGAGGCTCGAGGACTTCCAGAGGCTGGTGACACCCATCAGAGGCCAGTGTCGGGGCTGTATTTCAAAATCACTCATACAGCAATGACAGCTTACGTGCTGGGATGAAACGAAACCATCAAGGCAAAGCAAGTAACGGGAGCGGGCAGCTGAAAGGGGACCACCGTAGAGATGGTCCACGAAGGACAAGACAGAAGCAGTGGAGACTGGGAAGGACAGTCAAGGTAACAGAATAACACAGAAACCAGGACTTGCTCCAAACCACTGAATGCCGGGGGAAGAGCAAACAGAACGACCATTAAGAGGGCCTCCGTTCCGGGAAGGTGCCTACAGTGAAGCTGGATACCGAAATGGATTGGAGGAATGAAAAAACCAGAGACAAGAACAGACTAGAATGTTCTTTCCAGAGGTGTGCTTGGAGGCGAGAGATGGGCCAGTAGTTTAGGAGAAAGCGGGTCTAATACTTGACTTTTTAGGGGAGTAAACCCTAAAAGAGACAAAAGATGTCAAAGAAAGGGGATCTTACAGGAGACGGACTGAGGCCTCTGCTTCTTCAAACCTGCTGTGTGAGCCATTCTTCAAATTTCTGATAATTTGGGGCCACATACGCAAAGCTCAAGATAGAACATGTTCCCTAACTGAATCTTCATGGATAAGACTTACATTCTCACTTTCATAAATATTCCAAAGATGTGTTCCATAAAACTCTTTTGCCCTAATCGTTAAATTGTTAAGTACTGAAATAGGTTTTACATCACACATTTAATAAAAAACTGAGAAAAGGCTGAAAATGTGTTCAACTCTGTATCATTACATTTGTTTTAAGCATTACATTTGAATCTGTAATCAACACATGACTCATGAGGAGTACTTCATAAATCTTTCTAGACCTCCAGTCTTTGTATAATTGTCCCCTCCATCAACCATGAATTTCCTTTGTCCGGAACAACTCCTGATGAAATTTGGGAAGAGAGAAACCTTGTCTCACCAGGAAAAAAAAAATCTCAGGCCCTTATCGCCAAAATACCTAAAAGACAACCTCAGGGAGAAGGGCTGCGTTACAAATGATCTCCTTCATCTCCTTCAGTCCATGCAACGACATACTTACCCTAGACTCACACGCATATTCTTTTTAAAGAATTAGTTCCTTGCTCTTCCTTTAGCAGGCAGTTGCCTCTAAGTCTGTTTAGAGCCAAGCAGGGGAGAAGGAGAGGGGAGAGAGGACGCAAGCAAGGCCTGGTGGCCGAAGGAAGGCACCCACAGTCCGCTTCACGACCTCCTGGCTTTGCAGAGGATGAGCCAGGGCTGGGGGCGCACTAGGGGAGGGAGAGCACAGGCTGCCGTGGGTGACGCTTCAGTCACCTGGGCCGGGCCATCCCACACAGACTAGCAGAGGAGAGGCCTGCTCCTCCTGGGAATGCTTCGATCACCTTTAATAAACACCCTGGCACTCACAGCAGGCCGGGGAGCGCGGCGCAGAGAGTAAATGAAAGGGGAGACACCCGAGAACCTCCCGGCGCTGCAGAGAACCCTGGAATTTACCAGACTGTGGGCCAAGGGAAAGGCGTATCTTGTGAGGATCTCAAACATATCCCTTCTGCTGTGGCCTTCCTGTTTCAGCGCGAACCTCAGGTTTCTCATGTCCTGGGGGAAGGGGGGGAAGCAGAGAAATTTGACAGTTCAGTCTTCAGATAAAGTGACAATCCTGAGCAAAAAATCTCTTCAACTAAAGGAGCGGAAGAATCACTTACCTGGAAGGGCAGTTAATCTAGATTACTAAGAAAATCACTTTGTTTTTGTGTGACATTTGGAAATATCCAGTTTAAGAACAACTCAAATTACTCCCATCGCGGTCATGAATGTAAAGACAAAGCAACTAGTGTTAAAGAGAAGACAGAGCTAAAATCATTTTCTAACAAGAAAAATCAAACCTGGCCTTGCACACCATCTATGGTGTCTCCTTCAACTGGCTTCTGTGGTATTTTAACTATAAGAGTATTTTATTCACAGAACTTTTCAAATGTGTACCTGCTATCACATGTGAGCTCAAAATTGTCAAACATGTCACGAAAATACGGAAGCTCTCGCCCTCTCCCTCATGCGCCTCTCACGTCTCAGTCTAACAAATCAGGAAATGATTGGCACTGCGCTCTCGTCCGGGTGGTGGAACATTGTTCTTCCCGTCAAGCTGTCTTGCACAGTGTTCTACACAGACCACAGATGAGTACCCTTGTGCTTTCAGGAACTAAACACTAACGCTCAAAACTGGATTCTAAAAGGGGCTTTCAGTACATATCTCCTCGCTAAGCAAGAAAAACTTCTCATACACTGAAACCAAACCAACAACAATAACAACAAAAGCTCCCTTAGCTATCAAGTTGCATCACCTATCAAATATATAACACTCTGTCTTCCTTTTAAAGCCAGAGTTCAGGTTGTCTGCTGAATCAATCACGGTGGCTGAACACTCAAAACACCAATTCAATTTGGAAAAATGAGCTCCATCCTGGACCCTGGGGGACTTCGGGAAGGAGGCGGCTGGGCTGGTCCCTGTCCTTTTGGATGTCACAATCTTTACATTTTTTTCAAAGCGTTTTTTCATGTAGCATCTCAGGAGCACAGGTAAAGCTTCCTAAACCTTTGGCACAAAGGACTAGCAAAGGCCTTGCTACATACGGGGCATCCCAGAATGCCACGGGCAGCAGAGGTGGTATGACGAACTAGACCCGAAGACCTTGACCGAGTGACCCAAGACTGCTCACTCTCTATACAGATGGCATCTACTGGGTCTTGCCACCTCTAGGATTCTGTGCTTTCATTTCTAGAAGCACAGAACTGAATAAAATCCAAAAATCAACTCACAACATATTCCAAGGAAACCAGGATATTAGCTGTTGGCTCATGATGCAAAGCGGTAGTCAAATGAAAGGGAATAATCATTTCAGTGAGATGACATGCCTCCAGAGGATTTTACAACCGAGCCACCAGCACAGCGCTGGGCAGCCGAGGCTCCATGGGGCTCAAAGACCTGTGTGCAACTTTCCTCCTCACAGCCTGGGGTCAGCTGATAGCTCCGTACCATCACTGTTCTTAACCACTTGGCCGGAATTTAGACCGTTTCTAGATAACCATTTATTCTGAGCCATCCGTGATTCCAACAACTGCTTTCTGTGTGCCAAGGCACAAGTGATTCAAGCAACTTCTGGTTGCCATCTGATTCAGATGTAATTAAAGGACAGAAAGAATTACTACTTCATCTTGCCAACAAGAAAATTGAAATGGAAAAGGCAAATGACTCATGGGCGGCAGCTCACCAAATCTACGACAGAAATATGAGCATATCCTAAGTGGTAAGTTCCACCTGGTCTCCTTAAGGCTGACTCGTCAGGGGAGGGCCCCCGAGAAAGAGCCTTGCGGCCAAAGAGCCTCACAGCCCCACCTTGGCCTGTCTGACAAGTGAGTCACGTGGCGATTCACCAAGCCTCGCTGTAATAAACCCGAGCCCGAGTAAACACCCCCCGCCATGCAACCATACGGAAGGGCTGCTTTATGGAGACATCATTCCTATAACGCATCTCTGGAGAAACACCACCCATGGCTGCTGAGCCTTTAAAGCGAGTAAACAGGGGCGAGGCATGGAAGACTGCCGCAGGTTTGTTGGTGGTTAAGTTTTGGCTTCATCTCCCCCACCCCTTAAGGCTCCAAGTTGCCAGCAGGGGCTGGTGTGGTGCCTGGGGGTAAACATTCGCATATTCAGAGCTGTCCTGTCCTCTGCTGCTAGATGACATCCACTGGGACTTACAACCCCCAGCTGAAAGGCACTGCTGGCGAGCAGAAATTCCCATGCCCAGAGCTAGTAGGACCAGATCTGTAGGGTTTAGAACAACCCGTCTCCCTAGAGCAACAGCGGTCTTAGGGCTCTAGACCCCAGCTGGGGCTGACCTCTGCGAGACCGCCCTGCCACAGCAGGTTCCTTTTTTATCACCTTCGGGTCTGCTTCTGAGGACATGGGACTTGCCTCTCCCAGGGAGATAACGGAATGAAGAGGCTGAGCTCCAACACTGTTCTAGGCCGTCATTTTTGGGCTCAGAGCTAATTCCAAAAACTACAGGTATGTGTAACGTCTGTGAGTTATGCCTGGTGAGTTGTCCCGAAGCCCCTTGTCTTTATAATAAACAGTCAAAGGGTAAGAATGTGCTTTTTCTCATTAACTTTGGGGACACGATATTTAAATACAAATTCTTTCTATTGACAAGGTGACAAACAGCACTTTGAAAAAAAAATTCTATTAGAATGAAAGTCACTTCCAAGGTCGTCAATATTGGCAACCCCATTTTCTCTTGAGTACTATAACATAACGCTCTACTCCCATGGATCCCTTTACGCAAAATGCAAGACTTTACTTCCTTCAAAGTAAATCCCTGTATTTCTAGGCCCCAAAGTGAAGACAGTAGCTGGGATCATAAATAAGGCATTTAAGGTAGCCTGGATTAAAACAAAAACCAAAAGAAGCCAAAGTGGGTAGTGATAGAGAATTTCAGTTCAGGCTTAATGACCACAGAATCCTTTGCTTTGTGATAGAGTGTACTAGTCCATCTTCAACTTTTATAAACCGGAGACAATAAAACGAACATACCATATGCATTATCAAAACAAAACTATAGGAGATGAGTTTTAAAAAATCACAGTGCCTGAGCCAAGGTCACATCTCCCAGATCTAGCTGTGAGAACCACTGGAACGGATGACCTCCACACCCCTTCCAGCTCCTTCTGGGATTGGACATTATTCTATTCTATTATTATTCTATTCGGATTGTAACCATCTGACACAGTATACCTGGAAAGGACGTATTCTTGCCAGAAGGTTTACCCTGGGTTGTCTGCAGAATGTATTTGGATCCCAACCTTGACATCTGTCGGGTAATCTCAGCTGAGTGACTGAACTCTTCTTAGGCTCAAGGCTTCATAAGGATATAATGGAGATGCCACCTAGCACATGTCTGCACCAACACAGATGCTCACTGAACAGTTACTAGTTCAGTTAAGTAAATGGCATTATCATTAAATCTCTGCTACCCACTGTGCCAATGCAAAACTCAGCAAAAGTTAGAAAGGTTGTTAGAGGCACATCCTATTCACAGAGGGTAAAATCTCTCACAGTTCTCTTTCCTTTCACGGTGTGAAGGTGTCCAGCTGGTAACACGTTACGTAATGGGACACCGGGAGCAGACTCGGGCAAAAACTTTCTAGAAAGTGAGAAAATTCTATCCATAAAGTTTTCTTCCCATCCAGTCAAGCTGACAGAAGGACAGGTCCGAGTCCTCGCAGGTCTCTTTAACAGGAACTACTTCCCCAGGAGGTTTTGGAAGCCTGATCATGAAAGAAGGACCATTCTCGGGCCTTAGATGAACCAGGGTCTTTGATTTTTTTTTTTTTTGTAAACCCCCATTAACTGTTACTCATCATTCAACACTAATGTGTCTTTTTTCACATAAGAAAGTACTGAATCTCTTACTTTACAAGTAATATCTAGACCATAGGAATTTTCGCCTCTACTTGTCGCGCCTCCCATTTTTTCAATTCTGGAGATCACACCCAGAGGAACATCAAGTATTAGAGCAGAATCCTGTAATGGACAAAAATGCAAAAGTCAATATTTCTGTCAGTATCATTAAAGCACCAAAACCACTTTCAAAAAACCATATGCTTTAGGGCACTTTTACCTTGGCCCTTTTTACCACTTTCTATGAACAAAAATAGGGTACAGATCACACACGAAAGAGCATGCATGAGAACAGCCAGTTACGCAACCAAGACGCACCCCCGAACATCCGCAGCACCTTACAGAATCAAGACCAAACTCCTAGGGACACAATTCAAGGGCCCTGTGCTGTCACTTCCAGCTGGCCTCTGCAGGCTTTTCTCCCACACCGGTGCGTACTCCCAACTATATGACAACCTTCACCATTCCTCAAGCATGGTCTACAGTCAGGCCTCTGCACTTCCATGCACAGTGTTCTCTTTGCCCAGGGTGATCTAGGTTCCCCAACTACCAGATGTCTCCCCATGGCTTAAGCCCTGGTCCAGCAAACACCGCCTCTTACAAAGCTCCGCTTCCTGAGTAGACAGAACACAACCGACCACTCCCACCTCTGAAGTTCTACAAGGCTTGGTTCAGACTGCGGCTACGCCACGTGCTTTCCCATTTCTGCCGGAAATGCACAGGTCCGTGTTCTCCCCACGCCTGGAACCAAACATCTGGAAGTAGTGCCTAGCTGAGGCCTGGGTGCATCTCCCACCCGAGAAGGGCCTGGATGCACAGTGATGCCTCTCCATCATTCCTCATCCAATGCTGGGCGCGAGGGGTCCGTACAGGTGCTGGTGAGCCAGAATCACATTCATGATGTCACACCACAGTCATCACGAGCTGCCAGCAGCTGCCACGCATGGAGTGAGTCGCCTGTGCCAGGTGCTGCGACGGGGGCTCCGCATGCCTCATCGTTCAGATTTTATCCTCCCGGCCATTCCGGATGTTGGTGTAGTATTCCCGTTGCCTGATGTGGCAATAGAGGCTTTAGAAAGCTTCAATAACTTGCTTGGTAAATAGGAGAAAGGGTTGAGATTTGAACCAAGGTCTGGGAACACACATCAAAAAAGCCAGACAAATGGTCCCAGCCTTTTGAGTCTGTAACTGCATTCTGAAGAGCTTATCTTACAGCTACTGCACAACAGGACGAGCAGTTGTATGTGTGGAGATGCTCCGTGGAGCCAGAGGGGCCGTCGGCGTGGAGAAAACGACCGTCAGTCAGCTTGAAGGACGAAGCCTGCAGCGCCGAAAATAATCACAGTGCGCGGAAAAATAAGCTTACGTGGAAAAAAGCAGCACAGGGGCGCCAGGGTGGCTCAGTGGGTTAAAGCCTCTGCTTTCGGCTCAGGTCATGATCCCAGGGTCCTGGGATTGAGCCCCGTGTCGGGCTCTCTGCTCCGCGGAGAGCCTGCTTCCTCCTCTCTCTCCCTGCCTGCCTCTCTTGCCTACTTGTAATCTCTGTCAAATAAATGTTTAAAAAAAAAAAAAGAAAAAAGCAGCACACAAAATACACTGGCTACGGTAATGTAAGATACATATCCACGTGGACAAAGATAAGGAGGCCTACAGCAATTGGTTAAGTCCCATGTTTTCCTGAGTGCTGTGATGACTTTGATAATAAAGAGAATACTTTCAAGGTGCTTCTTGAAGTTTTGTTCTTTAGAAGATGTTCCTTTGGGGGGATACAAATAAAGTTTGGGTTCTACTTGAAATCCTTCTCCTTTGTACAGTACTAAGTTTCTTTACAGAGTAGAAATATAGCTCATGCTATTCTAGAAATTCAAAAAGTCTAAGAATCGGGTGCATCCATGCCATGGCCCTACTACTCAGCTACAAAAACACAAGGAACTATGGATGCACACAATGCCACACAGGGCTCTTAAAGGCACCATGCCGAGCAGCAGATAAGGCCAATTTCACAAGATCACGTACTGTAGGAGCCCGTTTATGACATTTTTGAAGTGATAAAATTTTAGAGATGGAGAACAGAGAAATGGTTGCCAGGGGGTGTGGGGAAGGAGGGCGTGATTATACAGGGGCAGCAACAGTCGCAGATCTCGATCGTCAGTGCGTGACTCCATGATTTAATACATGAGATCAAGCGGCACAGAATAAAATGCAGAAACCCACGAAAAAATGAGTGCATGAAAAACAGTGATAAAGTTCAAGTGCAGTCAGAGTCTCAGTTAACCATATGGTGCCATTAATTTCCTGGTTTTGATCAAGCAATATAGTGACTGGAGAAGCTAGGTAATGTACTAGTTTTCCAAGTTCTTGAGCATTCATAATTATTTCAAAATAGAAAGTTAAAGAAAGCACAAGAGCATGGTCACCGTGATATCAGGAAAAGAGTGCAAGCTCTTACACTGAACAAAATTGGTTCAAGGAGTTTTGACATTTATCAGCTGGATAACCTTTGCAAGCCACATTTATCTGTAAAGTAGGGATGATTATAGATCATGGACTTAAGCCTGTCACATGGTAGTTAGAAAACAATGGAATTCATTATTATTATCACAAAGAATTTCTTCGTGTTTGGAAGACATAACTGCGCTCTCGCAAGCAGCTACAGGTCCTTCCCTTTGTACCCCCAAGGAGGCATTTTTTAGTTGTGGCCATGGGGTGAGACACCTCACTGTGTGACTAAAATCCAAATGCTTAGAGAAAAAAAAAGACACTGCTCAGTAACTGTGTGCATATACATCTGTGTGTTATAATGTGTTTACTTCTCAATACAATCTAGTTATTAAAAACTTACCACCAGGAAATCTGTTCTGTTTGGATTGAGATTTACAAGTGCCCAAGTGTATTCCTAAATGTCACATTTATACCTGGAAACACACAGATTAGACACTAAATACAAGTCCGATACCCTAAGATCAACATGGAAGCAAGAATGTAAACGAAAAAGAGGAGACCTTACCGCTCTTTTGTCCTTGAATAGAGGAAATTCTATAGCTCTGATAACCCTGACCCAACACAACCCAGAAAATGGGACAACTGAGGACAGCTGGCCAGTTCCTGACCACAGGCACCCACAGTTTAATGAGGCTCCTTGCCATGTTCTCCCCGAATGACAGGTTCGAGATCAGACAACCCAGCAGGCCAAACTGGAAGATCCAGAAATTGGAAAATTAGCTTACCTCTGTAGAAACCTGAGTTGTTACTCTCTAAGTATCATTAAATATTGAAGAACTCTCAAAGGTCCCTTGAACTCAAAATTCTGCACCTCTAAGGATCTGAAATAGTTGAGAAGTAAACAGAACGATCTAAAATAGATGACTTCATTTACCATCTCTCTTGAGTGTCTACTGAGTAGCAGAAACCATCCTGGATACTAGGAAACACAGAGATAAATAAGATACAAGTGCTGTGCGAATGGGAGATGGGACGCATGTACCCGAGGAGCCACGATGCCAGGTTGCAAGTACCAAGAGCCATCAAAACAAAGCAAAACACAGCCCACGTCCAGACTAACAGGATGGGACGTCAGAGGAGGGCAGAACAATTTCCTATCGATTGGTTCTCCTGAAGGTTCTGTGGCAACAGCAATGTTACAGATGAGCCTTACAGGACGGAATAATAGCAAGTGACAGTGACATCAGCCATACGTGTGGGAAAGTATGGGAAGTTTATAAAAAATAAAACACAACACAACAAAACAGCTGGTCAGGCTTATGACAGGGTGGCAGGGGAATGCCTTGGGAACACCCCAGGGCTTGGATCAGGGTGACTGGGGTCCCTGGAATGTGTTTCGAGAAGAGAAGCACAAGGACAGACCGGTGCTTTCTGAAGATCCCTTCCGCAGTACTGAGCACTGTGCAGTAGCAAAGAAGGGACCACACCCAATCCTGGGAACCCTGGAAGCTACTGATTTAA
The DNA here is from genome assembly GCA_004024625.1 of Mellivora capensis. Classification (NCBI taxonomy): domain Eukaryota; kingdom Metazoa; phylum Chordata; class Mammalia; order Carnivora; family Mustelidae; genus Mellivora; species Mellivora capensis. Next base: position 97,357 of record PISX010000919.1, read on the forward strand.
GGCAAGTTGAGAAGACAGGAGAACCCAAATGTGGAGTGACCTAAGAGGGAAGCAAAAGAAGGAGACATGAGCCACTGGGGAAGCATCGGCAAGGACTCAGATTTAGGACTAGACAGGAGATGTGATTCCAGCAAGAGATGGGAAAAACACAGAAAGGGGTTTGGGAGAAAGATTAACACTGTCACTTCGAGACACACCGGCTTGAAGGTTATGATAAATTAGTCAAGTACAGATAACCAGGAAGCAGCTGGAATTACAGAACTGGGAGAGATTCCAAAGGTCCCTCAAACTCAAAATGTCCAGAACTAACCACATGATGTTTCTCTCCCCAAATTCCATCTTCCCGTCTCAGTGGCTGCTGCTCCATCTGTCCCATTACAAAGGCTGGAAACCTCGGAGTCATCCTTGACATCTCCTTCTCTGCCACCCCTCATCCAGTCTCCCACATTTACCTCTTAAATCTGTCTTGAACCTATCACCCCCTCTCCAACTTCCCCGGACCACTGGAACAGGCACAGCGGTCTCTTTGCACGGACTGGTGCTCCCCTTGGAGTCTGCCCTCCGCACAGCGGCACAGGTGATCGCTGACACAGTCAATCTGATTCGATCATTCCTTTGCTTAAATCATGTCCAAAGTTTCTTGCTGCTCAACTCCAAACACTTCCAGCCTTAACAGGGTCTACAGGCCCTTGGTCATCTGCCCCCCCCGCCCTGCTCATTCCTTGCTGTTCTCCCTGCCCCCAACCCAGCCACAGGCTCATCTGTTCATGTTCCCCTTGGTCCAGCGCCTCTAGCCATTCCCTCAGCTGATTCTCCCCACCTGGCCCCTGGCAACCATCTAGGCAATTCCTATTCATTCTTCAGACCAGAGGTCAAACACCATTTTCTCAGGACCATTTCCCAGGCTCCTCGAACAGCTGCACTCCTGTACTACTCGGTCCTGGGCTCCTCGCGCTCGGCACAACTTGTTATACCCCCTGTGTGATTATCTGATCACTGTCGGTCCCATCAGCACGAAAGCTTCATGGGGGACAGCCTACGTCTGCCGTGCGCACCACTAGTTGAAACCACAAGTGGAAGATGCGGAATGACCGAAGGCTCTAAGAGTAAAAGACAAAAGGAGAAAAGGCTCAAGGAGGGGAATTTGGTTTTGGAAAAAAGGCAGCTAATCCCCTCCTCTCGGATGAGAGGAGGAGGAGAGCATGGGTAAAAACAGCAGCAGGTAGTGAGGAGGGCGGTTTCTGGGAGCTCAGGGACGAGGGCTTTTAACTGCTCCGCAGAACAAGACAGGAGGTCGGCTGCAGCACATGGAGGGTTGGTCAGCGAGGCAGTCGGGGAAGGAAGGAGAAGTCAACCTGAGATGAAAAAGAACTGCCCAAAGAGGGGGAGACTCTGAGGCCTGAAAACCTGCACTTGTGAGGGAACTAATGCATTAAATCCAAGTGACTTGCACAGCAGGGCCCAGTCACCCACGGCCTCTCAAGTTTGGGGACAGCGAATTGGGAAGGACACACGGCAACAAGGGGCAAGGGAACCTAAGGGGCTTGCGGGCATTGCTTCCCCCTGAGAACAGCGCGCATTCTGCAGCAGCAGCGTAAGGAGAGGGCTCAAGACTGAAGCTTCACACAATACCTACAGTCCGGCCCTATGTTCCCACTGAAGTCCTACTTACAGACCCATGAGGATGTTTTATTAGTCTTTTTTAGTGCTATTTCAGCCCCCTTGAAAGGAAAAGAGGTGCGAAATCTACTAGTCTGAAGAACTTCAAGAAGGACAAAATCTCACAAATCTCCGTTGTGTTTTCGTGAACAGAAAAACCCTCCAGGAATCCTGTCGGTCATCCCTGTAATGATCTGGACGCGCCTTCCCCCGGGAAAGAATACAGCTCCGCCTCTGAGATCCGCACAGGAGAGGGCGGCATTCCAGGCTCGGAGCTGCAGCCAGTGAGAGCCACCACGGAGCTGTGCGACGCCCAGCTAGGGGTGGCGGACACCTAGCGCCTGCTCCCAGCTCCTTTCAGAACCAAGCATCTGAGAGACAGAGTCTGACTGACATCCAGCCACACGTCCAGCTCACCTGTCCCAGCCCTGTCTGCACACTGGTAAGCTGCCAGAAGGCTAAGCAAACAGGCCTCATGTCCCTAGTCCCTCGAAGAAAGACCTTACCGACTCCAGAGGAATGTGTGTGCCGTCTTTACAGAGGGTCTTAAACGGTACTAAAGAATCTTTGGGTGATACTCTGCCTGGAAAATGCAATCATTATGCTCCTAGCTTTTAGAGACCTCTCTCCTTGAATCGAGTCCAGGAAGGACACACTGCTTCTGACTTGGCGTCAGGAAATGACGGTAAGCCATTTGCCGTTTGCCATCTCATCAGCGTTTCTCAGTCGGAAGGCCTAAAAGCCTCCACTCTGCCGGCTCCCACACGTCTGCCACAGCCTGTTCCAGCTTCAGGCTGCGTGGGGTGACCGACAGCGAGAAATACCCACTTTCAGGTGGGATCGTCTCTGGGGCAAAGGGGCAATGGGGTTTTTTTTTTTTATAAAATTCCTATCTTAAATATTTCAAAATAATTTTTCAAACGGGGTGGGGATGGATGTGTGCTGTAGGTGGAAAAAAAAATGGCCTGAAGGAAAGTCCGGAGGAGAAAGCATAGGGCTTCAGTAGTGGTCACTGAGTAGAACACCTGAGCCAGAGCGTGGGGCGGGCACACAGGAGAGAGGTGGGAAGGTGCCAGGCCTCTTACTCCCCGGCTAAGGCCTAGGAGCCGAGGGAAGAAAGGAGCCATGGACAGCTTCTGAGCACGGGGATGGCACAGCTATAAAGACGACTTCAGGCCAGAAAGAAGGGAGTGGGGAGAAGCAGTGGGCAGGGAAGCCAATGTGTGGTCCCTGTGATGGCCCAGGACAAGACCTTGGACTGGGGGGGGGGGTGGCACATGTGAAGACTGTAGAGAAAGGAGGACAGGGGCAGGGATCCCAGGGCCACTGGCGGACAAGCAGCACCAGCCTGAGAAGCGAGAACACCAGAAGAATGGACTGGGGAGGGAGAAAGAGCCAAAGACTCCCGCCTTGGCCCATGCATCTGGGCTGGGAGGTGAAAAGCCCAGGGCTCTTGGGCAGGCAGTAAGAAATGAGAAAGCGGGAAGGCGCCTGGGTGGCTCAGTGGGTTGAGCGTCAGACTCTTGGTTTCAGCGCAGGTCCTCATCTTGTGGGTCGTGGGATCGAGTCCTGTGTCTGCTTGGGCTCCTGCTATGTGCAGCGTCTGTTTGGGGATTCTCTCCCTCTGTGCCTTCTCTCCCTCCTACCCCCACCCCTGGCTCTCACTCTTGCTCTCTCAAAAATAAATAAATCTTAAAAAAGAAAAAAAAAAAGACGAGAAAGGGGCCAGAAGAAAGGCAGCCCTCGAAACCCTAGAAAGCCCAGGAGCGAGGAGGGGATGGCTCTGCCTGTCAGTGTGGCCAGATGGGGGAGGGCGCGAGGGAAGGAGCGCGGCCAGCAGGCAGCATTGTCCTGGCAGAAGACACCGCCCCCGGGGCGCGGAGGACACCCTGGGGTGGAAGGAGGAGAGAGAGACCGATCAGACTGATGCATCCACAGAACAGGTCCCCACCTGGGCTCCCAGCGACCTAATGACCACCCTCTGTGGCCTCTGCTCATTTTTTATCCGTCTGTAGTCTGCCCCCTCCTTTTCCCCCTTCTCTTCTACCACCCACCAAAGCCTTTGCTCAGATTTTCTGCTGCTCCCCCGCCCCGGCCCCACCCAGGGAGAATGTTCGTGCCCCTCAGCGCGCATCTCCTTGTCACATCATCTTCTCAGGTAATTGTGCGGATGTATGCAGCTTTCACTGACACGGACGTGCTAACAACTTCACCGGCTTCGGAGTCACGTTTCCAAATGCTTCGGAGACATCTCTTCTCAGTGGCTATACAGCTATTAAGGCCACATTTTCCAGGAATCTCCGGGGGCTCACCTCCGACGTGTTCCTTCTCCCGTGAGGTCCATTTCAAAGGCAAAGGATCACAGGCATCATTCTAGACTCGAGTCCATCCTCCAGGTCCCGCCTCCAAATGGCCACCCCATGCTCCCGGACCTTCTGCACTCTTCTCTCCTCCTGGTGCGATGACAACTGTGCGAGGCCCTGGCTGCCCACCTGGGCAGCTAGCTTTTCCGTTGCTCTCCCAGCCTCCAGTCTCCCTCCCTAATCCATCAGACACACTGCAACTGGTGTCCCTTCCAGAAAGCCACACCGATCACATGGTTCTGCCCGTAAGCTCTGTGCTGCTGACCTGTGACTCGTGAGACTCCTGGGGCCGACTCTTCTTCAGGCTTCAGCTCCTGCCACCCCACTCCCCCTCCAACCTGTGCCCCAGCTCCGACAGACCATGCAACTGTTGCCACCGTATGTGGTCCTCTCCGCATTGTCACACAAGTGAGAGGGAAACGCCCTACCTGACACACCCCTCCCTCTCTCCCCTCCTGTCCAGGAACCTGTTTCCATTCTTCAAGACTTGCTTCAAATACCACCTGCTCTACAAAGATGCCATGACTCATCACTCGGTGAGTCACGGTCTCCCTCGCAGCCTCGCAGCGTTATGCAACCACTAAAGGCTTTGTCATATCACACCCCAATTACTCGCCTCTGTGTCATTCGTTCACCGAGCTCGGCGTTAGTTCACCGCACTGCGTGCTGAAGGTTCCGGAATAAAGTTATAAGCATCTGAATGCACAAAAGGTTACTTTGCCTTTCTCATCCACTATAGCAACTGAGCCCAAGGTGTTTCCTAGAACGGAAGCTGAAGCCGTCTTCCCCCTGGTAGTCTACAGATTACAGAGTATTACATGCCTAAAGTGCCCCCGCTGTGGTCAGGAGATCGACCCCAAGCCAAATTCCTGAGCCCCCTCAAGGTCAAAGGGGGGCAATGAGACTTCCAAACACCAGAAGCAATGGTGGTATCTGAGATGCCACGATTCAGTGAGGTCCGCATGGCAATCGAGCAGCCGCGATGAAGCCTGTTCCCTCCCGAGTTCACTCACAGAATACGTTTTTACTGAGCGCCTACTGTCTGCTGGGCTCTGTGCTAGCCGGGCACAGAGGACCAAAAGGACTCAGCATTAGTAAAGGCCAAACACAGACAGACAAGCATCCCTGGCCTCAGACAGCCACGGAACAAGAGGAAGCCGTGCAAGATGTAAAATCGGAGGTGGAGACAAGTGCTCAGGAGAAACAAACGAACATGGAAAGGAAAGCGGGCATGCTGGCCAGGCAGGGGACAGCTCTCAGGCACTGAGCACTACCAGATAGGTGTGGGGAGAGGCTATGCGGACCCGGAGAGGGAAGGGCTCCTTCCCGGGAAGCTGGAGGAGGCTCCGAAGAGGGTGTGGCCGTTCAGGTGGGTTCTGAAGGACAAACAGTGGCTTCCAGGTACGGTGAGAACAGCACGGGCGATGCACCAATACAGACGCAAGGAGGGGCCTCACGTGTTGGGAGAAGGGAAGGTCGTGGTCTTACAACAGCACTGGCAGCAGTGGCGGGAGTCGAAGCAAGAGAAGTCACGAGGCTTTTTATGCCATGTGAGGGACAGTGGATTTCATTCCCTGGGCCATGGGGAGCCAACGGAGTTCTAGACTGGAGAGGTTGGAGGCAGCATGCAGGGCAGAGTGGAGGGGGAGATGGCCACAAAGGAGGGCCACACTGACAATCCAAGGGAACAACCACTGTGCTTCTACTGTCCTGGGGAACGGGGCAGGCAGGAAACCTTGCCCTTGACACCCCGACGAATGGGACAGAGGACTCCCCAGTCAGACCGCGCTCCCACTGCAGTGTTTACCTACCTGAAACGAACAGGTGTCTGCTTCAAAATGCCAGTGAGCGGACAGCTCTTTGTCAAACACACAGTTTGCAGCAGAATCCACAACTGATGTTCTTATTTAGGACTTTAACAAACACTATGCTGACTACGTTTTAAGGTTTTTGCATGACCACTTATGTGGCTTTCTTTATAGGATGTTTTCTGCCGTTAGCTTCTTGCTCTTATACTTGGACTAAATGTTATAGCCAACTGGTCAAAATGTTTATGTGAAACAGTAGAAGAAGAAACGAGTTAGTAGTCGGTGTCTAATGGGCCTCTTACGTACCCATTTGGTGCTAATCCCCACCTTCTACAGTGCCATATGAAAAACAGCTAAAGCTTGCTATGTGCTTCCCCAATTAATTACCAAAGTCCCATGTGCTCATTCCAAGTGGAGGGGAGAAAACAGAGCATGCCTGAGTCCACTCTCCAGATGTCCCAAGTACTGACACACGTGCTGCTATTTCCTTCCGGCCTCTTTTCTAAAGACCGGTTTTGCCTGGGTTACGTAGTTGAGATCGTACAATCTTGTCATGGCACCATGGTTTTAAAAATTTCCCCAGCTTATCATCAGTGACAGCATCAAATGGTACCGGGCACGTGTGACTGGCCAACAAAACAAGAATCTCAGAGGGGAAAGGCACTGTCACACTTGCTTTAATTCTCATTTTGGATGACTCTTGCATATATTAGCATAAAATCTCTCAATCTGTCCCAATTTGACTCTTGGGAGCCATACATTCCAAGGCAGCTCTGTCGTGCCTCCCTTCCATCTTCTTTTCTTCAGATGAAACATCAACACTTATTTTGATCAGTGCTCATACTGCAGCCCCTTCGCAAGCCTGGTTCCCTCTGTCTGAACCCTGGCTGGTTTGCCAATGTCCCTCTTAAAACATGGCACCTGGATTTGCACGCAACACTTGAGATGGGACTACAGTCTCATTCTGCTGGCCATTACATTACATTTTTGTTAGCTGAGTCTACAGGGATATTAGCTTTGCCATCGATCATGCCCAATTCCTGGATCGAATAGGATTCAGGTTTGTATAAAGTAAATGTTACCTACACGAGATGTTGTATCAATTAGGTTCACTCCGATACCCTAGTCCATTAAGACAGTTTCAAATCCCAACCCTGCAGTCTAGCACAGTCTATAACTCCATCTAGATGTACCATCACCGTTCAGCCCATGTTTCTTAGTCATATGCCTCGATTTAATCAAGACAAGGTGTTAATAACATAGTCATAAAGAAATTACGGGGTAAAAGCAAAGACACACAAGCTGGAGTCCCCCAACAGTCTCTATATCTCCTGTGTATAAACTGCTGTTGGGCTACTCTTCCACAGACCCTAGACCTATCCATTCCTCCTTGGCCCATCCCCCAAATACAGCTACCGCTTCAGGCTGGCCCAGACAAGGGCGACCCACTGTATCTACTGTAGGTCCTTCGGCGACAGCCACGGCAGCTCTTCACTCGTCCCTTCCCTTCTGGAGCACCTCGTCTCCATCTCTCATTGTTCCATCAGTGGCACGTTCCTTGAAATGCTAAGGCACACATTTCATGGCCATGGAATGAAGAGGTAGAAATGGCACTAAGTCATCCCATAGGCATTCAAGTGCTAACCCGCTATCTAGTACTATGTGACCACTTGGAAAGTTCTGGAGCAATGGGCCTTAACAAGGGATTCGCATCAGTATCCTCCTCTGTGAAGTCTTAAAACTTACAACTGTACCTGGACCACGGGCCTGGACACTGTGACACGGAGCACCCGGGGCGTCTGTAGTGTCTGTTGGTAACTTGCTAACTTCTCTACTAACTCCTCCCAACCAGTGAACAGGTCCAGTTACCAACCCCTCCCCAGTGTTCTGAGGACGAAAACGTCTTACTTTTAAAATCCACACTATTCCTGTGTGCGCAGGTGTTAGTGATGAATGAGCTCTGCATAAGCCAAAAATTAAGAGCCAAGAAGCGAATACATCCCCCATGTTAATCTGATCCACAGGCAATGCTGCCAGGGAGAAGAGACACAGTTTAGCATTATCTTTAACAGTTAGGGTCATCTTTATGGTCTTAGATTCTACTTACCGTTTCCAAACTTCTTAAATAAAGACGATAATTTGTGATGTAAACTCTTCCCTTAATGGGGCCATTGAAAGGACATATGTAAATAACTTCTTTGTCTATTAAGATAAAAAAAGTACCCTAAAATAATGGAAATATATACCAAGATACACAACAAATGGCACTCATTTAATATCAACTATGTGGCTAAGAATAACTACAGTAAAAAAAGATCCCTGGAAAGGTCGGAAAGTGGGCACCGGCCATGTTTCTATGTTACTGTGCCAGGTCAGGTGGGGCCACAGGTCACCTCCAGGTACCGGCACTGCTTCCCTGAGCTTGACCAAAACACTGGCACCACTGGGGGCAAGGTGGTAGCAGCTGGAGAGCAGAACTGAAGGCGGGGGCTGCTGAGGCTACCCCCAGCGGTTGTACAGGTAACTAAGGAGCTATTCAACCAGAGGACGGCCGTTCGGGCAGGACAGTCTCGTGGACTAACCACCAGATAGGGTTTGAGGATGGCCAACCTCTAATCGCACAAACATCACGATGTTTTAAACAAACGAATGCCAGTGGTAGAAATATTCCTACAGTCTATTCTTTCTAATAGTCCAGAGAAGAGTTTTTAGCTGGATTCATTTCGATCATTTAAGAGATAGAAAACAGATGGCCAAGAGCATAGTACATCTTTAGTAGACTCAAACATAAGGAGAGACTAAATCAGGAGACTTAATTTATTATCATAAAAAGATCTTTCTGTTATCTTTCAAGGATGTCCTTGAATGTGTTAACAGCTTTTAATTCTTCTTAACAATTTTGAAATCCCATTCTCCTCGGGTGTGAAATGAAAAATACCCAGTAAGGCGACTTCATGCAAATTCAATACAGGACTACCTCAGTTAAGTTTTTGACACTGAGGCAGAGCACCAAAATTTCATATATGAAGACCACCCAAAGCAAGCCATCCTCTTTGCTCTTATCCAGAAACTGGCATGGATGCATGCCACTGGTTTTCAAGACTAGCATCATGTGCAAGTCTGTGGACATGGAAGAGTGTCTCATGGTGCGTGGCTAATTAACTCACAAAGGCACCATGTCTTACACCATGTTTTAGCCACTGAAGCTAAACGATCCAGACTTCAGTGAACAAATCAAAAGGCTCCCTGAAACGATGGTAACTGTATCACCACCCAATACGTGGTAATCTGAGGCAAGGGTGTTGACCCTAATATAAAATGTGAATGCCTACAATATCACCATTTGGCTTAGAAGCTGCCAGATCCTTCAGTATCCTTAAGTCAGAATGATCTGGTCCTTCCAAAGTAGATCCCTTCCTCTTAGGGTGAATTTATCATGAAAAAATAAGCCAACAATTGAAATACTGCATCAATATTACTAATTCCAGTTATCAGACAGATGAAAGCTATTTAAGCCAATGTGGTCTCCTACATTACAAAGAAAAGACTACTTAGACGTTAAGTCTTCATGTTGATCATTTTAAAGCACACATCCTAGGTTGGAAAACCTTAATGTTATTTTGTTCTTATAACCTCAAACCATGAGAGCTTAGACCTCCAAAGATGGACATTTGAGACAGAATCCACTCCCCCCAAAAGTAATTCTCAGTCTTGGGTACAGAGGGAAAAGTATCAGTACCCTGGACAGCGTGAAACTCTTGAAAGAACTCTGCTCAAGAAACTAATGCACAGAGTTCTCCTTACATTACCACTTTCATAAACAAAGCTCGCCTGTGTGCCTAAATTTGAATTTCTCTTCTAAAGAGAAAGAGGGATTGAAGCCACCTGTTCCTGCTGGGACTCTCATCGAGTTACGCAAATCCTAACTTCACAGGACCCTTACCAGTGATGCGAGTTTCTCCTGGAAGTCGAGGAACAGCCTCACCGAGGTCCCGATTAACTCCATCCCTAGAAGTCTGGAAACGAAAGAGGGACATCAGAAGGAATGACATTACATTTGCCCAGATTTTTAAGCAACGTGGAACACAAGCAGTCAGAAATATCCTTTGTAAATAAAAAAATTAGAGTCATATTTACCATTACAGAAAAGTGGCACAGAAAAAAACAAACCACCAAAAAATACAACTTAGCATCAATATTCATTAGCTGTGTTACATTTTAGTCTGTAAATAACATTAGCACACTCTTCAGTATTAATTTTTAAATACCCCTTCCAGGCGCTTTACAGTGAACAATGTTCAGGAAAGTGATAAAAAGTCAATATTAAGCATATTCTATAGAAACACCCATACTTCGGCAGCTTTTTTTCATATTAAATATTTAGTCATCTTATGTTAAGAGCAGAAATGAAAACTTCATTTCAAAGGGGCCTTAACTGAATAACAGTAATTACAGAGTCTTCCTATAATGTCAGAAAATTATTTCTTACATATCAGGTTTCTTATTTTACTGAGCTCCTTCCTCACATAGGTCACTATATAAGAGGAAAGGGTGGTAGAGCATTTTTACTCGGAGGGCAATCACTTCATGTGCAAAGTTAGATACTTCCCTCTGAGGGCTTTTGTGAATATTAAGTGAAACAAAATGCACAAGTACACTTTTGGGAATTATTAAGGGCTACGCAAACGTAAAGTATTATGCAATAAGAGAACTGTGACTATGTATTTAAGATATAAGCTGTCAAAGTTGGGTGCTCTGCTGAATTTTTCATTGTTTTATCATGTTTATTCAGGCACAAAATCAAAATTCCTAGCCAATTTTCAATGTTTTGGTGCTTGCAAGCTAAGCATTTTAACTAGGAGGGCAAGACCAATTGTTGCCAGCCAGGAACGCCTTCCCTGATGGGCAGTGAAACCACACAACTTACACGCATGAGAAGACTGGACAGAAATCATTAGCATCCTTTAACACTGCCTCTCACTAACTAAAAACAAGTATAACGAGCAAATGTTATACTCACTATACCTTTTAAGGACCACAGTTCGGGGTCCGAAGAATTAGGTACAATTCAACCACAAAACTGGGGAAACAGGTGTTTGATTAACACAGGATAACATGGGATAAACACAGGATATATTTTATATTAGAGTCACATTCCACAAGGACTTACAATTAGCTTCATGAAGTAACTCTTGTGTTTAGAACTGATCCTTGACCATAACAATACTATTACAATAAAAACTTAGAAAATCTTGGGGATGAAAAAGGTTGTAAACATGACCCCCAAAGCCGAAAACATGAAATATGAAACACTGATAGATGTGATCACATAAAAAAGTTAAACCTCTGTGTTTCAAAATCAAAATGCCACAAATATAATTAAAAGGCCAACGATAAGCTAGGAAAAAGACCTGTAATGCCTACTATAAAGAGTTGATTGCCATAATATGTAAAGAACACTTATGAATCAATAGAAAAGTATCCTCTCAAACACCCCAAAAAGCAAACAGGCAAAGGACATGAACAGCCACTTCAAAAAAGAAATACAGGGACGCCTGGGTGGCTCAGTTGGTTAAGTGGCTGCCTTCGGCTCAGGTCATGATCCCAGCGTCCTGGGATCGAGTCCCACATCGGGCTCCTTGCTCGGCGGGGAACCTTCTTCTCCCTCTGCCTGCCACTCTGTCTGCCTGTGCTCGCTCGCTCTCGCTCTCTCTCTCTGATAAATAAATAAATAAAATCTTAAAAAAAAAAAAGAAATACAAATGGACAATAAACACTATTTAAATAAAAAAAAAGGCCACCCTCATTAGTACTCAGGGAGCTACAAATTAAAAGACACTAGCTGGCCCCCTTCTGATTGTTTAGGCATCCCTGTACACTGCTAGTGGGAGTGTAAATGAACCTTCCTGGTAGATAATTGGCAAATGTATCCAAGGCTTCAAAGGGCCATGAATAAAGCTTATTTTAAATTCACCCCTTCCTTTCAATATATGTTTCAAAATCGCCCTCTAATTACACAATTTTCTCCTCCATACCTTGAACAATTTTTTCTTTACGCTGTACTCATTTTGCTCACACATCTATTTTATCACCATAATTAGAACATAAGGCCAATATTTGGGAAGGTGTGAGAACCTGCTCAGTGGGCCTTGGCCTTCCAATATCTCCTTTAGGAAGCTTTCAAGGCCCAGAGATTGCCTAGTATCTTAAATACAATGTCTGGCAGCAGTCCACAAAACAGAGGTTCTCAAAAATGAAGTTACCTGAAAGGATTTACAAATGCAAAACTTACATAACACATACATGGCCATTTTGTCTTTTCTGGAACAAGGTTGGATAATAAAGAAAACCACATATACTGAAGAATGTACATTACGTAAATAATGAAATTAATAATTCAATAAGCCCGAAACGATCACCTAACAAGCAACTATGAGAAGAGAAATGCAGAGAAAGGGGTGCGAATTAAAGCCAAAAACTTACCCTCTTAATAGACTCGTTTTCCAAGGAGTGTGAATTATATTTAGAAGTTGGTGCAGAAGCCATATTGGAAACTCTAGCAAAAAAAGACAACATTCAGTATCAGTGGAATTTGCATGCAATTTCCAACAAAGTGGCATCTGAGATTTAAATATTGCAACTGAGAACAAACAGTACTCCGCTCGACAGGCCCCATTTCCATAGTAGTCTCCAGTGGGAACGAGACACACAAGGGACTAACCACAGCACACAGCACAGGTCACATGAAAGAGTTCCAGCAAAGGTACTGGGAACCGGGCAAGAACAGGAAATGGCAGCTAAGTGTACTTGGGGGAGCTCAGTGGGAGACACTATGCACACTCCCAGAACGGCTATCTGTAGAGTTCAAACTGTCACCTCCAAAAATGTACTGCTTAGTAATTGCGCACAGGCCTCAAATTTCCCCACTTCTTAATTTTTAAAGATAATTTAGAAGCAGCCAAGCAGATTGGTAAAAAGGGTAGACAATTGAACTCACACTCTTTTCGCCTCTAAGAATTCAGTCTTCTCCAAATTGAGGCAATTTAAAGTGCCATGGACTTGATGGAAATCAAATTAGCAAGATTTGATTTGATCAGTATTTTCCAGGGAAAGTTTATCCTTCATTTAAATAATGCATATTCATCACAATTCAGGCATAAATGAACGCATCATATTCAGAACATACACGATATTTTAATACAGGGATTTAGATGTGTGAACAACAGAAAACTAACTGATGCTTTAGTTATTTTATTTTTCAAAGTTAATGACACAAAGAGACCCATATGAAGTCACTGGGAGGTAAACTGCAGCAACTAGGTGACTATGGACATTTATTGGATCTTTTCGCCAGGCTCATTAAAAAAGCAACCACGCAAAATCTGGCATGATGAATATTAACACACGTTTGCACAAAACCTAGTGATCTGAAAGCTGCACAGTGCCGGTCACTGTCCAGAAGTAAGGCCCAAGAGAGGTGACAAAGACGCAGGCAAGGGTGACCAGCAGGATAACGAGGCAAGAATGGCAATGTAAGGACAATCTTACAAGATTAGGACTGCCAGGCATCCCCCAGCAGAGTTCAGCTCACCAAGGACAAGGTTGGGCATCCATCTGGGTCATGGCTGCATCCTGGCACACAGCTGGCACTCGTAACTGTTTGGTCAACGAATGATTATATACAAGACACACGATACTGTGAAACATCATAATGGGGTAAGCTTGTACACTGGTTCACCAAATCCTAAAATAATGGACCGAGGGCGCTACCCTGAGGCTTAAAATTTAAAATTATGGCAAAATAAAATGTTTCTTTATAAACTCAAACCTGCAACTATTAAGAGATAGCACAACCTAAAATTAGAAATAACTTCTTAGAAAGATTAATGAATAATTTGAGAATTAGTGAAATTCAGATCAAAGCTCAGAACAAAAACACATTTGAAAGACCTTCAAGTTCACATCCAAGCAAAATAACTCATTATCCTCAGAGACAGCAGAATGGATGAGACAGACTAGTGAGAGCAAGTCAGATGTTTCTGCCCTGAAATTAGTCTATGCACTAAACAAGATTATACGCTTGGGGGATTTTCTTCAGTAACAGATATGAAATTACTTTTTAATAATCAGACACCATAGTATTTAAAATGTTTTAATAATAAGTCAATGTCTTCAAATAACATTAAATTACTACTGTCAAGTCAATATATAGTCAATCCAGTCTTCACTTTCCTGTTCATAAGTCTCTCATTCTCCCATAAGTAAATAAAATCTTTAAAAGAAAATAAAGACTTCAATTTAAAATGTACTAAATACAACCGAGCAAAGTCCTCACATTCCCCTTATTTCTAACTACCAAACAAGATACAACAACTAGCTACACAAGTCACCCTTTTCAAGGGACAGTTTAATGGTGTTCAGTATACCCAGCGTTGTGGGGCCATCACCACTCTCAGCTGTAGAAAATTCTCAGCACCCCAGAGACAAACTCCGTACTCATTAGTCACAGAGCCCTCCCCGTTCTCCCCGCCCCTAAATGACCACAAATCTGCCTTCTATCTCTATAGATTTGCCCATTCCGGACATTTATATAAGGAATCATATACAGTTCACCCTTAAACAACACCGGCTTGAGCTGCATGGGCCCACTTACAAATAGATTTCTTTATAGTAGAGTACTGCAAGTGTATTTTCTCTTATGACCCCCTTAGTAGCGTTTTCTCTAGCTCACTTTTATTGTAAGAGTACGGAACTCAGACAACAGACAAGATATGTGCTAGTCAAATGTTACCACGCTTACATGTGCATTTTCAACCGCGTGGGGGCTGATGCCCCAACCCTCGTGTTGTTCAACTGTAATAGGTCTAAAGTCCTGATTTTTTAGAATTACACCAGAAACTGCTACTATTAAAAGTTGAATCAACACAAATCTGAGAAATCCAAGGGTCCAAGTAACATGGGTCGGTTCCACGGGGCTCCCTTTAAAGTGTTACAGGTGAACCTCTCTGTCAAACGGTTCCAACTGACCCCTGAGAGGCACAGGAGCTGGGACGGGTGATGATGGAGAGCGCGGACGCCAGGGTCAACTCCATTCAAATCCTCGCTCTGCGACTCACTATTCAGCTTTAGGTGGATGACCCAACCTCCCACTGTCCAGGCCCTTGGCTGCTACTGTCTCTGTGTTTTTGCAGCACAGATGGGCAAAATGTATAAACGAATACATAGGATGGGCTCAGAACAGGGTTGCTATGGTACATACATTAAAAAACGATTTGCATCTTCTCAATTATGGAAGGATATTTATTGAATGCTGACATCGGAACAAATTATTCTACAAATTAGTCCTGACCCTATAAATACTAGGTAGAAAGTTAACTAGCACAGGGATAGTGCGTGGCCGGTGGTGACCTAGTTATAAAGCTTCTCTTTAAAAAGTACATGAAAATATCCTTTTTGATTATATTTTGCTCAGGACCCCTAAAGACCCAGTTTTCATCCTTCTTATTTCAAAAACATTGAATTGAGGCTACCCTGGCTTTAAAATGAAATTGAAACTTAGTTCCTATATCTCTGTCTACACACACACACACACGTTGCAGGAATCTTCGGTTGAAGGTAGACATCTCTCATTTTTGATCCTGAATAAAACTTCTGTCATGCTTACAGCCCAATCCTCTATCTGTGACAGAGAAGATGACCAGATGAGCCCAGAGGATGCGCGGAAAGGCCCGGTGCCAGTCAACGGCAGGGTCAGCTCTAGCCTAGGCCTCTGTACTAACAGTGGAGTGCCCTTTCCACCTAGGGAAAAGTGCTTCCAAGGGTCTCTATTTTGAAGAAAGCACGCTGGATGTGACTGGTGCCAATCCCAGCAGAAAAGGAGTTTTAGACTAAGGAGTAGTTAAGAAAACTCAACTTATCTAAGCAAACAATCATTGGGGGCCCCGAACTCCTTCAAATAAAGCTACATAAAGGTGGCATGATTGAATAAATCCAATGTGAAAGTCACAACAGAGCCTTCATTGGATCTCTCTTCACACTGGAGACAGCTGAACTCAAAGGTCTCCTGGTGTCACTCTTTGCCCCTCCTATGCTGTCCTCAGCTCTCTTCCCCCCTCCATCTGTCTCCCACCCCCCACCCTTCTTTCTCTGCCTCTCTCTGTCCGTCTCTTCTCCCGAGCGCTTACCACCTTGCAGATAATGCGCTGTTACTGCCTGCCTGCCCCCAGCAGGTGGGGGTTCCGGTTGGTTGTCCATCCCGCTGCAGTTACAGCGCCCATGGCAGAGCCTGGCACCCAGCAGGTACTTAGTAAGGAGGGTCTCAATGAATAAATGGACTGGGCAGTAAAGAGTTGGCCAAAGAACCAAACCATTGTTTACCCAATATTTCACGTGAGCCAGAAATTCATGCAAGCCTAAGAAACTGGTAGAACAAATCCTTAGCTAATCAAGGTGCTCGGGGCAGGGTGGCTCTGGGCAGCAGGGCGGCCCCATTAACGGAGTTGCTTTGCAGCAATTTGCACCACAAACTACTGGAGTGCTACTGGTCCCCATTACAGACTTTTCCCAGGAAACAGACCTTCCAAACTCAAGTACGGAAATCTCTTCCACCACACCCGGCTTCCAGACTAAGAACCTAGTCCCCTCTCTGTTGCATATAAGAAACGGAATTCTAAAAACACCTGCAGCAAACATAACTACAGACACTTTCAAATAAATGCGGGCCATATTCACTCTTATTACAGCAATCTAGAAAGAGTAGAATTAGAAAACTGTTTTCTAAAAACAAACAAAGTTTTGACCTCCACCTCATGGGGCCTTTGTAAACAAAATCTAAACTCCAGGGGAAGCTCGAGTTTGCATGGTCACCTCACTAGAGACCAAGGGCCCTCAATTAGCGGTCTTTGCCAACTTTCCAGGTATAAACAGTGACAAAAGCAGCCCTTCTGTTTGGATTTGACTCAGTGTGCTTTCTTACTCTGTGTTGACATGTAAATGAAGTTCAAAGATAGTCTTTCTCTAGAGGCTCCCTTGAAAGCTGTGGAAAGCTACCCAGTCTGAAAACCCACTTCTGAAACCTGCCAGTGAGCAAAGGCGGTGCTTTAGCGGCCTCTGGGTCCAGAGTTCCAAATCTTTCTGAAGGCACCCTCTTTACTTGGAAGTCTGCTTTTGAAAAAAAAAAAAAGCCACAAACTTAGGACAGTGCCGCTCAACAGCATGAGACCCAATGCTCCCTTCATTATTAAAGCAAAGTCCCGTAAACCCCCTTTGCTAGCCTGAAACAAAAGTCAGATATTATCAACCTAAACACAATTTCAAAAAATCATCAATATAGTGCCTAAATTCCAGTATAAAGGAGAAACAAAAAGACAGTGATTTATAATAAAATAATGCATTTTTCTTTTCAAAAATTTTATTTTTTAAAGATTGATTTATCTGTTTGAGAGGGAGAGAAAGAGAATGGGTGTGCGTGTGAGCAGGGGCAAGGGCAGAGAGAGGGAGACAAGCAGACTCGGGGCTCTATCCCAAGACCCTGAGATCATGACCTGAGCTGAAACCAAGACTCGGAAGCTCAACCAACTGAGCCACCCAGGCACCCCTAAAATTTTTTTTAAATAATGTGTTTTTTCAATACATTACACT
Organism: Mellivora capensis; assembly: GCA_004024625.1. Taxonomy (NCBI): domain Eukaryota; kingdom Metazoa; phylum Chordata; class Mammalia; order Carnivora; family Mustelidae; genus Mellivora; species Mellivora capensis. The sequence continues at coordinate 114,827 of PISX010000919.1, forward strand.
AAAAATAAAAGCACCCCCATTTCCAATTTGGCCTCTAGGGGGAGTGTCACCCCCAATGAGAAGTACTCGAGAGTTCCCTTAGGTACTTAAGAGTGCCCATACACACAGAATTTACTAAATTAACTTATTCTGATTTTTGCATTACAGTTGCTTTGACTACAGACCATGTAGGAGGCAAGAAAATGAAAAGGATGCCTTGAGAAACCACTCTGCACGAAAGAGGAATGTTCATATCCCAGCAATTTTGAGACGCGGTACATGATCAATTCAAGTTCCGTATGTGCTCCACCCACATGAAAACAAACAACGCTCTGTAAAACGAGGAGTTTATTTCACTTTTATTTATACATCTTCTTTTGCACAGGGGTTGGCAAACTTCTTCTGTGAAGGGACAGATAGTAACAATTTTAGGCTTTGTGGGCCATATGGACTCTGTTACGGCTCCTGAACTCTGTGTCACAGCATTAAAAAAGCAAACGGCAGGGTCGCCTCGCTGGCTCAGTCAGTAGCGCATGCAGCTCTGGATCTCGGGGGCATGAGTTCAAGCCCCATGTTGGGCGTTGAGCTTACTAAGAAAATAAATAAACCAAACAGTAAAAGGCAATATGGAAATGAAGGGGTGTGCCTGTGTTCCAGTAAGATTTTATTTACAAACACAGGCTGTCACCCTCTGCCTTCAACTATTAAAATATATGATTTCCAAATGAGCTTTCTCTGCCCAAAGTAAGTAACAATTGTGTCTTTTTAAACTACAATATAAGCTGTTAGCCAGCCCCCATCCGTAGCTTATACCTTATAAAAGTGCACTATGACCAGCTGCCAAACTGTGTGATATGGCACAAAAAAGAAAAGGATTCTGTATTCAGACCAGTTTGTGTTTCAAACCCCAACACTGTCCCTTGATCAATAACAGTTATGCACCGTTGCACAAACGACAGCTCCTGGTCTGTGAAATGGGCATGATACCACCACAGCCGGCGGTGACACGGAGGCACTCAGACACTAAGTGTCCTTGTCCTCCAAGAGATGTGTGATGAACTCAAACTGGTGCTAATACACTTGGCTGCATTTTCCATAAAATATATGATGTCTAACGCCGCCTAACCATTCTGCATACAACTTTTTTAAATGATCCACCTGATCTTGGCAAGGCTCTGAATAGCCTTAAATTAGTTCATCCTCAAAGCATGCCGATTTCCATTAACACTCAACTCCTAGCCCAGGGAAACTTTCCACAGGATCCCTAACACGAGGACCTCACCTCATTACATTCTATTTTGGCTCAAGGATCTAGAAACGTGCTAGAGGTTTCTCAGAGTAAATCTCTGTTTATCCCAGAACAGTGCCCGCCCGCCAAGCCAGGTGGCTCATTGCTCAGACAGACACGTGCTACCCGCTCGCATCACAGCTCCTCAGTCTCGGCCACATCAAATCTCAGGGCTAAAGGGCCTTCATTTTGAGGATTCTTCTTTGGAAATTATGAACTGCTAAATAGTATTTCATTTAGAAACTCACCCTTTGTACCAGTTTGATATTTACTATTCATTTTATTTTAAAAAAATTTACTTGAGAGACAGAGGAATAGAGCGTGAGCAGGGAGAGGGGCGGAGGGGCAGGAAGGATGACAAGTGGACTTCTGCACTGAGCCCGAAAGGAGGCTCACCTCGGGGCTCGATCTCACCACCCTGAGAGTCAGACACTTAACCAACTGAGCCACCCAGGAGCTCCTACTATTCACTTTAAAGATCACAATACACTTATTTCTACTTCTTTAAATGTTGCAAACACCTCTGGCTAAAAGCAATACAATTCAGATCCAGTGTAGAATGCTTTCTGAATCATTTTTTCCAGTGGTTACTGATGGATTTGAACTGATCCACTCGCCCTGTTCCTTGGTTCCCCCCCCCTCCATGACAAATGGCACATCTTCAAGACAGCTGGCTGGCTTCAGCAGCATGAGCTGTGGCCATGGAACAAGGTAACGTTCAAAACACTTCCTGAATTGAAATCCGTGCGCTACATAAACTCTTAGAAAAGTCGACTACCAGCAGGTTAACTTTTTTAAAGTAAAAAGGCTACCTAGTGATATCGCACACATTTAAACAAATCATTAAATCCACCAATGGATTTTGTAACTGTCAAATACCCACCAGTAAACAAAGTTTTAAAATAGGAACAAGATCAAGTTCCCCGTCCACCTGCCAATTTCAGAACTCATGAGCCCAGCTAATGTGCTGCATGATACAACTTCATTGTGCTGAACTATTCTTCCCTGTGAGAAACTACTGCAGAAAGGTCCATTTTCAAGTAGAGAGTGAAAAGTCCCTTCTCAAGCAAACGTTAAGACCGTAGTTGAAAGTCAAGAGTAAACGTATGGAAACAGTCCCAACCACAGTAGTCGTGAAGGTGCCGGTCCAGCACATCTCCTTACTCTCAAAGGACCTTCTCGGACTGGCACTCCTGACAAAGATTCCTCCAGCTCGGATCAGTGGTGAAGGGGGAGGGGGAGAAAAGAACTTAAGAGCAGATGTGCAGCTTCTAGAAAAAAAAGGGAGAGGATGAAAGGCCGGAGATGTTAACCTTCCACTCAGAACAATTCCTCCAGGCACTTTTGACCGGAGGAGGAGCAGCGGCTTTGCTGGTACTAGGTCCTTAAGTACCAGCTTCAAGACACAGGAAGCTTTCCCTGATTTCCCGCAGGCACATACACACACACACACACCTTGCTTCTCTGTACACCGTCCAGATTTCTAATACTTCACTTCTCACGCTATCCTGTACTTATCCACTGACGACTTGTACTGTTCGATCTGCGCCTCCCCAGAGCGAGGGCGGTTTCCCCTTGCGGCGCCAGCATGCAGCAGCCTGGGCACTCAGTCTATGAATCCATGAAGGCAGTATCACCCGCACAAACTTTCGTGACATTGGAGACGTTAGTCTGCAGCTATTAAAGGTATGCCGACCTCCCTCCCTAGGGCCGATGTGTGTGTTTATAACTCCTTTGCATATCTGTGTCATTTTTCATCAATGTAAATATCCCTAAATGATGTTGCTTTCGGCCTTTTACGCATAAATGGAATCATTCCACATTCTTCTGCCCGTTGCTCTGCTCGCATGGCACGGTCGAGAGAGCCACATCATGCAGCTGTGCAGAGCTGGGTGCCCTATATTTTCACCGCTGCATACAAGTCCGTTGCTCCGAACTGTGTCTTCGGAACCGGTTCCAGGTTTCCCTATTACAAACCGTTCTGCTACAAACCTCTTATAAATTTTATGTCTCCCACTTCCGGCACAGTTGTAGGAGAACTGCAATGGTATTTTTGTATCAGATTTCCCAATACCTTTGTCTGATTTGCTGTAAATATATTTTGTAATTATATGGAGAAGATGAATAATGGATGAAAATACAGGCAAACCAACCATTTGAGACGAAATCTTAAGGTTATCAATGCTCTGATTCGAGCAGCGGGGCGGGGGCGGGGGGAGGCAAATTAACAGGCGCAGTCTCTGAGTTTCCTGGGGCTACTCTAACAAAGAACCACAAACCAGACGGCTTACAAGAGAAATTTCTTTTCTCGAGTTTTGGAGGCTGAGTCTGAAATGAAGGTATGTGCAGGGCTATGCTCCTCTGAAGGCACTAGGGGAGGATCCTTCCTTGCTTCTTCCTAGCTTCTGGTGGTGGTCGGCAGTCCTTGGTATTCCTTGGCCTGTAGCTATATCACTCCGATCTCTGTCACACAGAGCTGTCCCCATATGTGTCTTCACATGCTCTCCTTCTTTCTTATAAGGACATCAGTCATATCGGATGAAGGGCCCACCCAACTCCAGTATGATCTCAACTAGTCATACCTACAAAGACCTTATTTCAAAATAAATCCCATTACAAGGTACTGGGGGCTAGGTCTAGCAATATATCTTTTCGGGGGATGCAATCCAACCTCTAACAAGCAAAAAAATTAACTAGAGAAATTAATAATCTACAATACAGTCACATTAACCTATAGTTACATTCAGAACAATTTAATCTGTCAGTCCATCTATAAGGACTCACTAAATACCCATTAAATTAACCAGCACTAAAATATTAATACAGCTTCTGAGAAGAAATAATGAAATGACACCAAGCCCACTATTTCTGAGACACTCCTTGCTCTGTGCATGTCATTACTTCCAAAGAGGTCCAAAATCAGTTGATAATTACAAACTGGACAACTATTCTGGGGCACAGCAGGAAGTTCTAAGAAGAAACAAAGATAGATCTGCAAGGAGCTAGCAAATGAGTTGGTGAGATGATTAAATATAAGTAAAATCGCAATAAAGACAATGGATATGTAGAAATTAAAGAGTAATAAAGCCAATCATACAGGTGGCACTGCACAGTTAAAAAGCAAGGTAGAACATCCGCTGGTGGATAATGATCATGGCTTCCATTTACTGACCCCCTACTCTGTGCCAGGCGCTGTTCTAAGCACAGATGACCTCATTCAATCCCCCCCAACAACCTTACAACCCTACTATTACTATCTTCATATCAAAACACCCGTCCCCAGGGAACAGGAAGGTTAAAGAACGTGTCCACTAAGAACTGTCAAAGTTAGAATTCAGACCCAGTCAGTCTGGCCCTCTTGCCCACTAACAGATATTGGTGGCTCTGGTTCTCTAGTGGACGGTCAAGCGAGGAAGGCCTCATGCTTTCACAGCTGGATACAAAGGTTTTCTTGGAATTCCATCTCTATGTGAGAAAATCGGATGGTCACAAATAGGAACTCTAGCCTCCATTTTACAGAAGCGTAAAGAAACAGTGCCTCCTCCCCCACGCACATGTTTGGGAGGCCCTGAACCAGTACCTTCCTTCTTGTCTGCCCACTTCGATAGCACTTTGTATCATGGAACAGTGTTTTCAGAGTATATCAGAAAGATGGAAAAACGTCATTATTAGCAGACAAAAATCAAATAAAGACCCCATGAAGTACAAATGTAATGTAAGGAGGCCTTCGTTCAAATGCCCATGAGGGCATATGTAGCTGGAGTTCTTCAAAGCAGTTCCTTTTGCAGCTATGCCCTTATTCCAGTAACACTGCCACTATTCAAAGGTTTTTTTTTTTTTTACAAGATTTTATGTATTTATTTGAGAGAGCACATGCGAGAGAGCATGAGTGGGGTGGGGGGCAGAGGGAGAAGCAGACTGCCTGCTGAGCAGGGAGCCTGGTGCAGGACCCGACGCAGGATTCGATCCCAGGATCCTGAGATCATGACCCGAGCCGGAGGCAGAGACGCTTAACTGAGTCACCCAGACTCCCCAGCACTATTCACAGTATCCTTCCAGTTCTTCTCCTGAAACTGCTTTTAGAGTTTAGAGCGACATAAGACATTGTCTCGTGAATTTTACCGTATCTCAGTTCTTCAATGAAAAGTAATGCTTCCCACAGCATGGGTGCCCGCTCTATTTAACAGATGAGCCTCAAAATTATTTTGGCCTGAAGCCAAGTGCCCAGTCCTCACTCAAAGATTTGATACCACTGAGGATATCTTTTAAAAGGTGCCAGAAGGGGGCACCTGGGTGGCTCAGTGGATTAAAGCCTCTGCCTTTCGGCTTGGGTTGTGATCCCAGGCTCTCTGCTCAGCGGGGAGCCTGTTTCCTCATCTCTCTCTGCCTGTCTCTCTGCCTACTTGTGATCTCTGTCTGCCAAGTAAATAAATAACATCTTAAAAAAAAATAAATAAAAGGTGCCAGAAGGCAATTCCAAAGAGTTCCAGAAATGGGCTGGATAGTTTGGAGTTTCCTGTCCCTTCTCTACATGGGCCAGAAGGAAAAAGCACAAGTGAGGTTTTTCAATGTTGCCAACTGTTGCAAATGCTATGCATGATACATCTTTATTAGTCCTAATTTATAAGAGCAGGTTGACCTTGAAGGTTAGCAGAGATCAGCAGCAGGACTAGCTAGCCTGCCGAACAGGCAATTTGCCATAATAGTTAAGAGGAGTGTCCAAAGGGATCTCCAAAGATTGGCTTCATTAGATGCCTGAGAGACTCAGAAAGAGAATGACAAGCAGTGACCCTGAGTAGGGCAATCAGTTATAAATACAGTGGTCATTCACCCACGCTGCACAAGAAGGTGAAGGCCCGAATGCATGAACACACATACACTTCTGAAACGTGGCACTATTAGCAGGGGGCAGGTTTTCATAGATGTGAGAAAATAATCTAAGGAAAAAGGCAGAAATACAAAAAGGCAAGGAGATAAAGAGAAGCCAAAATGAGTGTGAGAAGAATAGCAAAGAGAAGATGAAGAAATACCAGTACCAGAACAATGACATATATGCACCTGACCGAGAATCTCCATGGCTTTTGAAGGAGCAATATATGTTGCTCCGTAGATGAATTAAAAAAAGTTCCCATGCTCCAGAAGGAAATTCTGTTATCAACACCAGGAGGAAAAGCTAGATAGTGGGGGTTGGTAATGGAGAGTAATCTGGTGATTATGTCGAGTCGACAAGGCTATTCATGACGTACACTATCTTCCTAAAGATTGTATCTGAGACATGGTTTCCACAAACATAATGCAACATCTAATCATGACTTCAAAAAAAAAAAAAAACCCTCAGCAAACTAGGAATAGTCAAGAGCACCTAGGAAAAACCTACAGCTAACATCATACTTAATGATAGAATGCTTTCCATCCCAAGTGTGGGAACAAGGCAAGGGCGGTTGCTCTTACTGCTTGCATTCCATAGCTCTTAGAGATCCTAGCAAGTTTCTAATAAGGTAACAAGTCTAATCCTAGCAAGTCTAATAATGTAAGAAATAAAAGTCATAACATACTGGAAGAAGTAAAGTCGTATTTGCAGACAACATGGGCATGTATGCAAAAAATCTCAAGAATACTATAGAAGAATTATTGGAACTGGTAAGTAAATTTAGGAAGGTTATGCAGGCCAACATTAAAATAAATGACATCTGTACTGCCACCAATGAACAAATGGACAGGAAAGTGTTAAAAAATCATCTGCATAATATAAAAAATGAAATCTTTAGGGATACATTTAACAAAATGTGTACAAGAACCATGCATGGAAAACTATAAAACACTGCTGAGAGAAATTAAAGAAAACCTAAATACATGAAAATATATATCCTGCTCAAGGATCAGAAGACTCAATATTGTTATGATGGTAGTACTGATCTAGAGACCCGATGCCAGGTCCATCAAATCCCAATGGGCTTTGGTGCAGAAACTGACAGGACGATTCCAAAATTTATATGGAAAGGCGAAGGACCAAGAATGGCCAAAACAACCTTGAAGGGGGCAAAAAAAGTTGGAGTTACCTCCATTATCCAATTTCCAGGCTTACTAAAAATGCCTCAGTAATCAAGACAGCGTGATATTGGCAGGAACAGTTAGCCTGCCCCAACAGGCAGTTTGCCATAATAGTTAGAAAAGTGTCCCAAGGAATTGCCAAAGACCGGCTGCAGGATTAGACCCATCTTTCGGAGGTCCTAGCAACAGTCAGTTGATTTCCAACAAATGTACCAAGGTAATTCAGTGGGAAAAGGATAGTCTTTTCCACCAATGATGCTGGAACATTTTGATAACCATACAGAAAAACAAGTGAATACTGACACTTACTTCACAAAATATACAAAATCAAGTTGAAATGAAGCATAGAAGTACCAGTTTTAGGGGCACCTGGGTGGCTCAGTCGGTTGAGCATCTGACTCTTGATTTTGGCTCAGGTCGTGATCTCAGGGTTGTGAGATCATCGAGCCCCATGTCGGACTCCGCACTCAGCATGCCGTCTACTTGGGATTCTCTCCCTCCATCACCCTCTGCCCCTCCCCTGCTTGCATGCACTTGCTGGCTCTCTCTCAAATAAACAAATCAATCTTTAAAAAAAGTATTAGTTTTATATTGCTGCATAACAAACTCTGTGGCTGTAAACAACACACATTAATTATCATGCAGTTTCCATGGGTCGTGGGTCAGGAGCTGGCAGTGTAGCTGGATTCTCTCCTCAAGGTCTCCCAAGGCTGTAAACTCAAGGGAAGGGGATTATACAGGGAATGAACCTGGGGGAGTGGGGAGGACACAAGACATCGAAACACAAGTGCTAAAACTACAAAAGTCCTAGAGGGAGACATGGGAAAATCTTTGTGAAACTTAGATTAGGCAAAGATTTCTTAGAACACAGAAAGCATAAACCTTAAGAGGAAAAAAAAAATGATAAACCTGACTTCATCAAAATTAAAAACCTTGCTCTTTCAAAGGCACAATTAAGACAATGAAAGGGTAAGCTGAAGTCTGAGAGAAAGTACTTGCCAATCACAGATCTCATAAAGGTCTTATAATCAAAACATATAAAGAACTTTATAATTTAGTAAGACAGGCAACCCAATAAGAAACAGGCAAAAGATTTGAGCAGACACGTCACCAAAGAACATATACAAATGGCCAATAAGCCCGTGAAGACATACTCATTGACCATCATTAGTCATTAGGAACATGCAAATTAAATTCACAGTGAGCTGTCATCACACACACACACTAAAATGGCTACAATTTAACCAGACAGACAATAACAAGAGTTGATGAGGATAGGGCCCAAGCAGAACTCTCATACTTTACTTTGCCAGTGGGAACACAAATTAGCATAAGCACTTTGGGAAAGAGTTTGAAGGTTTCTTGTAAAGTTAAACAACACTAAGCGCACTGCCCACCAATGCCATGCCTAAGTATTTACACAAATGAAAACACAAGTCCGCACAAAGACTTGTAAGCAAATGTTCATTGCAGCTTTATTCACCATGGCCCAAAACTCAGCCAACTCCAATGTTCATCAGCTGGTGAATAAACAAACTGCTGTGGAACACTACTCAACAACAGAAAGTCACCAGCTGTGGGTCTGTGCGTCAACATGGATGAATCTGCAAAGCATTATGCTGAGTGAAAGAAGCCAACCACAAAACACTATATAAACCTACCCTCAACACCTCTCAAAAAAACTACTGGTCTTCAGACCACAGCTTCTAACCATAACGCAGTGAAGTTAGAAATCGGTTCTAAAAATATCTAGAAAATGTATTTGCAAATTTAAAAATCTATTCCTGAACGCAAAGGTGAATGAAATAATCACAACAGAAATGAGACTATACTAAAACTAAAGAATAGTAATCCTAATGTTTTGAAACATCCAAACCACAAAATAAGTCCAAAGAGAGGAGAAAATGAAGAGTGATTTCCAGGACATATTTTAAGTGAAAAAAAAAGAAAAGAAAAGAGGCTGAATAGTGTATGTAATATGCTTTTTTCGTGTAAGGGGGGGAATGCAAATGTGTGTGTGTGCGCGCGCGCGCGAAGAAGAGCAAGCAAGCATACAGAAGAAACAGAAGACTGCTCGCTTTGGCGACACATATACTAAAATTGGAATGGTACACAGGAGATTAGCATGGCCCCTGCACAAGGATGACACATGAATTTGTGAAGCGTTCCATATAAAAAGAAGAAACAGAAGAGTAAACTAAAACCTAATAATGTTGATTACCTGGGATGGCATGGGGGAAACAGAATGCCTGGCAAGAGGCGGGGATGGAAGTAAGGCTTTTCGGAATACACGCTGATGTAAATTTGACTTTAAAATTATATAGTTTTTACTCATTAAAAATTAAAGAGAAACTAGAGAACATAATTATGTTCATTCAATTCCACATACTGACAAACCTCTGGTAAGACTAAGAAAAAAACAGAAAGAAGGCATAAGCAATATTAAGATTTAGGAATGAAAAGATGGGGGTGCCTGGGTGGCACAGTCAGTTAAGCGTCTGTTGGTTTCAGCTCGGGTCCTGACCTCGGAGTCGTGGAATTGAGCCCTGTGTGTGGCTCAGGGCAGAGGCTGCCTGGGAATCTCTCTCTCTCTCTCTCTCTCTCAAATAAATAAACAAATCTTTAAAAAATAAAAAGAATGAAAAGACAGACATAACTGCAGAAACATCTTCCCACACTGAATCCACCAGGCCCAGGTGGCTCTAGGGGCAAGTCCTACCGAACATTCAAAAATTCAGGTCATTTCGGGGCGCCTGGGTGGCTCAGTGGGTTTAAGCCTCTGCCTTCGGCTCAGGTCATGATCTCAGGGTCCTGGGATCGAGCCCCACATCGCGCTCTCTGCTCCGCGGGGAGCCTGCTTCCCCCTCTCTCCGCCTGCCTCTCTGCCTACTTGTGAGCTCTCTCTCTGTCAAATAAATAAATAAAATCTTAAAAAAAAATTTCATGTCATTTCAATCTTACAGGAACTTCCAGAGACCAGAAAAAGGGAATGCTCTCACTCGCTCTCAAATACACAGATGTAAAAGTCCGGAAGAAAATACTACTGATCAAGCCCGGCAGTAGGAAACACGCTGGTGTCACGCCAGCAGGCAAACAGGGTTAATGCTACAACGTAGTATTAGAAAATCCCTTAAAATACCCCATCAGCTGAAGAGGTGCCAAGAGGGAACAAGACAGAGCTCCGTAAAGGCAGAAAAGGGGGTTGATATCATTCAACACCCACGCAGGCCCAAACAAATATGCACTAGAGGTGTATCTACACAAAACCTAAAGTAAACCTAATTACCTTGTGGCGTAATACGGAAAACACGGTGCCTTCTCAAGTGCGGCCCCTGCGCCCCGCCCCACACCCCCTGAATCAGAAACTCCAGGCTTGCCGCCAGGAACCTGCCATGTGGGAAACGCCCACAGGTGCTCCCGGGGCAGCTGGTTACCCGAAGTCAAAGCGCCAGCGACGGAGCCTGGGAGGTGCGGCACCGGGCCTCACCTGGGAGCTCGCCGCAGCTGAAGCTGGGCTTGAGCGCCTGGGAGACCCACCGAGTCAGAATCCAAGTCTGGACCCAGAGTGTGGGTGGTTCTCGGCCCACCCAGGTTGGAGACTCGCTTCTACAGCAGCTGCTCTCCGAGTTAAGCGAAATGCACACGTTTGCTCTCCCCCAAGATTAAGTGCATCTGAGCGTCAGTGGGTGGAGCCCCGGCAGCAGGTCTGTTTTTTGTTTTTTTTTTTCAAGATTTCATTTATTTGACAGACAGAAATCACAAGCAGGCAAAGAGACAGGCAGAGAGAGAGGAGGAAGCAGGCTCCCCGCTGAGCAGAGAGCCCGACGCGGGGCTCGATCCCAGGACCATGACCCGAGCGGGAGGCAGAGGCCTTAACCCACTGAGCCACCCAGGCGCCCCGCCCGGGGAAGCAGGTCTTTAAGGCTCTCGGGTGATTCCCACGAGCGGCCGGTGTGGCCAGCCGCTGACCTGCAGTATTCCAGCACATGAAAACTTCTATTTAAGGACTCTGCACCCTCCTGGGGTGAGCCAGAGAAGAAGGCTGCGATCCTCAAGTTCTCTGAAGATACACCAAGAAAAAAGCCTGCCTTGCACACACATGCCGCTGGCGAGTTCATTCTTCAAACTGCAACGGGGGAAGCCACGGTCTTCAGAGACGTGTGGATGTTGCGAGGATTCAAATGGGACGCACATAATCACAACGGGCAAAGGATCTGCCACAGGCTACATGGGTTGTTAACGCAAGTTACTACTGAGGCAACCCTGGCTCTCACTGCTCTCCAAGGACTGACAGCAAATCTGATGACATCATCAGCAAATCGAGGCCAGGATGTATCTTTCAAAGCTGCACTGTCCAACACGGGGGCCGCTAGTCCACATGGCCCCTGACCACTTGAACTACGGCTAGTCCAACCTGAGGGGTGCTGTCAGTGTAAAGTTCGTGACAGATGTTGACAACTTCGCACAAAAAGGCGGGGGGAGACCTCTCACTAATCATTACACTGATATGAATGTTGAGATGACAATATTTTGGATATACTAGGTTAAATATATTATAAAAATTGACTTCATCTGTTTCTCACTATGAGACTACTAGGAACATGGGTCACACATGTGGCTTGAATTATCTTTCGAAGGGACCACAAGGTCTCAAAGGATCATGGGGAAGCCAGGACGTGAACTACTACTTAAGCCAGCCTTCTCAAACTTTAATTTACATACAGATCACCTAAGGATGTCATTAAAACGCCGATTCTTGGCTGGGCAGATGTGAGTGGCCTCAGATTCTGCACTTCTCCCTAAGCTCCCAGGAGCCGAGGAAAGCCAGGAGCATCAGGAAAATCAGCAACACGGAAAAACTGTTTTGTGGCGTACAAGTGATGGGGACCTCTGGAGACACGACCATGTCATGTCAGAGCTGATAATAGCAAAGAAAGGAAATGGCCAGCAGGGTTTATTTGGCCTCAACTTTAAAAACTCAGCTGTTCTTCTCCCAGCAGGAACTCCAAAGAGTTGAGGGCGAGCTCCACTTGCCCTCCATGGAGGGACTCCCTTTCTCTTTCAGATGTGGAAGCATCCGCGTGGGCATGGAACACGTCAGGACCTGAAAGCTCAAATCGGAGTGTCCACTGAAGTTTCACATATCCTGCCCGCCACCTAACTAGTGTCGATGGCAGCGTCCTCCTTGGGTCTCCCTGAAACTAAGTGTGGATCTTGCTTGTCACTGTGACCCACCAGCACTACTGACAAGCCAAGGCTGGGGGTCGCTTCCCTGCTGGTGCATTTCTTCTTTTTGCAAAACAGCTCTGGCCGGTTCCCAGACTGCTGGAATGAACCCTGACAGCACAGTCCCTGTTCTCCTGATTCCTCCTATGTCATCTCGGGGCCGTGGAGGAACTTAAGGGTCAGATGAGGGCATTTCGGGTGCCACCATCTAATGCCACGAATCCCCTTCACGGCAACCTCTGCCTCAAGAGCTCCCCTGAAGGGGAAAGCATGGCGCCAGGACGTAGCAGCCCATTCCTTCCTAGGACGTAACAGCTTGTTCTGTTTTAAGAGGCTCTGGCAACAATGCTTCCTTCTCACGGAAAGCCCAAGGACATAATATATAACAATTATCACAAGCTAAAGAAAGGACATCACTGCACTGTCAAGGTCTATAGGCAAGGGAATAAGGACAGAATGAGTTACTTTTATTTTTACTTCCAATTATTACCCTTCAACTTCCCTTACTCCTTCCCGCCCCCCAAACACACCAACAAGCAAAGCAAAAACGAACCTATTCTAAAAGTGCTCATGACAGTAGTCCAAAAACCCAGAGGTTGGGAAGGCAACCTCTCCCATCACACCATGAAGGTGTGAGACCTCTCCCATCACTGGACTCCAAGAACTTTCTTACTCATTTGCTAATTGACCACAACAAGGCTGAGTGTGAGCTACGTTTCATCTTGCAGTCAGGGGATATGGTCTCTGTACACACAACCAAATTTGTTGAAACGAACACATCCAACCAACTCTGAACTATATCCCCTCCTGTCCAGTTCAAGTCAAAGAGCATTTACTCAATGTCTGCTGTGGAGGGAGGGCCGTGTTAGGCTTTACCTGCCCACGAAAAAACGTCTCCAACCTCAGCCCCCTTCTGCACCAGCTTGGAAGATGAAACAAGCAAGACTGAAATCTGCAGGTACAACATATCAAGACAAAGAGGGGAGGCAGGGCAATACTGGATGAACAACTCCAGATAACAAGAAAAGAGCACTCTGCCTCGGTCCTGTTGGAATGTGAAAGGCAGCATAGACCTGGAGAGCAATCAAGGCCTTGCATGTCTTCCCATCCTAAGCCCCTGAGTGAGAGTATCCAGTCTAATACGGACGGAGGAGATTGGCAGGGCCTCAGGCTGCATTAAGGAGCTAATGGAAGGTGCTGACTCGAAAAAGGAAAGATTTTCATTCTGAAACAGTTCAGGAAAAGGCAGGCAATATTCCCTGGTACAGAGATTGCCTTGCTGTCACCCTGTGACTGCTGGTTATGCAGTACTATGTTTTAAGAATCAATAAAATGGAAGCTCGTAAGAACCAACGGCTCCAGGTCCATCTGAGAGAGGCAATCAAACGCTTGCATACTTCCATGCTGACAGAAGAGGGAAAGCAAGGCAGAGAGGCCGCACCTACAGCTGTGGGGGAGGAGGACCAAGAACAGGAAGGACTGTGCTCTCTTACACCAGTTCTCCCAACAGCGACGGCCTATATAATACACGAATGCAATAATAATGCTGCACAGCCTACAAAGGGGCACTGATGCATATTCGATTCTCTGGAAAGTTCTGGGAGCTTGGCAGGGCTCACTGCTCTGTCTTACAAATGGGAGAGGCAGCAGGGGTGAAGTAAAAATGACTTATCCAATGTCACAGAGTTAAGAAGGGGCAGAAATGGGACTCGAACCTGGCGTCCAGAATCCAAACTCAGGAAGCTTTCGGCCACCTCACACCGACCAAGGGCTCCTTTACGATTCCTTGCTCCTCAGACAGAAACAGAAAGAAAGCGCTAGTGCATGGTGCCAATATTCTAAAGAGGTGCCGGCTGCATTCTTAAAAAGAATGAGATTGTCCAGGTGCTCAGGTGGAAGAATACACTGTAAACATTTAACATGAAAAACTGTCCTCCAACTACAGGGGGGCAACTGGGTCTCACTTGACCAACTCTCTGCTGGGTCTCCTGGTACTCTCCTGCTTTCAAAGCAGAGGAACTAGAAGAAGGCCTTTCTTGCTCTAGTCATGTTTGTAGAAACAAACAAAATATGGCCTCAAGTAATTTCTGAGTCCAAGTAGCAAGGGGAACTTAACACTGCGGGAACTGTGGGCACTGCTGCCAATCACCTGAAACTAAAAGCTCGAGTCAACCATGAAGTGCAGAGAAATGGCTAGAAAAAAAAATCACACTTACTGGACATCCAAAAGTGTATTAGGACATGTCTAGAATCATTTCTTTTTCTTTAAAAGCAAACAAGGGGAGGGGGTCCGTGGGTGACTCAGTTGGTGAAGCATCGGACTCCTGATTTTGGCTCAGGTGATCTGAGTCCTGGGATGGAGCCTGGTGTCAGGCTCCACGCTCAGCAGGGAGTCTGCCCAGGATTCTCTCTCTCCATCCCTCTGCCCCTCCCCCCATTTGCTTTCTCTGTCTCTGTCTCAAATAAATCAATCAATCTTTAAAAGCAAACAAGGGAGTTCCATGCAGTTCTAGTCAGTAACAGTTAACTTTTCTTGAGTGCCTACTATGTGCAAGACACTATTCTAAGCGCTCAGCATAGATTATCATTCAGTCTGGCCAACAACGCTTTGAGGCAGGTGCTGTTTGTGTTATTATTTTCATGCTACAGGTAAGGACACTGTGGCACAGGGGGTAAGTAACTCACCCAAAGTCACGCAGGTAATATTAGAGCCAGGACTCAAATCCAGAGTCAACACCTTACATGCAAATAGCAGCCCCTGTCCCTCCCCCATCTGCCAAAAAAGAATAATGAACTGAGAAACTAGAAAATAAAGAAAGCAGAACTTCAAAGAGGTCAGATGCAGGGAAGGGTAATTACTAAAGAATAATGAAAGCAACCTCTTATTCTTCTATAAAATGAAAAAAAAAACTGTAGAAATAACCAAAAAACTCTGGCCTTTGAAATCCTTTGGCCACCAGTTCAGAATGTCGCCTACTAAGCCTTGAAGAGGTTCTGCTTTTCTCTTGATTTTGGAGTCCTCAATAAGAGCAAGAACCACATGTTCTTTCAGTGGTTTTTAAAGTAACTACATTTTGTTGGTCCTCCTTTCATTTTGGAACAAAGAATATTTGAGTATTTTTTAATAACTTTAATCATTTTTCAGAACCTGTAAAAATGTAAAAAATTTGCTTTGAAGCCATTGAACATACAGCATATGAGAGAACCAAAAAGGTACTAAACAGACGAACTTCCACAGTAAGCCATCATGCATGCCATTTGACTAGCACTTTAGTTTTTAAGAAGTTGAATGCTTCTTAATGTTAGCTACAGCTAACATCAAATAAACCTGTCTCTTTACAAACTGCAAAACCCAAAGAATGACCACGGTTTCAGGTGGTAGGTTCTCAGTACACACCAGAGTGCAGGAAGAAAAATCCCTGTGTAAAGTAGCCTGAGGCAGGCAGACACTGGCATGAGATCAACAAGGAATACAAACCTCAGCAGAGCCTTCTGTAGCAAGAGTAAGGGAACTACTGAGACAAGGAGTGACTGGAAGGTCCCCTCCTTGGGTGTTTGAAAGCACTTACTGTTTGCATGTAAAAGAAAAAATGCAAAAATGAGGCTGGGATGAATTTATGATCCAAGAGGCAATCGCTGGAGAAGCGATGACTCCATAGAACCTCTTTGATTTAGACAGATTTACTTTTGGATTTCATTATTTGCTTTAATGGACCAGCAGCTGACACTCTAAAACTAACAATTCAGTGTAATTCCTAAGCCAATCTCAAACATGCCAGCCTGTTTTATTGACATTTCAGCGCTCTATTTTTCTGCATAGTGCTCATGTCTACTGGAAAATATATCATTGCTTTTTTATTGTTGTAATTGTTGTCTGTTTCCCCACACATAAGTTCTGTAAGGCAGGGACTTAGTGGTGCTATCTGCTGTCTTCACGGTACTTGGGACACCACAGGCACACTATGGGCATCCTGGGTTTAAAGGGTAAAATGAAGACGCTGACAACTTGGTCAATATAAGTTAGAACTCTAAGGTAAGGAGACTGAATTGTTTAATAGCGTTTAATAACTAGAATCTAAAAGACCCAATGAATCTTCTCTACTTTCAGTGTTGGAATGTACTCCATGGTGCGGAATCTCTCAAGAATACATTTGGTTTTGTGAAACAGCCAAAAGTCATTGAGTCAAATCTGGTAATAAGTGATCGTGCCCAAAATATATGTCAGATGAAAGCAAAATGTGTTTATAAACTAACAAGCCTTATTGTCTTATTTGGCTGGTAAACTGGTTTTGAAGGAAATTCAAAATGGTTTGAACTACAGCAAAATCATTGGCTCAATCTCAAGGCCCTAAGGTGGAGACTTCACAAGGAACAAAACTAAGCTGTGATAAAATAAATTAAAAAATGAAAAAGTGCCCAGGTTCCACAGAAGCCAAGATACTCCCCAGAGACCTGACTTGTGATATCAGCATTGCCATTAGGTTGCCCAAATCCTGGGTCCTATTATAATATCATACAGGGTTACACTCTCTGGGCCTCAGTTTCCCCATCCTGGAAACAAACTACTATGAACCTCAAGGTCCAAGTCAATTCTAATATGCCATGATTTCATTCTTGTGAAGGTCTATTATGGCTATTTAAAAACCAGTCACAATTCATTCCACCTTATACTTAGTATGCGTCTAGAAAGCCCATAATATAATCTTTACAGCAGATTCATTTCATATTTGCTTAGGCAAAAACTAAAATTAGTTTTCACTTCCTGAGCACGGAAAAAGACAGTTAAGGGAGGCAACCCGGCAAAGGGCGCTTGCTCGTGCCTGTGCACACTTCCGACTGCGTATCAGGGAACTAACCGTTCCCTCTCAGATCGCCTCTCAACTGTTGCAAAAACAGATAAACCTCCCGTGCGTGACACCGAAACTCTGTTAGAGAGACCCCATGGGGCTTCCCGGCCAGCGCCAGGCTGCGGCCGCTCCGCAGGACCCACGGGGATGCGACGGGCACCCACCCCAGGCGGAGGGCCAAGGCACGGACCAGTCGCGGCGCGTCGCCGGGGAGGCAGGACGGCCGCGCAGCCCGCTCCCGCCCCAGGACCGGGAAGCAAAGTCCGGGGAGCGGCCGCGACGCCCCCGGAGTTTCCCCCTCGGGCCCGATTCCCGCCCCGACCTTCGCCCGTCGCCGGCCCGGGACCCTGGGCGGGGGGGAACAGGAGGAAGCCGGAGACACCTGCCTGCGGCTCCCCGGCCTCACTCAGCCCTGGCCGGCAGGGACAGCGAGGCGCTCGGGCGAACCCCCCCGCCATCTACACCCGCGGGTGCGACGAGGACCCGCCGCCCCCGTCGGCCCGGGGAGTCCCAACTCCCTCCTCCCGGTCCCCCACCGCAGGTTCCCGCAGCGCCCGGCTCTGAGCCAGGCCTGCCGCGAGCGCGCACCCACCTCGGGCTCCCGGCGCCACCGCCGTTGCCAGGCTGCTCGGCTCCCGGGCCCCGCTCCGCCCCCTTTCAGGGCCCGCCCCCTGCGGCCTCCCCGCCTCTGGCCACCGCCCGCCGCCCTCCTCCGCGCGCCGGTTGGCGGGGGTGCGCCACGTGACATGGGTGAGCCCGACGGAAGGCGCCGGGAAAGCCTCTGCGGGCGCCCCGAGGGGCGGGGCTCTTCACCCGGGAGGCTGCTGGGAAGCCCTCTTTGAAAGGTCCGGCGCGTGGAGGCTTCTGGAAGTTGTAGTTCTAAATGCGATGCCAGTGGGCAGGGCCCAGACGCTAAGGAGCCGCCCCTGTGAGGGAAGTTGGAGTAGGAGCCCGACCCTGGCCGCTAGGAAGGGCAGTGCCAGGACTCCTCGGCGTCCCCTTGTTTTCCTTCAGTAATGGGGAAATCCAGGGGGAAAACCTCTCTAGCTGAAACTTCAGCAGAAGTCACTAAATGGAGCTGTTACCGGGTGCGGATGGTGGGCTGCGTGAAGCTGAGATACTATAAGGGGAAAAAAGAAGGGATGTCACTGACTCGGGCGCGGAATCTACAACTCACGAACCGAACGAGCCGCTGAGGTGTATTTCATGCTGCGCCAGCATCTTTCCAAGAACTCTCTTGAGGCGGTGAAAGGAAACATTTCAGGACGAAGTCCCTTCTGCTTTTTCGAGGTTTGGGGGCAGGCGACCATTAACACAGTAAAAAGAAAGGAAAAGGAAAAAAAAAAATCCAGAAGGAAGACAACTTCAGGAAGAGAGTTCCATGTGTAATCAAATAAAACAAGCTTAACGTGACACAGAGAAGAATAGGTGGGATATTCCTTGTGCCACACAATAATTTTATATATACACACACACACACACACACACACAGTTCAAGTAAACGATGGTATTAGGAGCACTTTAACATCTTTTTGCTCTTACATTAGTTAGTACCCCAGCATCTAAAAACAAGTGTCTTACCTTATACCAGTGTGTGTATTCATATTTATATACAATCATATATCACTATATGTACACACACACACACACACACACACACATACACACGCACACTAAACTTACTGCAAAGTCCAGACTTCTTAGGTGAGTAACAAGGCCCTTCAGAGTCCAACCCTCCTACTCTCCCAATGTGCCTCTTCTCTCTCCTTGCTCCAAATTCTGGTCTAATCACAGAAACCTTCTTTGTGTTCTCTGGATGCACCATGTTCTTTCCTCCTTCCAGCCCCTTGTGCTTTTGCCGTTTCTCCTGGGTTGGCCAAACTCCTGGAAGGGCGGCAGAAGAGCACCTGTGCCTGGGCCAGGAAGAATTAGCCCTCCCAGGGCCCTTCTCATCGCACTGATGTGATCATTTGCTTACATGTGGCCTTGCCAACTCTCCTCCCCAGACTGTGAACTCCTTTGAATCACATTCACTTCTTTACTGGATTACAAAAAGCACTCAGTAAATACTTCTTGATTGTATGAATTGCATGCGAGAGCAGCTCCCTGCTGGGCTCCTGACTGGTCTGTGAGTCCTGGAACCAAGGAAGAGGCAGACAGAGAGAGGGCAGCTCTGGAGCGGGGACAGCTTTGCGTACTAGGCACTGTGCTCAAGGATGAAGCTGAAGCCCTCTCCTCAACCAGGGAATGGGGACCTCAGAGCAGGGACATTCCTCATCCTAAGGAGGTTACCCCAGCTCCAGCTCTGAAGGACACAGCTCAGGCAGAAAAGTCCAGTAAGAAGGCCAGTGTCTGGCCTGTGGAATGCAGACAGTGACCCCTGCCTTGTGCTGTAGGTGTGACGACAGCTGAAGGGGGAGGGGAAAGCTCTTTGACCACCTTGCCATGGAGGAGGTTGCAGTATTGTGGTTTGGTTTTTTTAAAGATGTTATTTATTTATTGAGTGAGTGAGTGAGTGAGAGGGAGCACACATCAGAGCCAGGACCTGGGCTGAAATCAAGATTTGGACGCTTCACCGACTGAGCCACCCAGGTACTTAGCCCCCAACCTTTTAAAAAAAATATTGAGTTATGTATTTGAGAGAGAGAGAGCACGCAAGCAGGAGGGCAGAGGGAGAGGGAGAGGGAATCTCCAGCGGACTCTACACCAAGGGCACAGCCCAACATGAGGGCAGATCTAGGACCCTGAGATCATCAGGACCTGAGCTGAAACCAAGAGTCAGTCACTTAACTGAGTCCACCACTCTAGTGCCTGAGTTCAAAGTATAAGTGTGAGTATCTGTTTGTGAGTTCTCCAGGCTTCCCTGCATTTTGCGCACACACACACACACACACACAGGCACATGCGCATACACCAAAGGCATGGGTGTCTGTGGGGGAGGGGTGGCTGATTCCAGGACAATAGGAAGGGGGCAGCAAGAGATGTGACATAATGCTGCTTCTTCAGTAACCTTCCTGGGTGGGACATCCTGCACCCATTTCCCCCCTCCCCAAGGTCCCCCAGCTTTGGCTAAGACCCAGGCCAAAGATACCTCCTGTCCCTGGGGCTTCAGCCTGTTCTCCCAAGTCTGGGCAAGTGGAGCAGGCAGGACCAGAAGGAATCTACATCCATAGCCCGGTCAGGCATACCCGCGCCCCCCACTCCCAGCCTCCTGGGTGAGAAGCAGGCCTGAGAAAGGCAAAGTTTTGTTTCCTGCTTCTCTCCTTCAGCATCCTCATACGCGGCCCAGTGCTGATGCTCTACCCTACCAGTCCCCACCCCTGTTGCAGGCTGGGGACTGCCACCACCTTGTTCAACCAGGTTCATTACACTGAGCCCAGGGTGGAGGAGGGGAAGGAGCATCCTTGTCAGGAGGAGCAAACTGTTGGCCTTGGGAAAGTTACTTCTAATCATTAGCTGCTGCCTTTGAAAAAAGGAGTCAAATGCCACTTCTCATGGTCGCTGTGTCCTAGCATAGTAAGGATCCAGGTGAAGGTGGTCTAGAATGTCAAGGCAGCAGTGTTCCTAAGCTGCCAGGCTGGCCAGTGGGAAGAGAGGTGGGAGAAGGTGGGAGGAAGCCCCTGAGCATCCCAGCTCTTCCATGTTTGTTAGGTGTGTGGCTTTGGGGAAGTATATCTCTCTAAACCTCAGTTTCCTCCTCTGGGAAATGGGGATATTAGTACCTAATTTTATAAGCTTATTGTAAGTGGTTCCACCTCCCTCCTCCTCATGCCCCACCTCCCTCCCTCCCTCTGTTTCTTTCTTTCTTCCTCCCTCCCTCCCTTCTTCTTCCTTCCTTCCTTCTTTCCTCCCTCCCTCTCTTTCTTTCTTTCTTCCCCACTCTTTATTTAAAAAGTAGCCTGAGCAGAACAATGCAGCCACTTTGGAACACAGTTTGACAGTGATTTATAAAGTTAAAAGTACACAGGACCCAGCAATTCCACTCTTAGCTATTTATCCAAAAGATATGGCAGTGTATGCTCAAAAAAAAGACTTGTATACAAATATGCAGAGCAGCCTTTTAAAATAGTAGTCAAAAAGATAAACAATTCAAATTCCCATCAGCTGATGAATGGCGAAACAGTGATATGCACAGATAATGGGATACTACTGAGCAATACAAAGGAAGGACCATTGATACATGCTCCCACATGAATGAGCCCCCATAACCTTATGTTGAATGAAATAAACAATACACAAAATATTACACACTGTATGATTCCATTTATATTACATTTGGAAAAAGGCAAAACTATAGTGATAGCAGATTTGTGGTTGTCTGGAACCAGAGATGTGGGAAGGGAATTGACTGCAAAGGAGCAAGAGGGAAGTTTTAGGGGTGAGGGGAATGTTCTATACTTTGTGATGGTGAATACATGATGGTATACAGCTGCCCAAACTCATTAAACTCTAAACACGAAATGAGTAAATTTCATTGTGGATAGGTTATATTTCTATAAAGCTGAGGTTTAGAGGGGTGTGGGCAGGAGGGTGAGTAGCCTCTGGTAAGTTTCCAGAGACTGCCCAGAATTGTCAGTCTGTTTGTGTTTGGTTGGTTGCTTGGTTGTTTTTAAGAGGCCCTGGTTTTTGAAAGGGAGAAGGTGGTGAGGCTTGCCCTACACATACCGAGGGTGTGCTACAAGGCAAGAGATTGGTTGAGGCTAGGGAAAAGACACACCGGAAGAAGATGGTGGCCAAGCCTCATGGGGGTGAAAAGGGGAGTACTTACCTGGGAGGTGAGTCTAGACAGAGGGAGCATGACACTTGTAGACTCTAGAAACCAGAAGTTTCCCCCATCTTCTCTCTGGAAACTTCCAGTGACCTATGAGCACACACGGGGGGACTCCAGAACACCAAAGGGTCAAGCTGGACTCTGTTCACAGCAGATGAGAGCGCTCTTGCTTCTTGCTGGTGTTTGCCTTCTACTTTCTCATAAAGCTCAGTGTCGAGTTTGGGGCCTCCTTGGAGAGGTTCTGCTGGTCAGCAGGGTCTATTTTCCCAGGTGCTGGGTGGAAGTTCCAGCCAAGTAGTGGAACATGAAAACACATAAAAGAGAAACACAGATTTTTTTTTTTTTGGTCCCAGGGCCTCTTGGACACAGAGGCCAGACATGCAGAGATTATTGTTATGACATCACAGGGTTTCCGAGGGCCAGCCTTGTTTGTATCCTTCATTACTAGATAAACGTAGGGTGTTTAGGGATGATTTTGAGGTCTAGTCTACAAGCCTGGTGAGAAAATTGCCCCAGGTTCGAGTCATATCACAAATCAAACCAAAGCAACTCAGAAGAAAGACCAGCTCACAAGATGCCCACCCTCTCTCGCCAATTACGAGTTTGGGGTTTTTTTTAAATCTCAGTCTTACACTAAAAAATTTTTTGAGGAAGGAAGCCCTATGAGGAACTGTTTCACGATACATTCAAGTGTGTTTTACTCAAAACAGATTTTTAAAAAGAGCTTTATCTTTGACTTTGAGGGGGCTGCCTGATTCATGTTGAAGTGAACAGTATGCTACTTCGCAAACTCTGGAAGAGTTGGAGACCCAACATTAAACTTGAAACAGAATATATGAGAAAGGGAGAAATTAAAGAGGAAAAATCCCAAATGTCAGCAAATATTTGTTGAGCATGAATGGCATTTTGTTATTTAGATTAATCTATCAAAAAGAATAAAATACTTAGGAATAAACTTAACCAAGGAGGTGAAAGATTTGTACACTGAAAACTATAAAACATTGCTGAAAACAGTTGAAGACACAAATAAATCTAAAGACATCCCATGTTCATTGATTCGAAGATTTAATATTGTTAAAATACCAGTACTATCCAAAGTGATCCAAAGATTTGATACAATCTCTATCAAAATCCCAATGGTGTTTGTTTTGCAGAAATAGAAAAATGCATCCTAAAATGTATATGGCATGTCTAGGGACCCCAAGCAGCTAAAACAATCTTGAAAAAAAAAATGTTGCAGGTGTCACACTGTCTGATTTAAAAACATATTACATAGCTATAGTAAACAAAACAGTGTAGTACTAGTATAAAGAGAACATATAGACCAATAGTACAAAATAGAGAAGCCAGGAATAAACCCTTACGTATATGGTCAAATGATTTTTGATAAGGGCACTAAGACCATTCAATAGAGAAACGATAATCTTTTCAATAAATTGTGTTGGGAAAACTGGATATCCACATACAAAAGGATAAAGTTGGGTGCTTACCTGACACCATATCCAAACAGTTAACTCAAAATGGAGTAAAGACCCAAATGTAAGAGGTAAAACTGTAAAACTCTTAGGAAAACACTGGGGAAAAGCTTCTTGATATCAGATTTAGCAATGATTTATGGGCTATGACACCAAAAGCTTACGTAACAAATGTAAAAAGAGATTAGACTACATCAAAATTAAAAACTTCTGTGCATCAAAGGACACAACCAACAGAGTGAAAAGGCAACCTATGGAATGGGAGAGAATATTTGCAAATCACATATCTGATGAAGGATGAATATACAGAATGTATAAAGAACTCCTACAAATCAATAACAACAACAAAAAAATCAAATAACCCAATTTGAAAAAACACCAAAGAGAGTGCCTGGGTGGCACAGTCCATTAAGTGCTGGACTCCTGGTTTCCACTCAGGTTGTGATCTCAGGGTTGTGAGATCGAGCCCCACATCAAGGCCCACACTGAGCCCCACATTGAGCCCTGCATAGGGCTCCGTGCTCAGCGTGGAGTCGGCTGGAGATTCTCTCCCTCTTCCTCCGCTCCTCCCACTCATTCTCTCTCTCTTTCAAAAATAAATAAATAAAACTTTTTTAAAAACCCAAATGAGATAAACAAAGGACCAATAATCACATGAAAAGGGGATCACCGCCACTCATCATTAGGGAAATGCAAATCAAAACTACAATGTGATACCACCTCACACCCATTAGGATGGCTACTATCAAACAAACAAAACCCCCAAAAAACAGAAAATCACAAGTGTTGGTGAGGCTGTGGAAGAATGGGAACCCTTGTGCACCCTTGGTGGGAATTTGAAGTGTGCAGCCACTGTAGAAAACAGTATGGTGGCTCCTCAAAAATTTAAACATAGAATGACTATACGGTCCAGCAAGTCCACTTCTGGGCATATACCCAAAGGAATTGAAAGCAGAGTTGCAAAGAGGTATTTGTATATCCATGTTCACTGCAGCATTGTTCACAACAGCGAGAAGATGGAAGCCACCCAAGTGTCCAACAGTGGATGAATGCCTCACAAAGTGTGGTCTATCCATACAATGGAAAGTTATTTAGCCTTAGAAAGGAAGGAAATTTTGAGACATGCTACAACATGGATGAATCTGGAGGACATGATGCTCAGTGAAAGAAACCAGCCACAAAAGGACAACTATTACATGATTCCACTTATACGAGGCCCCTAAGTAGTCAAATTCATGGAGACAGAAGAATGGCAGTTGCCAGGGGCTGGAAGGAATGGGATGGGAACTTGTTTAATGGGGTCAGAGTTTCAGTTTTTCAAGATGAAAAGAATTCTGGAGATCGGTCATGCAACAATGTGAGTGTACTTAACACTGGTGACCTATAGACTTAAAACTGGCTAAGATGGTAAATTTGGTTATATGTGTTTTATCACAGTTGTTTAAAAAGATTAATTAAGCCTCCACAATAGTCTGAACTAAGAGGACCGAGAACCTAGACTCCATAGTTCATCTCAGATGTGATTGTACCCTGCAAGGGGTCAGCCTCCACCTAGGACAGAAGGTCTTGTGTCCCACTTTAGAAACAAAGCTTCCCCCAGGGAGCCAGAGGTAAGCAATTGTCCAAGTCCCAGAAAGATGAGGGAAGGAAGAACACGGGTCCTTTCCAAGATAAACACTACCACCTCTTCTTTGTGTCACTGCCAAAAACTTATGGGCGTTGTTGGGGTGGGTCCTTTCCCAGAGTGACTTCCTAAACCTTTCCTCTCCACTCAGAAGAAAACATCAGGGAAAAGACTGGGATGTGGAAGGGAGCAACATGCAATGGAATTGCCCTAGAAACTGCCTCCTAGGGGCTCCTGGGTGGCTCAGTCGGTTAGACATCTGCCTTGGGCTCAGGTCATGATCTTGGGGTCCTGGGAGTGAGGCCAACATCAGGATCCCTGCTCAGCGGGAAGTCTGCTTCTCCCTCCCCCTCTGCTCCTCCCCTCTACTCGTGCATTCTCTCTCAAATAAATAAATAAATAAATAAATAAATAAATAAATCAGCTTTTGGAAAAAACCTTCCAGATGGAGCCTCAGCCACTTCTCCAACTCCTAACCCCTGCCTCAGTCAGGGCCCTGAGGGAGTAAAATACTTAATGTTTCTAGTGGCAGTGTTTCTAGGGACACCTGCAGACCACTCACGTGCCTTTCCTCACCCGTGGGGCTCATGCGAACAAGGCTGAAGTGCTTGGGAATGAGAGGGTTGGCAACTTTTCAGACAGCGAATGGAGCTCCAGGAAAGCCCTCGCCTCTGTGCTGCATGTGGAAGCCCGCTCAGGTTAAGCTCCCCCTCCGGAGTCCTGGACCTTCATCCCCTTCACCCCTGCCCCCCAATACAGAACACTGCCTGTGCTCTCTCTCTCTCTCTCTCTCTCTGTTAACAGCTTTATTTTATTTTTTAAAAGATTTCATTTATTTGAGAGACAGAGATCACAAGTAGGCAGAGAGGCAGGCAGAGAGAAAGGGGGAAGTAGGCTCCCTGCTGAGCAGAGAGCCTGATGGAGGGTTCGATCCCAGGACCCTGAGATCATGACCTGAGCCGAAGGCAGAGTTCCAACCCACTGAGCCATCCAGATGCCCTTTTTTTTTTTTAAAGATTTTATTTATTTATTTGACAGACAGAGATCACAAGTAGGCAGAGAGGCAGGCAGAGAGAGAGAGAAGGGGAAGCAGGCTCTCTGCCGAGCAGAGAGCCCGATGTGGGGCTCAATCCCAGGACCCTGAGATCATGACCTGAGCCGAAGGCAGAGGCTTAACCCACTGAGCCACCCAGGTGCCCCTCCAGGCGCCCTTTTAACAGCTTTATTGAGATAGTGCGTACACAATAAAATTCACCCATGTAAAGTGTACAAGTCAATTTTTTTTTTAGCGTATTCACAGAGCTGTACAACCACCCCCACTACCTAAATCCAGAACATTTCACCAATCCCCAGAGAAAACCCATACCCATGAGCAGCCATTCCCCATTTCTGCCTCCTGACTATCCCGGGGCAACTACCAATCTACTTTCTTTCTCTATAGATTTGCCTATTCTGGACATTTCATCAAAGTGTAATCCTACAATATGGGGCATTTTGGGTCTGGTTTCTTCCACCTAGCATCACGTTTTCAAGGTTCACCCATGTTATGACATGAATCAGTATGTCATTGTTTATACATACACACATCACACTTTGTTTATCCGTTCATCCTTCAGTGGTCATTTGGGTTGTTTCTACCTTTTGGTGAATAATACTTCAAGAACACTCATGTGCAAGTTTTTGTGTGGACCCATGTCTTCATTTGTCTTGGCTACACACTGGTTGAATTGCTGGATCATATGGTAACCCTATGCTTGGCATTTGGAAGAACTGCCAGACCATTTCCCAAAGTGGCTGCACCATTTTTCATTCTCACCTGCAGTGTGTGAGGCTTCCAATGGCTCCACATTAACAACTGTTAATTGTCCTTTTGATTCTCCCCATCCTAGTGGGTGTGAAGTGGTACCTCATTGTGATGGCTTGGATCTGTACTTCCTGATGACTAATGATGGTGACCATATTTTCATTAGCTCACTGGCCATTTGCATATTATCTTTGGAGCAGTGTCTATTTGGATCTTTTGCTCATTGTTGAAAACTGAGGTATGTGTTTTTGTGTTGAGGAGTTGTAGGAATACATATTTTGGATTCGACCCCACTATAGAGATATGATTTGTAAAAGTTTTCTCCCATCCTCTGGATTGTATTTCCTCTTTCTGGATGGTTTCTTTTGAAACACAAATGCTTTTCACTTCAATGAAGTCTAATTTATCTATTTTTTTCTTTTGTTACTTGTGCTCTTGGTGCCATATTGAAGAAACTGTTGTCAAATCCAAGACCATGAAGGTTTACCACTGTTTTCTTCTAAGAGTTTTATAGTTTTAGCTCTCACATGGAGGTCTGTGGTCTACTTTGAGGTACCTTTCATGTACGGTGTGAGATAGGGGTCCAACTGCATACTTCCGCTTGTGGATATCCAGTTGTAGCAGTATTATTTGTTGAAAGGACTGTTCTTTTTGCACCGAGTAGTCTTGGCACCCTTGCTGAAAGTCGGTGACCATACGTGTGTGTATTTATTTCTGGGCTCTCAATTCTATTCCACTGATTCACACGTCTATCTTAATGCCAGTACCATACTTCCTTCTTTCTTTTTAAACTCTCTGGGTTTATTGGGAAGACCATCTCGGAAGGCCCCTAGTATATCCGGTGCTTTCAAGTCCCCCAACCACTCTCAACTCCTCTTGTTACCTGGTCTATTTAACAACTTTTGAAGACAAATGAATAAAGTGATCCTCCCTCATTTACAGATGAGGAAACCAAGGCTCAGAGAGGCTGCAGGGAGCTCAAGGTCTCTTAAGTGACACAACCTCAGTTTCTAACTACAAAGCTCCCTCCTGGACAGCCACTGGCGTGACTTTGAAGACATGCTATTTGACCTTTTTAAATAA
The DNA here is from genome assembly GCA_004024625.1 of Mellivora capensis. NCBI lineage: Eukaryota > Metazoa > Chordata > Mammalia > Carnivora > Mustelidae > Mellivora > Mellivora capensis. The sequence continues at coordinate 142,975 of PISX010000919.1, forward strand.
AGACAGCTTCCAGCCCTTCTTTTCCTGCCCTAGCTAGTTCATAAAGGTGTTGATGTAGCTCAGATAAATTAAAAAAACTTTCATAAATTCTCAGTGACTGAATACCTGTGAGTAGTTACTCGCCGTGCGTTTCTACAACAGCTCTCCCCTGAGATCATCCGGAACAGAGGTTGAAATGGGCCACGTCCCACATCTTCTCTCACACTGCAGCTATACTGGGCAGGAGACTACTATAGCAATATCCTCTCTCTTTCCCAGTGGAACAGTCGCTCTGGGAGGGATCATCGTCCCAGTCATGTTTGTTGTCCAGAAAGACCCCAATATCATGTGGTATCCCTTTAAGGAGGGAAGCAAATAGTTTTCAAGTATTGTACAGCCACTGAGTTACGTTCCTAAATTAAATTAATCTCTCAATAAGCAGGCATTGAGAACCTCTGATGTTCTAAACACAGTATGAGGCACCAAGGGGCGGCACAGAGAAGATGAGGATACAGCCGAGACAGGCAAGGACTGACAGCCTCACAGGGGACGACAAACACTTAAAGGAACGTGCTTTTTCATTCAAATTGTACACCAGGACACAGACATGGTCCCCAGCGCCACAGGTTAGGGGTGAGTAATAGGTTACTGTAATGGACATGAACTCCCCCAGATAGCTTATCACAGTCTGGACTACAAGCCATGCAGGAAGGAGGGTCCAGGACACCAGAAGCAGTGACCAGGGCACTGGGTCAGTTAGGGTGCTGGGGTGGCATCGCTGAGAAGATCACGTCTGAGCTGCAGTGACGTAATAGCTCCCTTGGGAACCCAGAGGGTGAATGGATGACATCTTGGCGGAGGTAGGGTATGCTTCCCAGAGGCAGGGATGTTTGGGCTGGCCTTTGACCAAACATGGAACACACGGTCCACACCAGGATACTTGTGAAAAGGGGCACTATTCACTATTACGCTGGGACAGCAAGTAGAAGTTGAGACTGTCCCTGGTAACCCCAGAGGCAGGATTCCCACCCCCGCCCCCAGCCAAAGCACATGACGCCCAGTGTGCAGAGAGTATTTAGGGAACAGAGCAGTGGGAGGGTGGAATGGGGGGTGAAGGAAGGGATCGGGATGGAAAGTCATTGGCAGAGCCCTGCTCCCGCGCAAGGTCCTAGGGAAGGAGCTGCTCTAGGCCTCCCGACAAGCTTCTGATAGTTGCTTTGCTCATGACAGCAGAACTGGGATCTTCACATGCTGTTCTCCCTGTGTTCCTGTCTCTGTGTTCAAATGTCCCTTTGTTAATAAGGACACCCAGTCATATGGGGTTAGGGTCCACCCTAATGACCTCATCTTAACTCGATCATCTGAAAATATCCTATTTCCAAATAAGGTTCCATTCACAGGTACTGGGGGTTAGGACCTCAGCATCTTTTGGAAGGACACAATTCAGCCTTTAAGAGCAAGGCAGAAAATGGTGACAGCTGCCAAAGAATGCCATGCTAGAGAGCCCAGACTATCCTGAAGGTCATGGGGAATTACTACCACTTGGCAAGCTGGCACGCAGCACGATCTCTTTCAAAACAGTAACCCTAGCAGCCCAGACCCTCAGTTTAGTCCAATTGGACATGGACAATGCTTTTTCGGCTTTTCTCCCCCTCTCCTCGCAGTTTCAAAAATACCTTTTTAGTATTACACTTCCCCTCTGGAAATCAAAGAAAACAAAATATGCATCCCCAAAACAATGGGGTCCCTTTAATAGAATGGGTATTTCCTCACTCTCAAACCATTTTCACCACCCGGCTTGCAAGACAACAATTGCACTCTCTATTAGAACACGCAGTGGGGGCTGACTCTCAGTAAATGCTTGTGGGGTGGAATAAAAAGCTGTTTAATTTTCCAGAGTGAACTTTAGGGGTGGTTGTCAATGGTGCTATGTGCAAGGTATCACCAGCGCTTAAAAATTTCATTTGCCTCTGATTCTGACCTACAATACGGGTTTCCACATGGCTCCTGGTGCCCTCAGATGTACCCTGGGGACTGGAGGAGGATGGGTGGGGCAGACCAGAGAGGCTTAGCTCGGACTGTTTTTATACTTGTTGGATGTGTCTGAAAAATACTTTCTGTAAGAAGCTGGGAAAACCTAGGACTTTGTGCCCACTGCCAGCTTCTCTCAGTCAAAGGGCAAGTCCATTTGGGCACTAAATGAATTTCATTATATTCATTCGTCCAACAAACATTTATTCAGTGCCTACTTCGTACCTGGTACTTTTCTGGGGACTGGCATAGAACAGTGAGCAGGGTGTTTTTGTGGTTATCCCTTCAGAGAGAAGTTTGGTGAAAACAGAAGCTACTTTTTAAAAAAAGATTTTATTTATTCATTTGAGAGAGAGAGAGAGAGAGAGAGAGAGAATTAGCAGGGGGAGAGGCAGAAGGAGAAGCAGACTCCCCACTGAGTAGGGAGCCTGATGCGGGGCTTGATTCCAGGGCCTGGAGATCATGACCTGAGCTGAAGGCAGATGCTTAATGACTGAGCCACCCAAGCGTCCCTTGGAAGCTACCTTAAAGCACATTTTGCTCAATCAACAACATCCTCCTAAATAATACCTAATAAAGATAATTTCCGAAATGTCTACATTGGTGCAAAATTCCATTAGGAATGTGTAGTGGGTTGAATAACGTCTCCCCAAAATTCATGTCCACCCAGAACCTCAGAATGTGACCTTATTTGGAAATGGAGTTTGGGCAGATGTAATTAGTTAAGGATCTTGAGATGAAATCCCCTTGGGTTTAGGGTGCGCCCTATGTGTAATGACTAGTGTTCTTAGAAGAAGCAGAGAGGACCCAGAGACACACAGAGAAGACCATGTGAAGATTGAGGTAGAGATCGGAGTGATGGGGTCACAAACCAGGGAGTGCCCGAGGCCACCAGAAGTTAGAAGAGGTGAGGAAAGATCCACCTCTGGAACCTTCAGAGACACCAGGACCCTGCCATCACTTTGATTTTGGACTTCAAGCCTCTAGAACCAAGACATGACGTTTCTGTTGTTTTGAGCTGCCCAGTTTGTGAACCTTGTTCTGGCAGCTCTAGAAAGGCTTTCCAGACCCTCTATTTAACCTTCTCTCAGAAGAGGAGGTACAGACCACACAGTACTTTCCCCACACCTCAGGACGAACTCTAGCACCGGCCCTGCCACCCCAGAGAAACTGGCTGCTTTCTCACTTCCTTGTCTCTCGTGCCTTTTCTTGGCTTCTCAGCAAGGGCTGGCCAGGAGTGCTGGAGTCCCGCAGCTCTAGAACGCCACCAGGAGAAGTGTCGACAAGAGCAGGGCGACAAGTTGGGATGGTTTCCGCTCCCCTCCCCCACCCCTCCTTTCTTTTTTTTTTTAAGATTTTATTTATTTATTTGACAGACAGAGATCACAAGTAGGCAGAGAGGCAGGCAGAGAGAGAGGCAGGGAAGGAGGCTCCCTGCTGAGCAGAGAGCCCGATGCGGGGCTCGATCCCAGGACCCTGAGATCATGACCTGAGCAGAAGGCAGAGGCTTTAACCCACTGAGTCACCCAGGCACCCCCCTCCCCTCCTTTCTTAAGGCAAAAAGGTGTCACACACAGTGGTTTCAGCAGCAGCTCCGGCCCTTCTGTGTACCCCAGCCTAACCACCCTAGGCTGGCCAGCATGACCTTGGTGGATGAACATGAACCAAAGCAGCCCATCTTCTTCCCATCTTCCGCACCACACCATCCAAGCTGCACTCTTTACCTCCAGGCGGCCAAGAGGGCAATGGGAAGTGGGGCATGGTCAAGCCCATGCCAGGTGGGTCCGGGCAGTTCTGGGGAGCCACTGTTGGGAAACCCCATATGAGAACTCTGCCTCAGTGACATGCGAAGGATGAAGAGCGGTCACTGTGTGAGCAAAACGCCTCTAGCCCGACTCCCACTGCTTCCAAGCTGAGGGTCATTTATTAGCTCTGTTTCTGACAAGGGTGTCCATTTCTTGAGCCCTGAACCTATCTTCCCATTTATCATCTTATTAAATTTTCATCACTGCCCTGCAAGGTTAGGATGACTATTAACCCATTTTAGAGATGAGGAAATGGAAGTTCACAGAGGCTTGGGGGGACCTTCCTAAGGTCACATGGCAATTTGACAAGCAGACTCTCCGCTGAGCAGGGAGCCCTACCCGGGGCTCCATCTCAAAGCCCTGAAATCATGACCTGATGCGAAATCAGGAGTCAGAGCACCCCTGGCCTTGGTCTTTTCAACGTTCACCTTTAAGACTGATGGGCTGCTTCCCAAGGCCTCCAACTTCTGTAGTGAATTTATGGGACCTAAAAAGAAGGCACTGATTGCCTCAATCATCCTTGGGAGTGTGCCTGCTTCCAGAGGGATCTGGCCTTTTCCAATAATTTACCCCCCGAATGCCTCGAATTTGTGAAAAAGCAAACAAAATCCCTGCTAGTTTGTCATTTCTTCCTGCGCACAGTGGCTAGCATTTTTATTTTAGGCCAGATTATGTGGACTGTGGACATTTGTGTGTCGGGCCTTGTATAACCTGCGTCCAGAGAACATCGGTGTCCATGGACCCCGGATCCCCTTTCTCTGTTTCCCACGATTCTCCGCGTTTAGATAGCTGCTGGGCCGGGTTAGGGTCATCAAGTGTAGTTCGTAGAGCCTCAGTCAAGGAGCCCCAGTATGGGAAAAAGTCCTGGCGACTGTCTTTTAGAGGTTCCATTTGCACTGCAACCGGCAAGGGGAGAGCTCATAGGACAAGCATGCCAGGTCTGCCGAAGGTAACCTTGGAGAGGGGACTAGAGGAGGCACAAGAATCAAGAGTATGGCTCAAGGGCAGGGCTTAGGGTGTCCAGAGGGACAGCCGCCTTGGGCGCTGCTGTGGTTCCTGGGGCCACACCTGCACCCCAGAAGCCCTGAGTCCTTGTTGGGGCAGAACCAGTTCACACTCCCCTCCCCTCCTGGACCCAGAGCCTGCCCCCTCTAGTGCCACCCTTGGGCTCCCTCCCTTTTTCATCAGGCACCCTGAAGGGGGGAAGCCGACAGGTGGCCAGTGAGAATAACCGATTCCACACCTGGAATTCTCAGGGCACTGTGCCTGCTGTGGGGCTCTGGAGCCGCTTTTAGAAATCCTCCTGAAAGCATCTAGCCCTCAGGCCGCTATTCCTTGGGTGGGACTCATCTTACTTCCTCTGTTCCTTCCTTCCCCTGCTGGAGGCTGCCCCTCCTTTATCAGGCTGAGTGGAGCAAAGCACAGGCTGGACACCCGTGGTCAGCACCCGCTCTGCCGCCCCAAGACGTTGGGGAGACACTCAGCTGAGGGGAGCACCATCCTGGGGACTCTAATCGACGCTAGGGCCATAGTCTGGTCACAGTTGAATCATTATTATTTTACCCTTTTGTTTGCTTATTCATAATTCCACTGTGACCAGACTTCCTATTGAAACTCCCATTCCCCCACCCCATTCCGCAGCCCCCTGACCAACACCCCCAGGGCAGCCAATCAGGCTCTGGCCGGCTCTGGGGAAGAGATGACCGGGGTGTTGGCGAGCAAGTAGGAGCTTTGCGGCCCGTCTCGGCGAACGGCTCCGCTCCCGCTCTCCGCACAAGGCTGGCCTGCTCCCACGGCCCGCTCGGGGCGCACAGTCACGCCTCCCCCAGCAGCACTTACTGGCTTCCAGGGTAATTACGGGTTTTCACGCGGTATTATCGCCTGGGCTTGGAGCGTCTTGCGGTTCATCTTGCTCCGGCTTCTCCACTCTCTCCCTTTCCGCAGGGAGCCCCGCCGCATTCGGGGCTCAGGGCAGGGTGAGCTCAGGGACGCCCTAAGAGTGGAACATCCGCCAGGATAAACGCCTCTGCTCACATCGGGGGTAACTTGTGACAAGAGAGGCGTGTCTGGCTTTATCCTCTAGAATGGGCAAGAGCCTACCTGCTTCCCTTCCTACTCCGGGCTCTGGGCCTGGCGCGGGGGCTTGACACCCTAAACCCATGTTGCCCGACTCCGCAGTTGTGTTCCGGGGGACTGAGGCCCACGTCTCCCAGATGCCCGGCCCCGGCTCCCACGGGATGAGTGAGCTGGGGTGCCGGCGACCGCCACCACGGGCTGAGAGGGAGAGGGGTCCGCAGGGCAGGGGGCGCGGGGGGCTGTGGGCGCCGGGCGCGGGGAAGGAGCGGGCGCTCTCGGGAGGGAAGCGAGCGGTGGCTGAGCCCAGGGGAGCCATCCGGGCCGTGTGCCGCGGGAAAGGCCGGGCGTTGGGGAAGCTTCCCCGTCCCCGGTCCCCGTCCCGTCCGGTCCCCGAGCGGGCTAGGGCGTGAGGGCTGACTTCGAGCCCGCGCCAGCGGCGGGGACCGGGGTCGGGGTGGTGCTCGGGCCGCTCGGGGGCCCGCGGGGCCGGCGGCCGAACACGTGACCCGCCCGGCCAATAGCGAGGCGTTGGGGGCCGCGGTCAAGGGCCCCGGGTGGCGCCGAGGCGCGCGGCCGCGGAGCCGGGGGGGGCCTTCGGGGCGGGGCGGGGAAGGGGCGTGGGGGGCCGCGGCCACGCGCCCGGGGGGCTGCCCGCCTGGCACTAGCCCCAGCCCCGGAGGGCCGCTGCGCGGGTGGGTCTGGCACGGTGGCGACTGCCGGGAAGCCGGCGGGGACTCCCCGCTCGAGCCAAGGCCGGAGGGAACGGGACGCTCCCCGACTCCCTGGGCGGCCGCAGCGGGGCAGGCCTGCTACCCTCACGCTGCCGCCCGCCAGGGACCCCACCCCCATGCCCCTGCGCCTGCCCCCCAGTCGGGGGAGCGCCAGGGGCAACTGCCTCACCTAGCCGGGCCCTGAGAGAGCGCCCGACGGAGGGAGAGGGGCCGGAACCCTAGATGAGTTTAGAGAGGGAGCGCCGCGGTGGCTCATGGTCAAGGCTGGATCTCTCACCGCACACCTAACACGTCACTCCTACTAGGTGCTCCGGCGGGGTTTGTTGCTGAAGAAAGAAAGGAGGGATGGAGGAAGCCTGGCAATTGTTGCTGAGGCTGAGGCCTGGCGGCTCTGGCTGCCTCCCCACCGTGGGGGTCCCTACCGGAGGGCCTCGAGCTCTCGATTGCAGTGCGGCTTTTAAAGCAGGGCGGTGGCAGAGGAAGCTGCATGTTCTCTCCTGCTAAGGAGGGGTAAGCTTGGGCCAAATAACTACAGTGTCCACTTTAAAAGGACACTGTAAGCCTGAGCAACTAGATAAAACAAATCTCAGCGTCCACTGTTTCCAGCATCACTGTCCTCCCACTGGCACTCTCTGGTCTGGGAGTGTACCTTGGATCCCTACTTCCATGGACTACCACATGGGCAAGGTCCTACAGTTCTACAGGCCAGCATCAAAGGCCTCCTTATTTAGAAACCCCTTGCCTCCTTCTACCGAGGGCCACAGACCCCTCCCTCCCCAGGATGTCCCCTGAACACGGGTGCAGTGGTTCCACCCTCTGGGCACAGTCCTGTATCCTGGAATCTGAAAACCCTGGGCTGAAATCCTGGCACCCGCACATCCTAGCTTGTCTTTGAGCCTCTTTGTCTGTATCTATAAGACGGATGACCATAATGGCACCAGGATTATTCCGAGGCCGGAACGCAATGTCTCCTATGAAAGTGTCTAGCACGGAAGTGGTCCTCTGAATATGGTAGTCCTCAGCTCCTGGAGGGTATGGACTGTATCCTCTTTGCTCCCCACTCTCTCTAGCTCTGAAGCCTCCCAGATAGCTTGGTGCGAGTAGGCACTCCAGGAAAATCTGTTGTCACACTGCCTTCCCTGACCAGGACTGGTTCCCAAACCGGGCAAGGCCAAGTTTGCAGGCTGCTGCCGGGGCTGGGAGAGGGAGGCTGACCAGTCTGGCATAGTGGCTCCAAAAGGACCCACCACTGAGGCCGAGTGCTTTTTGAACTGGGTGCGGAGACCTTGCTTCCTGGGCGCTGAACACCCTTCAGCTGTGTCAGTAGGCAGCACAGATAGGAGCAAACATGTGTGGCTGTGTGTGTCCCTAGATCAGCGCCGTCCCGCAAGATGGTTGCTTCTGGAGGTCTGGGCGGCCGGGGCTGGAGCTCAGGCAGGCTTTAGCCCCTGCTGCAATTTGCCTAGTGACCTAGATTTGTGGCCAGGCGCCGGCCTAAACTCCTGCCTAGTTTGGCTGGCGCTAGGGTTTCCAGTTTTAGCAAATAAAAATACAGGATGCCCAGTTAAATTTAAATGTCAGATAAACAACGAATAGTTTTGTAGTAGTATAAGTATGTTCCGCGCAATCTTTAGGACATACTTACACCACGAAATTATTTCTTGTTTATCTGAACATCCCATGTAACTGGACTCCTGCATTTTCCCTGGCAAACCTAGCTGGAGCTTATCCAGCCGCTGGGGATTGGAAGGGCCTCGGCCTTGCTGGGTGGAGTGGGAGGGGAAAGCTCCCACCGAAGGCACTTTGAATTGATGTCAGAACAATGGCATGGGTTGTTCTGTTTTTCTTTGCATAGAAAAAGAGCATTCCATGTCACTCAAAAGAAAACAGAACGGTGAATTTCAGCTCTCTGCCTTGCTCTATTGATGTTGACCCGGAACATGCCTGGACTCTGAAAGGGATATTGACTGGTAGACAAGTGGCCCTTTCATTTGTTTCTGCAACGCTCCTTCCAGGGGTTGGTGCCCACTTCCCTGTGGCCCGTTTGGCATAGACCCGGGACGGGGTGTGCAGTGGCCATTTGCCTCTCCAGAGGTCCCTGTTTGGCTTTTTTGATGCTCCAAGCACAAAGGCCACTTAATTGAGTGACCTGAGCCACAGAGGAAGGAACACATATAAAAAAGAAAGGGTTGGTCAATTTCCCAAACACCTCTGAAGACTTGGGCCCTTTACGTGGCACAACCTTGAATCCTCACAACTCTGAGAGGCCGTGTTATTCCCCCTTTACAGATGGCTAACCTGAGGCCCAGACAGACAAAACGGTAGGTGTGGGGTCATACAGCAGGTGCGTGCTGACGCTGGGGCTCAGACTGTTCTCTCTGAATCCAGTGCCTTAACTCTTCCTTTTTGTCCTGGCATGTGACCCTTGTGTCCACCAGCTTGCTCAATCCCTGCTCCAGGCCTCAGTTTCCCCATTCATTAAATTAGTGGGGGGGAGGAGATAGACGAGGTGATCCCGGAGATCTCTCCCAGTGATTCTCTTTTTTAAAGTTAAGTAAATTCTACTCCCAACATCAGGCTCAAACTCACATTCAGCCAGCCAGGTACCCCCCAATGATTCTCTTTTGATAGAGCTTGCCAAAAGGATGAATTCACTCACCATTTACACGCATGCGCTTGTCACCAGCAAAGAGAATTCTGAGGATATTCTTTGGCTCAAAGCAAAAGGCTGACCAACAGTCAAATCGCAAAGCTTGGCCAGCAAAACATGTGGGCTGCTTGTTCCCCATGGCATGGGCCTGGTAGCTTACAGCACTTTCTGTGCAGGCCAAGGGCTACTGCATGGAGCTCCTGGTCTCCAGGCCTGGGTAGGAACGGGGCATTAGGATTAGCTACACGCCAAAAATACATGGGACATACTTGTGAGTTATGAAATGCAGGCCCAGCCTCTGCACCTGGACCCGACACTCCCACAGACAGCAGGAGAACAGAGGGAAAGGCTAGCTCTGCTTTCCCCTCCCAGACCTACAGAGACCCAACAAGTGGCCAAGACTCCCCATAGATGCCACCGAGAACCTGCTCAGCAGCACCTCAGCGGTAGCCTGACCAGAGCTGGCTGGGACCAGGGCTGAGGACCCGGAGGTGCTGCTCTTTCCGACTGGGGATGGTATCATCGTTTCCGTGTTTATAACTTCCCCCTTCTGCTCCCCTGTTGTTGGCGGCTCACACAGAGGGTCAGTGCCCTCCCGTGAGTCCCACGACACCTGGGGCTTGACGCTTCTCGGCCTCTGTCTCCCCCACTGGCTGTGAAGATGGAGTACGAGTCCTTTTCATCTTGTCCCCGTGGAGTGGTCTTCTTCCAGCTCTTGGATGACAGACTCATTACTTTCAAGTCTTAGCTTAAATGTCACCTCCTCAGAGAGGCCTTTATTGACCTCCCTGGCTAACATCCACCCGCACCGGGTTATTCTCTTTCGATGTCTACATGGCACTAATCACCGCAGAAATCAAATCATGTCTTCTTCACTGAGATGAAATTCACCTAACATGAAATAACCATTTTAAAGTGTACAATGGAGTGGCATTTAGTACATTCACAATGCGGTACAACCATCATCTCTCTCTGGTTCCAAAATATGGTCATCACCCCAAGAAGAAACCCCATGGCCATCAGCAATCACCCCCCTGGGCCCTTGGCACCCACTAGTCAGCTTTCCGTCCCTCTGGATTTGCCATCGTTGTCGAGGTTCACTGATGCTGTGACACGGTGTCAGCGTTTCACCCTTTTCTGTGGCTGAATGATATTCCATTGTGTGGCTAGACCACATTTTATTTGTTCATTCGTCAGGTGATGGCCGGTTGGGTTGTCACTTTTCGGCTATTGTGAAGAGTGCTGCTGTAAACATGTGTTCAAGTTTTTGGGTGAACGTATGTTTTCATTTCTCTTGGTTATATACCTTAGAGGGCAATTGCTGGATCAAACAGTGACTGTATGGTAACCTTTTTGAAAAACCGGGCAGACCATTTTCTACAGCGGCCACGCCCTTTCACGCTCCCACCAGCAATGCACAAGGTTATTTTCCACATCTTGATTGTAGCCATCCTCGAGGGTGTGAAGTGGCGTCTCTTTGTGGCATTTGCTTTTATTTCTTCTTGTCCTTCTCCCTGAATGTGGGTTCTAGGAGGCTCCAGGAGGCCAGAAGACCATGTCTGGCCCATTCTTGCTACATAGGTTCTCAAGATGTGGAGGTCGGGTCAATGCCTGAGTGAATTTGCCCTTGCTGCATCCTTGCCCAGGGCCTGGCACGGAGAAGGCCTGCAGTGGCTGCGGGTTATATGTCCTGACCCAGTGGCCCTGGGCTGTGGCCTGTCCCCTAGGGCAAGAGACTCTCAGGACCATGCAAAGGGAAGGACCCTCACTACCTGGGTTGGGGCTCAGAGCAGCAGTCCTGCCTTCATAGGATCTGGAGTAACACAACAGGGGTTCAGCTCACGACAAGGACACCTGCTTCGGGTAGGAATTTAGAGGGAGGTGAGCAAGCAAGGCCAAGGCACGTGCCGCAGCTCGGCTGCACTCCCCCTTCGTAATTCCTCCTGCCACAGACTCTTGGGAAGTTCCTTCCAGTCTGGATTCCCACTTCATGCCACCCCTTTGGAGACTAGGCTCTGGGTTAAATGCCAGGGGGAACGGAACCTCTTCAGATGCAGCTCCTGGTAACTGTCCTTCAGTTGCCACCACGGGGGCAGGGGGCACTCCTCGTAGTACCTGGTGGGGGACGGCAGTGGCTTAGAAGTTGCTGGTGGGGCTGGGGCCTGGCTCTCCCATGCTCCAGGATGGGGCACGGATGGAGCCTGTCCATCCTGGGGCGCTTGGCCCCACACCGCCCACAGGTGTAGTGTCTCTGCTCCCCGGGCACGGCAACAGACCTAGACATGCAATGGGCTTTTCCAAAGGCAGTCCCTGCGAAACACTGGCAGTTTCTCCAGAAGTTGAGTGCGCAGAGTTACCACATGACTCAGCAATTCCACTCCTGGGTCTATACCCCAGAGAAGGAAAAAGAGATGTTCGAATGCTCACAGCACCATTTCTCATGGGAGCCTAAAGGGGGAAACAACCCAAATGTCCATCAGTGGTTAGATGCTTAGAATGTGGCATTGTCATACAATGGGCTATTATTCGACTATAAAAAGGAAGGAAATATCAAATCATTATGTTGCACACCGAAACTAATAGGAAGCTGTATGTCAGTTGTATCTAAATAAGAAAAAAGAATGAAGTACAAATATGTACTACAATGCCGATGAACCTTGAAAGCACTATGCTAAGTGAAAAGAATGAGATCCCAAAGCCATGGATTGTACAACTCCATTTATATGAAATACGAAGTGTAGGCAAATCCCCAGAGACAGAAAGCAGAGTACAGGCTGTGCTGGGGCACTAATGGCTTGACGGGCAGAGGTTTTCCTCTTGGAGTGGTGGAAATGTTCTGGAAATGGGTAGAGATGGTAGTCTTACAGCACTGTGTATGTGCCCCATGTCACTGAATCGTTGGCTTCAAATGGTTAATTTGACGGCATGCAAACTTTTCATGTTTGAAAAGTTTGAAAAGCCTCTCTTTTCAAAACAAAAAGCTGCTTTCTCTGCCTAATGTCCCTTTAGGTCCCAGGACTGCAAGTCCTCCTCAGGTTCCGTTTCAGGCGAAGGCTCACTTGGTTCCCACGTGAGCCCACAGTCGTCCTCCTGCAACTTCCCCTTGCTGTTCTCACTCTTGAGAGGGGTCACCAAATCAATGTGTGCTATTTGCACCCCTTGTGGGCCAGGATCCAGAAAATATGAGGTTAGGGACCTCTATGGCTTTTCACACCTGGGTAACCCCCCACCCCAGGAGTTGGCACACAAACTGGCACACAGTTTGGCAGAAGAGAATAGCAAAAGGCAGCCTTTGCTGCGGGATGAACATAGTCACTTCGAGAACAATCTCTGCTCCGGGCCCGCAGCATGTGGAATTATCCAGAAGTACGGTCTTGACTACTGGGCAAATATTCAGATGAGCGCTGGTGCTGTGCTGGGTCCTGCTTCTCCCTAATGCTCTCTGAAGCTCAGGGAGTCTGTGAAAAGCCTCAGAAAGAACAACTGGGCTTTCAGGGGCCACCTTCTCTTCCCAGGGCAGGTCCCAGGGTGTACAGGTCGCTGAAGACCTCCGGTCAGCCTCGAGCTGGGAGGTCCCAAGGCTGGGCTGTTGCTGTCCACCTGCGCGGCCCCTCTCAGCCCAGGTCTCCTCTGAATCTGGAACACTGCTTCAGATCCAGTTTGGAAGCACATGGGGACTGGTCTACACGCTGACTGACAGCTTTCAGTCATACCTCCTGATGCCGGAGAGATTTTGTAAAGTACAGATCTGCACAGTCTGGTTCTTGCTTAAAACTCTCCTAGGCCTCCCCTTGCCTTCTGGATCAAATGGAAGATCCGTAGCCTGCATTTCAGAACGCCGGTAGATCCTAGGTTCATCTGGGCTCCAGCCTCTGTCCCTGTCACCTGCCGGACACTCTTCCCCTGCTCCTCTTTTCCAGACTCGAGCTTGGGGTGGAAGGTGCAGGGAGGGGGCTTCAGTGACCAGGTGCTGGAGTCCAGAGGGGCTGGGGAGGCATGAGGCTTCTGGAAGAGGCCGCTGGTCACCTGGAAACATAGTCTGGAGCTCCGGACAACGGGCTGGGTCCCTGAAGCCAGAGCCGGTGTGCTCCAGGTGTGCCTTGAGCTGCCCTCGGTGGCCTGGGAAGAGGCCTCCTGGCTTCTACTTTGTAGCATCTTAAACTTGCCACCCAAGGTCCTGTCACACTGCTAGCAACTCAGCCCTGTGGAACCTTCCGGACCTCAGCTTCCTGGCCTTCGTCCATCACCTCAGCTTGCAATGTCCTTACGCCCACTTTAAAAATTTGAAACAATAAGGAAAGTTATTAACTCATAACAGGAAGTCCAAAGGTGGGACAGGCCCCATGATACAGTCAAGACCTCAGATTTTTTTCTGCCTCCCTCCACTGTCACCCACAGCGCTCCTCCAGAGGCTGGTTCCCCTTGGGTCCCTAACACGGCTGCCAGTAGCAGCTCTGGCCTGTGGGATTCCTCGTTTGCACCCACCGGGTGAGAGAGCCAGGAAAGGTCTGGACGGGCCCACTTAGTTCACAGGCCGGCCCCTGGATCCGTGACTGTCCCAGCAGGAAACGTCCTGTGCATTTTGGCTTAAACCTAGGTTCTCTGTTGTCACCAGGAACTGTGGAGCAGCGTGTGTCACCAGCCCCCCCCGACCCCAGGGCCCCAGGGCCACGCCAGCCCCTGTGCCTCCGTTGTCACAGACAGCACTGCTGCCACGGTGTGGCCACTGATGTGTTTTTACCGTCAGCTCTGGGAGGACTGGTGGCCCCAGGCCCTGCGGTGCCTCATCTGTTGAGGGAAGGCAAGGGAGAGCGAGTGAATGGGGGCGGTGTCTGAGCAGGGGGGGTGGGACAGGGAGGCTTGGAGCGGCGAGCGGGAAGGCCACCCGCCAGAGTCGAAGCAGGCTGTGCCCATGGGTGAGGCCCTCCTCCCGCCGCGGCGAGCTGACCGGAGCCTGGCTGGCTGTGGCTCCTTTAAGCAGCTGGGCCATCCCAGGTCTGGCACATCCTTCCTCCCCCACACTGGCCTTTCCTGGCCACTGACTTCACCCCTCTTTCTCCTGCCTGTCCTTGTCTCACCCTCTGGATCTGATGCCACACATACTGGTGCCCCCTGTCTGCTTGCTACCACTACTCCAGGGTCATGCTCACCGTGCCCCTGCCCTGCACAAGGGGCTGCTCCAGGCGCTGGATCTCCAGCGAGCCACGCGGTGACCTAGGAATCATCACCCCGATCCCAGGGGGACTGCGGGCTTGGGGTGCGGCTGAAGGCTCGCCCGCAGACAAAGAACGTCGGTTGAGCCAGCATCAGTGTGCAGTGTGGGGCCAAAGCCGTAGCTGCCTCTCTCCAGGGAACCCCCGGGGGGGGGGGATGTGCCCCTGCGGAAAGATGGATCATAATGGAACCACTGGGCATTGGGGACGGGATCCCGCCTCCGTAGCTCCCCGTCTCGTGCTCCGTGGACTCCAAGGCAGCCTAGGTTCAAATCTCAGCTCTGCCCCTCACAAGCTCGGTGCCCTGAGCGGGTGGTGTCTCCAAGCCTCCAATGTCTTGCCTGTAGCGAGGAAGGGGAGAGCACAGAGAGTTCTCACCTCCAAGGATGGTTGGGAGCACTGTGCGGTCTGCTGCGAGGTGAATGACCCCAGACGCCCGAAGAGCTTAGCGCCCGGCTGGCAGCCAGTGAGGGCTCCGTGCTCTGCCTGGGGGGCTCCTGCCTCCCCCAGCCATGCAGCCGTGTGTTCCTGTGACAAGTATCTGATGGCGTCTATTGTGTACCGGGCACTAAGTTGGGCACTGAAGGCCGCCGTCACGGAGTGGTTGCGATCAGAGTCAGGAGAGCTGGATTAGGGACACTCCGTGCCCAAGTGCCCTTCCCAAAGGCCTCGCTTCCTCCTACCATTTGGGAGGATGGACCATTCAGCCGAGAGCAGCCACCTGTCCCTGCCCGCGAGCATGGGTGTGAGGAGTTGGGGGGAATGCCCTTCCAGTGGGACAACCGCACACCCTCTCTTCTCCACACAGAGCCCTCCGTCGGGCCCTGCGGGGCCCTGCTGTGACGAGCTGGGCAGCCCGACCGGCGCAGGAGCCAGGCTGCTGGGCTCAAGGGTGCTAGTCCCGGGACACCAGGCAGGCAGCCTTGGGGGCACCAGGTACTCCTGGAGGTGCCTGGAGATCCTGAGCTCAAAGGGTAGTGGGTTCTCTGATTGTCAGAAGGTCTGCACCCTGGCAAGGTCACCTGCTGTTGGTTTCGCCTGGGACGCTCCTCCTTCCCCAGACTCCTGAGAGGGTCTCTCATGCCTCGTCATAGGCCTCGCTTCCTCCAGGAGTGATGCCTCCCACTGCACCCTGCCCCGGCCAGGCTTGGCCTCCTCTCTTGTGGTTTCCCTGTCCCCTGAGCTTCCCTTGGCCAACGTCTTTACCATCGTATACACACACACCCTTTCCCCTCATGGCCCTGTGACTGTAACCTGTTGTCACTTACACCCCAGCTCCAGAGGATGAATGAATCAGCCATCTTCTGTCAAGAATATCTTCAAGATGGGGTGCCTGGGTGGCTCAGTGGGTTAAAGCCTCTGCCTTCAGCTCAGGTCATGATCTCAAGGTCCTGGAATCGAGTCCCGCATCGGGCTCTCTGCTCAGCAGGGAGCCTGCTTCCTCCTCTCTCTCTGCCTGCCTCTCTGCCTACGTGTGATCTCTGTCTGTCAAATAAAAATAAAATCTTAAAAAAAATTACAAAAAAGAATATCTTCAAGGACAGGAGACACGAACCATGTAAATTCCACCAAATGCCTCTGATCCCCTTGGCTCAACCCCAGAATGTCCAGTGCTGGCAGGCAGAGCTTGTCACCGGGCACTGGGGACACGGAGGAGGCTGGGCTCTTGGGGGCTGAGGTATGCAAGGCCTTGAGCCCTCCCAGGGGCCGAGAGCATACAGGGCCGGCCAGGGGCAGCAGGAGGCTGGCTGGAGGAATAGGTACCAGCTCTGGGAGAGGGGTGAACAAGGCGGGGAGGTTTGGGAGGAGCTGTGACCCTCCTGACGTATCCCGAGTGCTGTGTGCGAGGAGATACCTCCTGCTCCCTGGGGAAGGGGAGAATGTGAAAGGGATAGTGGGTTCAAAAGGCAAGCTGGGATCCCTCCAGCCCGTGACCTTTTCCCGGAGGGTCCATTTTACTCTCAAATTGGGGCAAATAGTTCTTTGAACTGGTAAGTAATGTAAATATCATCTTGTCATATTTGAACAAGCATGGATGAAGTATGCCCTTGAATGCAATCTTCCTATGGATTTTTGATAGCTATAACATAAGGCTTCAAAAGGGCGACTTTGAGCTGTGTCCCCAGGCCACCCTTGGGGGCTGCATCTCATCTTCTTCAGTTGTTAGGAAGACTCAGTGGGAAAACTCAAGAAACCCAGCATGTTGAGGGTGGGGAAAGCGGTGACCTTAGGCATTAGATGGACGTGAATTCCCAACCCATTTCCCTCCATAGCTTAGCTTCCCTGTTGATAAGATCGCTGGGACCTTGGGCAGGCACTTCTGATATTTGGGGATAATGATACCTGCCTTAGAGACTGGCATGAGGACCAGAGACTAAGGTGGGGAAGCAGGCCCTGCTCAGACCCCTTCCCCCGAGCCCGTGTTGGGCCTTCTCGGTCAGGCGCTGGGCTGGGAGACCGAGCCCCACAATTTCTGCCATCTTCCTGCTAGCTACAAGAGAAGACAGGGGCCTTTGAAGCTTTCGGGAGGAGAGGGGACAGGGGCTTGAGGGCCCGGGAGGGCTCTAGCTTGCATAACGAGTGCTGATTCACTGCCCCTGCCCTTGGAGAAGCACCTTCCTCCTCTCCATGGCCATCTCAGCCTCTGGGTCAGCCTTCCCTGGGCTGGCCTCTCCTAGTCCCTAAGTATTTGGATCATCTGTTCAAGGTCCCAGACACCTTCTCACTGGTGACGCCGGGCTAGGGAGGGCTCAGGAATGTACTGTTTCATAGTCCTAGAGACTAGAAGTTAGAAAATGAAGGGTCAGTAAGGCTGGTTCCTGCTGAGGGTTGTGCAGGAGATTCTGTTCAATGGCTCTACCCTAACATCTGTTTTTTTTTTTAAGATTTTATTTATTTATTTGACAGAGAATGCAAGAGAGCATGAGCAGGGGGAGCAGCAGAGGGAAAGGGAGAAACAGACTCCCTGTAGAGCAGGGACACTGATGCAGAACTCGATCCCAGGACCCTGGGATCATGACTTGAGCTGAAGGCAGACTCTTAACCAACTGAGCCCCCCAGGCATCCCAATAGCTGGTGTTGTGCTGGCAATCCTTGGCTTCGAGAAACATCCCTCCATCTCCGTCTTCATCCTCACGTGGTTATTTTCTCCCCATGCACACATCTGTGTCCAAATGTCCCCTTCTTACAAGGACAGGTTAATATTGGATTAGAGACCCACCCTACTCCAAGAAGACCTCAGCCTAGCTGACCTAATTCCATTGACGATGATGGCCCCATTTCTAAGTAAGGTCACATTCCGAGGATCTAGGGATCAGGCCTTCAACATACAAATTTGGGGGGGAGGGACAGAATTCAACCCATAACAAAAGTGAAATGGAAATTCAGGTTGATCTGATGCCAAAGGCCACCTTTTCTCTCAAGCTGCTGGTGCTTCTCACATTTTGCCCCTGAGTCTCCCCAGCAGCTGCAGACGAGATGCAGCGTCTCTATCGGCATCCTCCGGAGGAATCGGGGAGAGGGATTCTGAGTGATCAGCCCTGGTACTGCCCTCCCAGGTTATCTTTGCTCAGGGCCATCTAGTGATATTTCACCTGCTTCAGCCTCCTGATGCCTGGAGGTTTCTCACCCCCACCGCCGCCCCAGGCAAGCCTAGGGTTGATTTAACCACCCCCAATTTGTTCTGGACCCCTAATCTTGTATTCCAGGATTTTATCCAGACGGGAGGCCTGGGAGCTCCCACGCAGGGAGGATTCCCATTGGTCCACTACCCAGAGTCCCAGGCCATTCCTAGTGGCTCCCAAGTTAGGTTCCCATGGACACCCTCTCTGCATTTCACCTGTCCCTGGTGAAATTTCCAGCATTCTCTAGACCGGCAGAGATGCTGTTCCAGCCCAGGCTTCTGGGTGGCTGGAGGCCTCCAGATTGCATTTTGAAGAGCAATTACTTGGGGGACCAGGTGGAGCCCTTCCCTGGAAAGTGGCTCCTGGCCTGCCGGGGGCTGTCAGTCAGAGCCGGGGTTTCTCTGATTGCCATTTCTTCATGCTGCCCGCACATTGTGTTTGGACTCATCTCAGGAAAGTACGCTCTAATTTAATGCCCTTTAGCTGCACTTTCACACTGCTCAAACCTGTTTCTGTGTCACAGTGTGAACACCGAAGTGCCTTGATTAGAATAATCAATTCTGTATCAAGGCACAGCCTCCCCGGGAATGCAGGCTCCTGCCAGGTGCCCAGAAGAGTCCTGTCTTCGCACCCACATTCCCCTGGACCTCAGGACAGCTGTGCGCGGTGGGCTCGCCAGTCCCCGGGGCCTGCCGTGGGGGGCAAGGAAATAGTTCAGATTGCGTCCTTCTCGAAGGATTTAGTGAGGGAGAGCGGCCCTCTTGCACAGCAGCTGCAGGTTCTAAGTTTGCCTGTGTCCTTAGGGATCCCGTTGGCAGTGTGTTCACTTAAGGACAATCGAGGGTTTGTGATAATAAGATGCCGGTAGCTAACACTCAGGGAGCAGGGACCAACCGTCCGGCTCTGGGCCAGCGACCTCTCATGCCCACCATCCAGGGCAGATCTTCTCATTACATCCATTTTCCTGATGAATACACTCAGGCTCCAAAGAGGTAAGTGGCTTTGAGAGAACGTAGTTAGTAGGTGGCGGCGGTGGCTGGATTCGAATCCACGCAGTCTGGCTCCAGAGCCCCCGGATGGACTTGCTCTACTGAGCTGAGCATTGGCCTAGAAAGAATTTGAGGATTTGCTTCAACTTCTTCCTCTGTAGGTGGGGAAACTGACGCCTGGGGATGGAAAGGAACCTGCCCAAGTTCACAGAGCAAGTTGGAGATGCAGGCCAGGGTGATTTCCCGAGTCACTGCAGTGACTCCTCATGGAGTTCACATGCCAGTAGGGAGACAACAATAAGCTGGGAAAATAAGAGGATGACAAATGAAGAGCCGCCACGGTGTACTGGGGAGAGAAGTAGATGGGGGGGTCAGGAATGGCCTCAACAAGGACATGTGAACTGAGATCTGAATGCTGAGAGCAATCCAACCATGGGAGGCTACAGAGGAACGTTCCAGGCAGAGGGGCCAGCCGCTGCAAGATCCCGTGTGGAGAGGGGCTTGGTGTGTTATGCAACAGAAAGGAAGTCCTCATGGCTGCAGCATGATGAACACGGGGGTGGGGGCAGTGTGGCGGCGAGGAAGGGTCACGCCGATTGCTGCAGAGAAGGGGTTGGGAGTGGGCAGCAGTTGAAGCAGGGAGACCAGTTATGTCCACTGGGTCCCTGTGAATGTGATCTTATTGGGAAAAGGATCTTTGCAGATGCAGCTAAGCCGAGGCCCTTAAAATGAAGAGCAGCAAGAAGAAGCTGAGAAGTCACGTGCGGATGGGGTGGGGGGAGGCAGGGACTGGAGTGATGGGGTCACAAGCAAAGAAAACTTTGGAGCCACCAGAAGCAGGAAGAGGCAAAGAAGGATTCTCCTCTAGAGCCTTCAGGGGGAGTGTGGCCCTGCAGACACCTTGATTTTGAAATTTTGGCCTCCAAACTGTGAGGGAAGAAATTTGTGTTGTTTCAAGTTACCCAGTTTGTGGTAATTTCTTTCTTCCTTTTTTTTCAGATTTTATTTATTTATTTGAGAGAGACAGAGATAGAGATAGAGATAGAGTTAGAGATAGAAAGAGAGAGAGAGAGAGAGCATGAGCTGGGAGGAAAGAGGGAAACAGGCTCTCCATTAAGCAAGGAGCCCAACTTGGGGCTCGATTCTAGGACCCTGGGATCATGACCTTAGCCCAAGGCAGACGCTTCACCGACTGAGCCACCCATGTGCCCCAGTGCATGGTCATTTCTTTTTTTTTTTTTTTTAAAGATTTCATTTATTCATTTGACAGCAGAGATCACAAGTAGGCAGAGAGGCAGGCTGAGAGAGGAAGAGAAGCAGGCTTCCCGCTGAGTGGAGAGCCTGATGCGGGGCTTGATCCCAGGACCCTGGAATCATGACCTGAGCTGAAGGCAGAGGCTTTAACCCACTGAGCCACCCAGGCGCCCCTGCATGGTCATTTCTTATGGTATCCCTCGGAAACTCCTACAGAGGCTATTGCAAGAATCCAGGTACAGGTGCCGGTAGTTTGGGCCAGAGTGGTAGTCACGGAGCTGGAGAGGAGTGGACCAGCTTGGGATAGGTTTTGAAGTTTGAACTGGTATAAGACTTGCTGATGAATGGGTTGTGGGGCATGAGGGAAAGCAAGGAGAGTCTTAGCTACAGATTGCTAGTGAGTGCCTCACACTACCTGGCCAGCCCAGGTGACTCTCTGGATTTGCTCCTTGAGTAATTGGAGGAAGAACAGCGCCAGATATTGAGGTGAGGAAGACTGGGGATGGGGGGAAGGCTTGGGAGCAGCCAACTGGCAATGTACTTGGCCAGGTTCCCTTCAAAGTGCCTGTTGGACATGCAGGCAAGGTTGAGGTGATGGCCAGATATCTGGGTATGAAATTCAGGAGGGGACCCTGATGAGGATGCGTAGATTTAGGGAGTTGTCGGTGTAGAGATGATATCGGGGTTTTTTCCCCCAAAATTTTTATTGTGGTAAAAGACATATAACAAAAAATTGAGCATTGTAACAACTTTTAAGTGTATAGTCTAGCAGTATTAAATCCATTCATGATGTTGTGCAACTGTTGCTAGAACACTCTTCTTCTTGTAAAACTGAAATTCTGTCCCTATTAACAGTAACTCCCCATTCTCCCCTCCATTCAGTCCCTGGAAACACCACTTTACCTTAGTATCTATGATTTTAGCTACTTTAAGGACCTCATGTAAGTGAAATCATGCAGTATTTGTCTTTTCATGATCGGCTCATTTCACTTGAAGTCCTCAGGGCTCATCTGTGTTGTAGCTTCGAACGTATGGATACAAACATATATTTTGAACTTTGCTTTCAATTCTCTGGGGCATATATGTGGAAGTTGAATTCCTGGGTCATGTGGTCATTCTATTTCTAATAATTTGAGGACCCTCCACACTGTTTTCCACAGCGGCGGCCCCAATTTACCTTCTCAACAGCACCCAAGATTCTAATTTCTCCACATCCCCACCAGCACTTGTTATTTTCTTTTTTTAAAAAAGATTTTTATTTATTTATTTATTTTACAGACAGATCATAAGTAGTCAGAGAGGCAGGCAGAGAGAGAAGAAGGGAAGCAGGCTCCCTGTCGAGCAGAGAGCCTGATGTAGGGCTTGATCCAGGACCCTGAGATCATGACCTGAGCCGAAGGCAGAGGTTTTAACCCACTGAGCCACCCAAGCACCCCAATTATTTTCTGTTTTCTTAAAAAAATTAGTAGCCATCCTAATGAGTATGAGGTGGTATTTCATGGTAGTTTTGATTTGTGTTTCCCTGATGATCGGTTCTGTCGAATGCTTTTTCATGTGTTTAATGGTCACTTGAATACCTTTGGAGGAATGTCTGTTTAAGTACTTTGCCCATTTTTGAATAGGGTTGTTTATTTTTTTGGTTGCTGAATTTTGAGAATTTAGAGATGATGTGTTTTGATAGTCATGAGACTGGGTGATGCTATCTAGCAGGGGAATGCGGACAGGAAAGAGAAGTCTGAGGGCTGAGCCCTGGTGCATTCAAATGATTAAAGAGTGAGTTGGTGAGGAGCCAACAAAGGGTCAAACGCTGTTGCCAGATCAAAGAAGATGAGGACAGGATGTAGGTCATTGGTGACTTTTATGGGAACCCCACCGCCGTGAACTGGGGAGGCAGTGGGAATAAAACATGGCACTAGCCTGTGTGGGTAAATCTTTCAAGAGCTTTTGCTGTGAAGGCAAGTGGAGAAGTGAGGTGGCTAGCTCCCGGGAGATAAGGAGTCGGGGTGGGGGGATACCTCAGGAATGATCCAGAGAATGGTGCAATCAGTTAAGCATCTGACTTTTGGCTTTGATTCAGGTCATGATCTCAGGGTTCATGAAATTGAGCCCCACGTCATGTTCCGGGCTCAGTGGGGCGACTAGTGGAGATTCTTTCTCCCTTTCCCACTGCCCCTCCCCTGACTTGCACTCTCTCTCTTTCTAAAATAAATAAATAAAACTTAAAAAAAAAAAAGGATGCCAGGGCGGTGAAAGGGGACAGCTGTAGGAGCCAGGGACATGTCTTCTGGGTTAATGTCAGGGAAGGCAGGGCCTGAGTACAGATGTGAGGCCTCGGTAGGTATGGTACTGTTTCTGCTTTCGGATGGGAAGGTGGAAAAAGTGTGAAATCGTTGTTCAGGGAAGTGGAAAAACACCCGTACTCAGGGAATGTAGTAGGTTGCTGGACGGTGCTGTGCGCTCACATGGTATGTAGCGTTACCATTATAGTGAAGCCGCCTTCAGTAATTGCGTGTCTAGATATCACAGCTTGACGAATGGTGTCATGCATGGGTAAGAGCCCTGACTTTGAACATTTGTTTCTTGGCTTGGTCTTCCCCAGCCAGGGAACTTGGACTGAGTCACCAAGGTTGCCCAGGATCGCACAGCCAAAACCAGACGGAGCTGTGGTTCAAACCCAGAGCCTCCAGCCTTCCTCCTGTGTGACGTGGCCTCTGTTCACCCAAGAAAAATGCCAAATATCGAGAAATCGCCAAAACGCTTTTGCTGTTAAGATACTGTTTGGGAAAATGTGATTGGAGATGGTGGTGGGGCAGGGCGGGGGGACCAGAAGTCTGTTGCCTGCTCATTTCTGGTTATTCCAACCTGGGTTTGAGAGACTATGGAATGCTCCTTGGGCTGCCCTGCCAGGTTCCCAGGCTCTGCCTCTCTCCTCTCCCCAGCCCTTGAGCAGCTCGTCCCTGGAACCTATGAGCCCCTCTCTTGGGGCCTGGAGCCTAGCCCAGTCAGCCTTTGTCCGGCTCTGTGGGATCCTTCCCTCACTTTCCCAGAACTAAGAGGAGCCAGGACTGGGACTCTCCGATGATTATACAGCAGCAGGAACTGGAACTGGAGAGGCAAAGATATTCTGGGCCGAAGACGAAATCTCTTGTCATAGCTGCTCCCTAGCACAACAGGAGTCTCTGTGGGGGATGGGAGAACATGGCCACCAAAAGCCTCACAGAAGGGCCCGGTTGACTTCATGGGTGGATGAAAACCTTGCTTCACTGAGAAGCAGTTTGGGAGATGGTGACAGTCTTGTTTGGCAGACATTCCTGAGCATGCGTCGTAGTTGGGTGCGTGCACATGGTGCACTGTCGGATCTGTCTGCTTGGGTTAGAACAAGAGTCCAATAGCCATCAGTGCTGGCCCTGCATATAGGCTGTGTTTCTGTCCAACAACAATGTCTTTGAGCAAAGTCATTCAACAGAATGGATCAAGTTGGGCTGCTGGGACTTGGCAACCCCACCCCCTGACCCCACATCATGTCTTGTGTTCTGCCTGGGCAGCCTCCAACAGGAATGCTAACGACCTGGGACTATCCCAGTGGTAGGCAGATATTACAGTTACGAACTGTATACAGTTAGGAACAGATATTACTGTTATGAACCGAATGTTTGTCTTCCTCCAAATTCATATGTTGAAGCCCTAACCCAACAATGTGACGATATACAGAGATAGAGATAGATAGAGGTTAAATGAGGTCTTAAGGGTGGGACCCTAATGTGATAGAGCTCGTGCCCTAATGAGAGGAAGAGACACCAGAGCTCTCTCCAGTTTATGAAAACACAGCAAGATGGCGGCCATCTGCGGATCTGGAAGGACACCACTTCCTTGCATTGCTTTCCAAGATGGCATCTTAGGCAGGCCCAGGTATCACCCCCTCAGCCTTCACTTTACTACTGTGGGCTCCTCCCAGGCTCTTAGAAAGTGTGAGTGTGACCGGGCTCTTAGCTTTCAGCTTTCCCGAACCACCTTCCAGTGTGTTTCTCACAGGACACTAGTCCCAGAGAGAGAGATGAGACCCACATGCCTACATCTCCCTTTGCTTTCTTTTCCCTGCCATCCCTTTGGCTTGAAGTGAGTGGGTGGGGAAGGGAGCGTTTTCCACGTCTTTTTACTTCGCTTTAAAAAAAAAGATTTATTTTTTTTATTTTAGAGAGAGAGATGGGGTGGGGGGAGAAGCAAAGGGAGAGGGAGAAAGATAATCTGAGGCAGACTTCCCGTTGAGCACAGAGCTTAACACTGGGCTCCATCCCACAACCCCAAGATCATGACCTGAATCGAAACCAAGAGTCAAATGCCCAACTCACTGAGGCCCCCCAGACCCCCTTCCCACCTCTTTTTCATCTCAGCCTGAGTTTCTGCTCCCTCTATCATAGAATAATATGAGCTTGGTTCTTTATGGGATGATAATGGGAACTCTGTTAGTTAGGGTTCCAACCAGAGAAACAGAAGATATAGAGAGGATATAGGGTGTGTGTGTGTGTGTGCATTATGTAGAATGGGTTTATGTGATTGGGCGGGGTGGGGGGGCGGGTGGTGGTGGTGCTGGTTAGGCAAGTCCAAACTTTGCAGGGTAACTGGCAGGCTGGAAAGTTGGCCATAGCTGCTGCTGAGGCCTTGAGGAGGACTTCTTCTGTCTTCCTCAGGGAAACCTTAGCCTTGGGTCTTCGGGCCTTTCAGCTGATTGGATGAAGCCCGCCTGTGGTTATGGAGGCTAATCTCCTGGACTTCAGGTCAACTGATTACAGGCATTAACTATAACAACAAACACCTTCACAGAAATACCCAAATTAGCATTTGCATAAATACCTGGGGACACAGCCTAGCCAAGGTGACACAGGAAATCGACCGTCAGAGAAACTAAAGGAGTTTAGAAGAAACATCTTTTCTCTGTAGATAAAGCCTGGCTTTCAAGACGATTGTCTAGCCGTGGACACAAAAATCCTATTTTGGGTATCAAAAGCTGACTTTATCTTTCTTGTTATGTTCTTCCTGTGATCGGAATATTGTGGGTAGAATATCACCCACAGGAAATGTGAATGAGAAAAACACGCGAATAAATTTTTTGTGCAACGTTTTGCCCAAGGAAGGACATTTTGTCTTTATAGCCACAAATCATCTCGTTGGAGAGGAAAAAGAAGCAACTGATGAAACCAGCAAGTTTCTATTTGAAAAGAGCATGAACGGGGCGGGTGGTGGGGTTTGTTCCGGGGTCCTGGTGGGCACAGACTGCGGGAAAACACCAAAACACCGGGAAGGCTGAAGCTGAGGAGGTAGGAGGCAGGGGGTGTTTTTAGCAGTGCCTGGTACTTGGTGAACCCAGAGGGATGGGCTTATTGCCCTACGAGGTTGGGTTCATATTACCAGCTGCTAGAGGCTGTGAGTTCAATTCAGGTCCTAATTTACTCCTCATCCAAAACACGATCTCACACCACGAAGAGCCCAGCTGACACTACCTTCTCCTCTCTTGATCTTTGTAGCCCCCCCCCCACGACCTGGGGGTGGGGGGCCAGGTGCTCAGGCTGCATTCAAACCCCTGCTGAGAGGCAGTGAGGACCCTGGAGAGGTGGGCAGCTGGGATCCTGAGCCCCGTTGTCCGGGCCTCACAGGTACGGATGCTTTGTCTTTCAGTGTAATTCAGTGCGGAAGGACAGTTTATTTTATTTTGATGAATAGTTTCAGTAACATTTTTGGTTTTTTAAAAAACGGTTTTGTTGAGGGGCACCTGGGTGGCTCAGTCGGTGAAGCATCTGCTTTCGGCTCAGGTCATGATCTCAGCGTCCCGGGATCGAGCCCCGTGTGGGGCTCCCCGCTCAGTGGGGAGCCTGCTTCTCCCTCTCCCTCGGCCCCTTCCCCTGCTCGTGCTTTCTCTCTCTCTCAACTAACTAAATAAAATCTTTTAAAAAACAGTTTCGTTGAGATACAGTTCATATAACATACATTTTACCCACTTAAAGTGTGCGATGGCTTTTAGTCTCTTCAGAGATCTGCAGTCAGTTCCAGGCTATTCTCACCACCGCAAAGAGAGAACCCATACCTTTAGCTACCATCCCCCGTGCACACCAGCCCCCTGGCAAGCACACAGCTACGTTCTGTCTCTAGGGATTTGCCTATTCTGAACTTTCAGATGAAGCTTATAAAATATGACCTTTGACGTTTAGCTTCTTTGATGGGACAGTGTTTTCAAGGTACATCCAAGCTGTGGCACTGATCAGCATTTAATACCTTTTTTTAAAGATTTTATTTGTTTATTTGACAGAGAGAGAGAGATCACAAGTAGGCAGAGAGACAGGCAGAGGTAGAGGGGAAACAGGCTCCCCACTGAGCAGAGAGCCTGATGCGAGACCAGGACCCTGGGATCATGACTTGAGCCGAAGGCAGAGACTTAACCCACTGAGCCACCCAGGCGCCCCTAATTCCTTTTTATGGCTGACTAATATTCCACTGTACGGAGAGACCATGTCTTGTTTATCCATTCATCTGTCAATGGACATCTGGGTTGTTTCCACTTTTTGACTGTTGCGAATAAAGCTGCTAGGAACTTCTGTGTCCAAGTTTTTATGTGGACATTTGTTTTCATTTCTCTTGGCTATTGCCCAGGAGTGTCACATGGTAACCCTATGTTTAATCTTTGAGAGACATATTGGTTCTTTTACTCTACACAACAGCCCTATGGGGTGTAGGCACTATTATTATCTTCATGTGACAGATGGGGAAACTGAGGCACAGAGCGGCTAAGTGGTCTGCTGAACTGCCCAAGGCCCCACAACTAGCAAGGGGTAGAGCCGTGATTTGAGCCCGGGGGCTCTGGCGCCAGAGTTCCAGTGCTGACGGCTGCCCTTTGCTGACCCTTGGCTCATAGACCATGTCCAAGTCCCATGAGGCTCTGGGGCGGCCAGGTCTTTGACCTTGGCCAGCATCCACTCTTGCCAAGTCCTCCCACTGCCGCTCGCAGGCCAGGGTGGTCAGTGTGCCAAACCCGTTCCCTTTGTTCCCAGACGAGCTTTGCAGCCACGGCCGCTCAGAAGGAGGCTGGGTTCTGGGCAGGGCTGTGAAAGGCCCACACATATTTCCTCATTTTTGCTGACTGTGAGCCATGTTACTGAGTGCAAGGAGATTGATTTATCAAAACCAAGGGCCCAGCGGTCCAAAGAATGAGGTTGCTACGTTTCCATGAAGGCTCTATGCCCCACACCTTGCATCTCTCACGACCAGAAGAATTCCGTTCGTGGACAACGGCAGCTGTTTCCGTGGTCACGATGAGGCTCCAGCTCCTTCCGAAGGAGAAGCCTCCACGTATGGCCACACTGGGGGGACGAGGCTGGAAAGAGAAGGAAGAAAATCCAGTTTAGAAGAAAAGAAATGGAGCTGGCCTGTGCCTGTGAAGGTGGCCTAGGGTCTGGAGCCCAAGCAGGGCAGAGGCGCCAGAGGAAGAGCCTTCCGGAATCCGAGATTTGGAAAGACTTGTACCTGAATCACCAGCCCCAGCGCTGTCTCAGGCAACTCGGGGACAAATTCAGCCTGCTGGGGTAGAGCTCCCCGATCAGAAACCACAGCAGCAGAAAGCAGGATTCCCCATTCTCCCTGCCCCAGGAGGACAACCTCTGGTGACATCTTTGGGTGCCTTCCTCCTGATGGGCAGACCAGGTTACTGCAGGTGGCAAGAACTCTCTAGAAAATATCATTGTGCATGTGGGTGTGCACGTGTGCGTGCGTGTGTGTTCTCCTTACAGTCCTCCTGCCTCCAGTTTCAAGCAGGGATCCTGGCCTGGCTTCTTTAGGCACCCCTGTGAAGGCCGCTTTCCTTCCTGTCATTTGAAAAGCAATGGGGGCCCTGGATGGCTCAGTCTGTGGAGCATGTGACTTTTGGTCTCAGGATCAGAAGATTGAGCCCCATGTTGAGCATAGAGCTTACTTAAAAAAAGAGAAAAAAGAAAGAAAGAAAACTGAATTGAGGAGCCTGTGCAAGGTGGGGGGTGGGCAGGGGCGTCAGGGTAGAGATATTGTACTGCTCTGGGTATTGGGCATGGGGGTGGGGGTCTGCTGCACCTTTTTTAAAAGCAAAACTGAATTTTAATGGTAGTTTCTTTTATTTTTATTTATTTTTAATTTTTTTTTTAATTTATTTATTTGTCAGAGAGAGAGCGAGCACAGGCAGACAGAGTGGCAGGCAAAGGCAGAGGGAAAAGCAGGCTCCCTGCCGATCCCAGGACGCTGGGAGCGTGACCTGAGCCGAAGGCAGCCGCTTAACCAACTGAGCCACCCAGGCGTCCCTGGTAGTTTCTTTTAAACACATTTATTTGGCGCTAGAGAGACAACTGGTGTGGAGCAGAAAAATACTGACCTTATTGCAATTGTGTTTTGCAGAAATAATACAAAGTAAAATTGCCAGTGTCTACTTCCACATCTCTTTGCCACAACATTTTCCTTCATACCCTTAATCCTGCATTGCATCTTGTCATCCACTTTAGAAGTGGAAGAGACACAGGCACCTGCGATTTGCCAAAGGAATGTCGAATTATGCTAATGTTCATGAGTCTTTAGCATAATTCTGCATCTTGTTTTCCCTTGCTTTCAACTCTCAGAAATTTTTAAGGCCACGTGGACAGTCACACCTGTATCTAATTGGATCTCCATCCCACTTGCAAGACAAAACTTTATTTTTTTTACTATTACTATTATTTTTTTTTTTAGAGAGAAGAGCAAGAAAAAAGCAAGTGACTGGGGTGGGGAGGAACTGAAGGTGAGGGAGACAGACCTAAGCAGTGTGGAGCCTGATGCTAGGCTCAATCTCATGATCCTAAGATCATTACCTGAAATCAAGAGTCGGACACTTAACCAACTAAGCCACCCAGGTGCCCCAAGAGAAGCCTTTAGATGTGAATAAACTTAACCAAAGTAGTAAAAGATCTGTACTCTGGAAGCTATAGAACACTCATCAAAGAAATTGAGGAAGACACAAGGAAATGGAAAGGAAATGGAAAAAAGCATCCCACGCTCATGGATTAGAAGAACAAATATTGTTAAAATGTCTGTGCTACTCAAAGCTATCTGCCCATTCAAAGCAATCCCTATCAAAATACCATCAGCATTTTTCACAGAGATGGAACAAACAATCCTCAAATCTGTATGGAACCAGAGAAGACCCTGGACAGCCAGAAGAATGTTGAAAAAGAAAACCAAAGCTAGAGGCATCACAATTCTAGACCTCAAGCTGTGTTGCAAAGCTGTCATCATCAAGACAGTATGGTACTGGCACAAAAACAGACACATAGATCAATGGAACAGAATAGAGAGACCAGATATGGACCCTCAACTCTATGGTCAACTAATTTTTGGCAAAGCAGGGAAGAAAACCCAATGGAAAAAAAGACAGCCTCTTCAATAACAGTGTGAGGAAAATTAGACTGCCACATGCAGAAGAATGAAACTGGACCACTTTCTTACAGCATACTCAAAAAACCCTCAAAATGGATGAAAGATCTAAATGTGAGACAGGAATCGATCAAAATACTAGAAGAGAACACAGGCAGCAACCTCTATAACCTCGGTCACAGCAACTTCTTGCTAGACTTGTTTCCAGAGGCAAGGGAGACAAAAGCTGAGATAAACTTCATCAGGATCAAGAGCTTTTACACAACAAAGGAAACAGTCAACAAATCCAAAAGACAACTGACAGAATGGGAGAAGATATTCACAAATGACATATCAGATAAAGGGCTAATATCCAACATCTATAAAGAACTTATGAAACTCCCTCAAACCAAAAAATCCAGTCAAGAAATGGGCAGAAGACATGAACAGACATTTCTGCAAAGAAGACATCCAGATGGGCAACAGACACATGAAAAAGTGCTCCACACCACTGGGCATCAGGGAGATCCAAATCAAAACCACAGTGAGATACCACCTCACTCCAGTCAGAATGGCTAAAATTAACAAGTCAGGAAATGACAGATGCTGGCGAGGATGTGGAGAAAGGGGAACCCCCTACACTGTTGGTGGGAATGCAAGCTGGTGCATTCATTCTGGAAAACAGCATGGAGGTTCCTCAAAAAGTTAAAAATAGAGCTACCCTACCACCCAGCAATTGCACTAGTAGGTATTTACCCCAAAGATACAAACGTAGTGATGTGAAGAGGCATTCACACCCCAATGTTTATAGCAGCAATGTCCACAATAGTCAAACTCTGGAAAGAGCCCAGATGTCCATCGACAGATGAATGGATAAAGATGTGGGATGTGTGTGTACACACACACACACACACTGGAATATTACTCAGCCATCCAACAGAATGAAGTCTTGCCTTTTGCAATGACATGGATGGAACTAGAGGGTGTTATGTTAAATGAAATAAGCCAGAGAGAGACAAATACCATATTTTTTCCTTCACATGTGGAATTTAAGAAACAAAACCGATGGACATAGGAGAAGGGAAGGAAAAATAAAATAAAATAAGATAAAAACAGAGAAGGAGGCAAACCATAAGAGACTCTCAACTGTAAGGAACAAAGTGATGGCTGCTGGAGGGGAGGTAGGTGGGGGGATGGGGTAACTGGGGGATGGGCATTAAGGAGGGCACTTGATGGAATGAGCACTGGGTTTTACATGCAATGAATGAATCACTAAATTCTACCCCTGAAACTAATAATATACTATATGTTAACTAAATTTAATTTAAAGTAAAAATTTTTTAAAAAGAAAAAAAAATGCAAAGCTCAAGATGCCTTGGAGTTTCTCTGTGATGGAGAAACAGCAAGTTCCATTTCTGCTCTTTTGGCAGGATCTTTTCTTTGATGTCCTGTTGCAGGAACGAGTCTGCTGGTAGGTGGGAATAGGATGAGGGCCAAGTTACTGAGGCCCTTCCCTGGAATTCATGAGGACAGGTAAGATGGTGCTTTCCTCACTGTAAGATTTGACGAATTAATTCATGAAATTCAAATTCAAATCTCAGTCGAATCTGGTAAAGGAAATGCTAAGCGAGAGATCCCTATTTCATTAGTTTTTCAACATCCAAGGCAACCATGTCTGCTCTAATGGCCTCTTTTTTTGGGTCTCTTCTTTACTGTCCTGTGCTTAGGGCAGCAAGTCTGGGGGAGGGGGTGGCCTGGGAGTTGGTACCAGGGCAGAGGGGCAAGTTACTGGAGCCCTCTATCAGCATTTCTGGGAAGGAATGATGAGAAGCAGCTGTATGTTCTCGAAAATTTCTTTTGAAGCCATCTGGGAAAACTTCGGATCCAAGATAGGGTTGAACTTCCACAGCAGCTCCATGGAGGTCCGCTCACAGCAGGAAGCTCCTCTTGAGTGACGCTCAAGGCTCTTGAATGGGTATACGTGGGCCCAGAAAGGATTGCAGCCTAGTTTGGGCAGTGGAATCCAGATTTGCAATAAATACAAAGCCTGCGTGCTTTTCAACAGCGACATTGTTGAATGGCTTTAACCAGCCTCTATTTGGGACACTTGGGTCGTTTCTAATTTTGGGTAGGTCACACAATGCTGCAATCAGTGATTCTGCACACACATCTTTGAACGCTTGTGCGAGTTTTCTCTGTAACAGATTCCCATCATGTTGAAAGCCTAGCCAGTTATCCTCAGTCCAGGAGCTTTAAATACAGATCCCTGGGCTTTCGTCTAGCCCCTCAAAATCCTACTCTTTGAGGTCAGGCCCCACGCAGATGTATTTATTTCAAAGCCCCAGGTGGTTTTGACTTACAGCCCAAGTTGAAATTTCCCCGAAACTCCAGAATGCCCCGCCCAGCAGTTAGGTGCATTGCCCTCCAGCCTGTGAAGGAGAGAGAGGGCCTGTGAGGCCATGATCCATCTATACCCGCTGTGATCAGTCGTTATATCTGGGGCCCATCTGATAGAAACAACATGACAGAGCGTCGCCCGTATTCCTGTCATTCCCGTCACTATAAGACAAGAACCCTCTCGGGGTTGACTGGCAATTTGGGGGTCCTTTGAGCATTTCCTCTTCATTGGGTACTTAATCATTTTCTTAATGTAGTACCTACAAAGGAATAAGTGTTTACCAAGGTAAATAACCGAGAAAGTTGAAAGCAGAAAATTTTTACAAAGAACGATTGCAAAAATGCTGAGAACACAGACAATCGAGGTGAGTAAATCAGGCGAACCATGGTTTGGGCGAGCGGTTTCTGCAACATGAGAGAAGACCAATCTTCTAGTTGTTTCATGTAGCGGATGGTTTTGTATTAAGCTGTACCGACTTCCGGAAAACAGACTGTAGGAAAATCAGGCACAATTCCCCTTCCACTTCCCAAGTATAAACTGGGTCTCTGTGGCCTTTTTCTTCTTCCTCAAATTGCTCTATTTATACTTAAAAAGCACCTCTGTACTTTAAAAAATTATTTTCCCTGATGTTTTATTAAGGAAAGTTTCAAGTAATCAAAAAAGTTTGAAAAGATGTACATTAAGTCTTCATAGACCGCCACCTATATTCTATAATTAACATGTTATTCTTTTTATTAAAGATTTATTTATTTATTTGTCAGGGAGAGAGGGAGAGCGATCGAGTGAGCACAGGCAGAGTGGCAGGCAGAGGCAGAGGGAGAAGCAGGCTCCCTGCCGAGCAAGGAGCCTGATGTGGGACTCGATCCCAGGACACTGGGATCATGACCTGAGCCAAAGGCAGCTGCTTAACCAACTGAGCCACCCAGGTGTCCCTAACATGTTATTCTATTTGCTTTACCATATCTATCTCTCTGCCCATCCTCTCTAGCCATCCATCAATCATCTTTTTGTGTGTTTCCAAGTAAGTTTCAGACATGAGTACACTTCTCCCCTGAGTGCCTCAGCAGATCACAAATTAGAGTTCAATATTTGTTTAAGGCTTTTCTATTTTAGGTAAAATTTAGTTACCGTGACATGCCCAGATCTCAAATGGAACATTTTCTGAGTTTTGACAATGCGTATAATAATATAATCCACATCCCAGCAAGACAGAAAACTTACCAGCACGCCTGGGTGACTCAGTGGATTAAGCATCTGACTCCCGATTTTGGCTCAGGTCATGATCTCTGGGTCCTGAGATCGAGCCCTGCATCTGCCTAGGCTCCATGCTGAGTGTGGAACCTGCCTAAGATTCTCTCTCTCCCTCTCTCTCTGCTCCTCCCCCCAGCTCTCCCTCTCTCTCTCAAAAGAAAAAAAGAATTTACCATCACCCCCAGAAAGTTCTGTGTCTGGCTTCTTTCTCTCAGCATAATGCATTTGAAATTTATCCACTTTGTAGCTTGTTATCGGACATCATTCCTTTCCACCGCTGAGATTGTCACTCTGTGCTGATGAGTAGTTCAAAACTAGTTTGTCTATCCATTCTCCTACTGGTAGATGCCCAGGTTGTTGGTGAGTTTTGGTTATGATGAAGAAAACCGCTATGAAATTCTGGTACTTTCCTTTTTGTAGACCATCTGCTACCTTTATTTGTAACTATTAGGTATATCAGCCTTTGTCTGTCATGTGTTACAAATTTTAAAAAAATTGTCATTTATCTTTTGACTTTCATGGTGTGTTTTCCTGTATACAAGTTTCTATATTTTACATGGATAATTTCATCAGTCTTTTCTTTTATGGATTCTGGGTTTCACGTCATGACTGCAGAAGCCTGATCTACTCTATAGTATAAAAAATACCCATCCTTGTTCTCTTATAGTACTTTTATGGGTTATTTTTTCTGTGATAATCTTTGAATCATCTGAGTTTATCTTGATGTGTTGAGTCTCACTCACTGATTTGAAATACCACCTTCTTCCTTGTCTTAATTCCCATGTATGCTTCTATTTCCTTTCTGATGGCTCATCTGTCTCATTCTGTGCCATGAGCCACACTGAGAGAAAGAGACAGGGACAGACAGAGAGAAATAGTTATATACAGTTGACCCATGAACAACACAGGGGTTAGGGGTGACCGACCCCCTGTGTCATTGAATTCATGTGTAGCTTTTGACTCCCCCAGAACGTAAGTACTAGCAGCTGACTGTTGACTGGAGGCTTTACTGATAACATCAAGTCTGTTAACACATATTTTCTATGTCATATGTATTGTATACTGTGTTCTTACCATAGAGTAGGCTAGAGAAAAGAAAATGTCAAGAAAATCACAAGCAAGAGAAAATATATTTGCAGGACCGTACTGTATTCATTGGGGAAAAAAATGTACATATGAGAGGACCCACACAGTTCAAACCTATGTTGTTCAAGAGGCAAACGTGTAGAGAATGCTTAATTTTGTGTGTCACCTTGATGGGGCCATGGGGTGCCCAGATTAAGCCTTGTTTCTGGGTGTGTCTGTGAGGGCGTTTCCGGATGAGATCCACATTTGAAATCAGTGGACTCAGCAAGCAGATGGCCCTCCCCAACGTGGGTGGGCATCTTCCAATCTGGTGAGGACCTGAATAGAACAAAAGACAGAGAAAGGTGGAATTAGCCCCTTTTTTCCCTGCCCCACTCCTTGAGCTGGGACATGTCATCTTCTGACTTCAGACTGAGATTTACACAAATGGCTCCCCTGTTCTTGGCCTCCAGGCTCAGACTGAAGTACAGCACCGGCTGCCCTCGGTCTCCAGCTTGCAGAGGGCAGACTGTGGGACTTCTCAGCCTCCAGAATCGTGTGACCTGATTCCTCATAACAAATCTGTGTGTGTGTGTGTGTGTGTGTGTGTGTGTGTGTGTGTATTCCGATCTATCTATATCTATCTATCTCTATATATAGATATATCTCCATCCTATTGGTTCTATTTCTTTGGAGAACCCTGACTAACACATAGCCCTGACTCACTCACACACACACACACACACACACACACACACGTACAGCTCCCACCGGTTCTGTTCTCTGCTACACCCCTGATGCCTAGACCTCCGACACACCCCGTTGGCTCCATGAGGCTGGGGACCGTGTCTGTGTCCCTTTCTGTTCCTGGCACAAGGCTGCTCGTGGAATCACTGAACGGCCACACACTAGGGAAGCCAGGCACGTCTTTAGAACCCCATGTCCGCTGGCAGGTCCCCTGGACTTCCTAGGCTGAATGGCAAGCAAGAGATAGTACCTTATCTACAGACGTTGGCCCCGGGGGCTCCAGGGGCCTGAGCTTGCTCTAGTGAAGGAGGGAGGCCCTGGGGTCTCACAAAGGTACCTGGGGACTTCTAGCATTTTCACTGCGGTTGACCTCAGAGTTGGGAGGGGGTGTTAGGATGGGGTGTGGAGGGAGTGATCCTGGTTCTTTCTTTCCCCGCAGCTGTGGGAAGGCCTTCGGGTTCTGGCCCACAAGCTCCTGTGGAAAGGACTCGCACAGGCCAGGGGCTGTGAGGGACTCTGACCACGGGTGCTGTGGTCTGAAGCACAGTGAGGGAGAACTGTCTTCGTGGGAGGCATCTGGAGGACTCTAAGCTCTTTCATTCTTTTTTCAAGGGGCCTAGAGGGTTTCAGCCCAGTCCCTTAGCATTCCCCTGGGGATTGAAACCTAGGGCCTAGCCCAGATGCACCACACTCTTCTTCACCAGGCCATCAAGATGCTGGAATGCTCAAAACCCTTTTGTGTGCCCAGGAGAAGGGTGGGGAAGGGGGAGGAAGTCCTAGGTGAGTGAGAGTGAGAGGAAGCGCTGGGAGAGCAGTGTCTTCTCACAGAGACGCAGGGCAGAATGGATCTCAGAGCAGGAGAGGGCTAGGCTGTGGGCCAGAGGCTTCCAGGAGCTCGGGGCCAGTGCTTTTCTGGAAGGAGGGAGAGTCCAGTGCTGCTGAAGGGGCAAATCCACGGAGGACTGAAAAGCTTGCATTGGACTTAGGCCAGGGGAAGCCATACTCAGAGCAGTGTGCTTAGGGGAAGGAGCAGGGCCTAGAGCCAGGGCACTCTGGTTGAGGCGTGAGTGGGAGGGGGCGGGGGCTAGAGCCCTGGCTGGGTGGGCTGGGTGGGCTGTGGTGTTTAGGATTTTTTGAACGTGGCTGGGTTGGGAGCCCCTGGGTGGAATCCAGCAGAAAAAGGCTGAAGGTACAAAAGAGAGGGGAGCTAAGTGGCAGTAGAATGGTGGGAGCTGTCGCCTCCAAGGAGAAACCTGGGACAACCATGCTGGGGGAATAGGGAAGGGCCCGAGATCAGAGGGAAAGGATGGCAGGGGTTGGGGGAGGCAGTGAGAGCAGCTCACCTGGGGTGGTGGGAATTGCTCAGGGAGTCGTCAACACTGCTGTCCACACTGGCTCAGCCTCAAGGTCATGGCTGGCTGGGACTGGTCCAGTGGGCTGAGCTCAGCTTTTCTTTGGGGGCTCGGACAGCCAGCAGAGTGGAGACAGCTATAGTTCCCAGAGCCCTCTGGAAGGCTGAGGAGGCCCGACTGAGAGGGCTGGGTTGGGGGGTCTACAGGGATTTGGCCCCTCACTGGCTGGCTGGGAGCAACAGTCACTGAGCAGGTGGGTCCAACACAGAATCAGAAGGGGGCACCTGGCCCCACCCCTGATGCCCCTGGGCACGTAGGACAGTGGAGACAGGAGGGCTGGACCTGAGTGCCCCAGCATGGCCCTGAGGTGAAGCTGGGGCTTGCCTGGAGCCTGGCACCCTGGGCATTTGAGGTAACACTGGGAGCCCCAGCGAGGAAGACTCCTGGGGAGGTGCTGCCTGCAAGGGGCTGGGGGAGTGGGCACAAAGACTGACAGGGAGTGAGACCCATAGCTCAGGGACGCCTGTAGGATACATCGGTTATCCAGACCTGGGAAGAATGTTCTGCAAGCTGGAGGGGCCTGTATGGAGCAGGAGGCCAGGGTCGGGGCTTTTGGGGAACGCTGGTGTCCTCCACCCCTTTGGCCCGAAGGCTGTCCATCTTTGCTCTTAGTCTCAGCCATTGAGAATGGTGGGTGAAGGCGTCGTCCTGGAGCATTTTAGGCTCCATTGGACAGGACAGGATGCCTCAGCGTCCATGCGTCCTTCAGCCCCCAAAGGGTGCCATTGTGGTGGAACACTTTGTACATCCGGGATGAGGATATCAGTTCTCCCAGGCAGTTGGGGGATACATGTGGTGTATTCGGTTTGCACTACAAACGATGCCAACCAGAGATCCGGCTCTGCTCTTCCAGAACACTGCAGGGAGGGGCCTCCCAAGTAGCTTCCCTGCTGCCTTGGGGTGGGGGGCGTGCGCTTTCATGGGAGAGGCAGGGGTCCCCGCCATCCTATTAGGGTCCCCTTCTGAATGAGGCCCGACCATAAAGGAAATCCGTATTAAGCTCTGTGGAAGCCACTTTGTCGCTGCGAGGGGGTGGCCCGAGTGGGGAGTCACAGAAGTCCCCGTGGATTTCGTGAAGTTTAAATCGGAAACAACCGACAGCTACCCCGCGTGCTGCAAAGGGCTGCAGGGAGAGGAGCAGAGGGGACCCTAGGGGGCCGGGCGGGGGTGGCAGGTGGGGACTGAAGGGGCGGTGCAGCGACTCAAGGGGGCGGAGTTTGGGAAGGGGCGGAGCTCGACGGGGGCGGGGCGGGGGGCGGGCCAAGTGCCGCTGTAACTTCCCTTCCACGGCAGTCCCGGACCTGAAGCAGAGCTCTGCGGCCCCGGAGCTCCTCCAGCTCCGCACTCGGGGGCCACTGGGTTGGGTTTAGCCTAGGCTTTGGGAGAGGAGGTGGAGGCGGCGCGGCAAGTCCCAGTCTCCCCGGCCGTCCTTGCGAAGTGGCACTACTTCCCTCTTCCGCGCAGCGGACGTGCCTCCAGTCTCAGCGCGCCCCCCGCCCCGTGCCCTATTTGGGTGTCCCTTGCGTGGGAGGAATACGGATCTTTAATTGGGTCTGTCACCCCCTCAGTGGAAAGAGGACGGGGGCTGGGGCAGAGAGTCTGGATTGGCTGTGCAAGTCACGCCCGCCCCCTGCCGCCGGCGCAGTTACTTCAGTGGCCTCTGTTTCCTTCTCTGTAAAATGAAGGCCTTGGGGTAAAAAAAAAAAAATGAGGGGCTTCACAAACTTCTTACCCATCAGCCCTCGCTGTGGCATCTTCCCGCTGCACAAGGCACCGAGTAGCCTCTTGAAAGGACCAAAGACACCAGTAGGCTTAGCGGACACAGGGACGTCGGATGCTCCCTTGAACAATGAAAACAGAGAGGCACTTTTCTCCTGGCTGTTTATTACAGTACAAAGAAAAAACGCACTGGCTGGAAACAGATGCCAGATTTCAAATGTAGAGGCGAAGGAGGAGGTGGCAATTAAAACGTGATTACACAAGTCTGGGCACTGAGGAAAAGTTTACAGGACAGTGGGTGTGGGTTTTCTATAACAGACACTTAAATATACATGACAATAATTGCAGATAAAAACCATCAAAGACAAACCCCAAGTCAAATATTAATGTTTACAGACTCCCCCCCACCCCACCCCCAACCACAGACCTTACATGAAAACAAACACTGAAAGGCTTTAAACCAGGAACATCTCACCTCCGCCCTGCAAGGTGCCACTGGGGAAGTGGGAGCCTGGGGATTTCTCTGAATGATAGAGGGAGGACACTCTGGATCCTCAGCATGGACAGCATGGCCAGTGTTCGGCTCACAGGCCCTCTCTACACCCCTCCCAAATCCAAAGAACTCTAAGCCTCCTGGAAAATTTCCCCTGCGGGCCACCTGTAATATGCACACCAGGCGGAGACTAACAGGTTTGCAATGGATTTTAAGAATCACACAAGACGATAGCATTTTTACTGAAAATGGCAATAAATGGCCAAGGGGTTTCTATTAGGCCATAAATGGCCAAGGGGTTTCTATTTGGCCTTTGTCAATTTGTACAATGCCTCTTGGTCACATCCACATATCTCATTGCATCAAAACCATAAGCGACTCAACCCCGTGGCTTCTAAGGGAAGCTTCACTGGGGCTTCACAAGGGAGCACTGGAGCTCCAGACACAGCCTGCGTATTTGCAACAGTGTGTAATAAACACAAACAATGCATAATAAACACAACTCTACTGAAACAAAAGCCGTCGCTTTATTTACAAAGTCACAAAATGAAGTATAAATACTTCTGTCATTAACGCTTAGGAAAACCATTTACAAAATTTTCAAATATGTACAGATAGCTTGAAAAATCACCAGCTTTCCGCTTTGTCACAGGCGGGTGCCACTCAGATCGTGGGGAGGAAACGATTGCGTGGCTGGGGGGCGGGTGGTGAATTTGCTATGGCGCTGCAGGCCACTGCCTAAAGTGGTGTGGGTGTGGGTGTATCTATGGGCACTTAAAGCCCCCGTGCGTTCTGGGGGACAGCGGCGGCGGCGGCGGCAGCGTGCTCTTCCAAAATGTCATCGATGAGCCTCAGGTTGCACACCCAGCCCTCCTCGG
Organism: Mellivora capensis; assembly: GCA_004024625.1. Classification (NCBI taxonomy): domain Eukaryota; kingdom Metazoa; phylum Chordata; class Mammalia; order Carnivora; family Mustelidae; genus Mellivora; species Mellivora capensis. Next base: position 182,685 of record PISX010000919.1, read on the forward strand.
GGATCCCTCTGGGGCCTTTCAGGAGAGCGTCAATGAAATCCACCTCACTGCAGTCAGGGGCTGAGAGCACACCGTTGAGTGGGGGCTGGGGCGGGAGCAGAAAGACGTAAGGTGGCAGCTCAGCGGGGGAGCCCATTCTGCTGAATGGACCCAGGGACTGGCTGGTGGCGATGGCAGCAGCCACATGGTTTGGCGGTTCGATGCCCTCTATGGGACTCACAGGACCAAAGCCAGCCATGCCCTGCTGGAGGGACTTGGTGGCACTGGACACCAGTACGGGACCCTGCACCGGGCTCTGCCTGAGACTCTGGTTGCCCAGAAGGCCGAAGCTCACCTTCTGGCCAGGACTGCCTCCTGGGGCCACTTGATTAGGGGGCACAACTGCTTGCTGAGATGGAAATGTCAGGGCTCCCACTGGACCTCTGGTGGGCGCCTTGGTGAAGATCAAGTTGCTCTCCAAGTGCGGCCAGATGCTAAGGTCTATGTGGCTAAAGGGGGGCTCCCTGGAGACCACAGTGGTCCCAGCTGCTGCCGCTGCCGCCCACACGGCATCTTTCAACACTGTAGGATTTCTTGGCACACAGGGCTGTCTGAGCTGGTGGGGACTTGGGAGCTGGCTGCCCAGGGGTCTGGGACAGAACCCAGGCATGGGCATGCCTGAGGGGATGGCCTTGGCAATCTGCAGACGGGCACTGCCTGGGGGGTTCTGGCCCAAGCGCAAGGGTATAGGAAATGGAGGGTAACAGCTGAAAATTCCGTGTTGATTGCCCGGAGTCGGAGTCGGCGAAGCCATGTCCACGCCCTTGCGGCTCTGGTGCCTGATGGGTGGAATCATTGCTGGATTCGGATTGTTCTGAAGGAGCCCCGCTCTGGGTGGCACCATGGGCTGACTGGATGGGGATCTTGCCTTGGTCTGGTTACACTTGGAGGTGACTTGTTCTTGGACGGCTACCGAAAGAGAGAAGTGGGGGGTCAGTGGCACAGTCATCCGAGACCTGGGCTACAGCACCAATCTCTTGCCTTCTGCCCTTGGCTCCCCAACTCCTCTCAACTCCCCTTCTTCCTCTACCCTCAGCTGACTGCGGTTCTTCTGTGAAGCCCTCCCCGAATCTCCGGGTCTGTGCCCCCAGCTACCCCGAACACATGCACCAAGAGATGATCACATTGTATGAAAATGCCAGCTTATAGGGTCTACTTTTTCAGGTAAATTATAAGCTTCACAAGGCCAGGGTCTGGGTTTGCTTTTATGTTCAGCACTCTGTACGCAGGCCTGGCACCGGGCACGCCTTGACAGATATCCACCCCTTGTCGCTGGCCTTCCTGGAACTTGTCTGTCAGCTGGCATCAGGCCCCAAGGAATAGGGCTTCTTGCAGGAGAACACAGGTGGCACTGTGCTAAAATGAAAATGTTTACCACCTGCCAGAGGGCAAGCAACCACCCCTAGCCCCAGGTTAGAGTCCTCTTGTCCTGGACCAAGGTCAGGCTCGTGGGGATTGTTTAACACTCATGTCCCCAGCTAGTCTGGAAGTTCCACGAAGTGGGGACCACGCCTGACATCTTTTGTTAATTTCTGTATCCCCGGCCCATAAATGTGGATTACATTTGTAGCGGCCATGGTAGAGGGTGGGGACCCCTGCAATCTGTGAAGGCTCTGGCAGCCCCCGCCACAGGCCCTTTGAGGAAGAGCATCCCCAACCCCGGCTCCACTCCCCACACCTCAGAGATGGCTCAGGAATATTTAGAATGGGAGGTCACTCCAGCAGCGGCTGTGGGTGTGAGGAGGACAGGATCAGAAACCTGAAGGTATGCCTTTCTCCTTTTGAGAATAACTGCTTTAAGGGGCCTGATTCAGTCTAATTAATCTCTTGAATTAAGCACAGATTTAAGAGTCATTAAAACCTGGCTTTCAATTGAGATCCTACTGAAGCTTTCAATGTGGGATCGATCCCATCCTGCGTGCTGTCGAACTGAGCTGCAGACCTCCCTTCTCTCCCTCAGAACTTTCAGAAACACTGACAGTGACTGCTTACGCTGGAGTGAATTCTCACCACCCCGCCCCCCCTCCACACACACTCCCAGGCCTGCCCTTTGGGAACAATGACTGTAACTGCTTACCTTGAATTTGACTCATTTGTTGGGCAATATATGCACTCCGCTGTTCAGGGGTCATTGCCATAAGACCTGATCTCTGCTTCTCTCGCTAAACAGAAGATGAGAAAGACATATTAGATAGTGTCTACCAAGAAAATTGGCCTTGGAATTGCTGTGTGGGGGCCCAGGACTTGGCTTTGGTGTAGCAGAAAGCATGAGTGAACACATCAACACACACTTGCATGCATGCCCCGCCCTCCCGAGCAAAATTCCACAGGTATAAACAAAAGTAGGATTCTGCACCTGGGTTAAAAAATCAACTGCGACAGCATAGGATGGGGCAGGAAACACAGAGCTTAACAGCAAGAGCACACAGAGAAAAGGTTCAGGCATTTTGGATGTCCTTCTGCTCAGGATGGGTCAGCAGTGAGATGTGGTCACCAAAAGAGCAAATGTAACATTAGGCTGCATTAATAGAAGCAGAGTATGTAGAAGGAGGGAGGTGACAGTCCTACACTCCTCTGCCTTGGCCAGACCATGTCTACAGTGCGGACAAGAGTCTGGGTGTGCCAGTCTCAGGGAGACCCAGATGCACCGGCTGTACTGCGAGGACACTAGTGATGGAGTAGGGCTCGGACCTGGAACTGTGAGGACCACGAATGGCACAGCAAACCAGGGATGCTGTGGATGGGGCAGAGCTGACGCTGGGCTATGTGGCTAGGTGGGCACCCAGCCTCTGCCGGGCTCGTTCTGGGCGATCCTGGCATGAACGGCAGGATGATCACACGGTCAGATAAATGCATTGTCTGCCACCCAGCGTCACCACTCACTGCCAACTTCACTTCATTGTCCTGCCTGGCTGGAGCATGGGCAACTGGGACAAGCTTTCTGTCTCCATCGCAGGGGCAGCTGGTGGGCCGGGGGAGGAGCCAAGCTTCAGGGCTGCAGCCCCAGCACTGAGTCTGGGAGTGCCTCAAGGAATTGGCCAGCAGAGAAACAGACAAGGGCCCCGCAGGCGCGGCTTGTCCTGAGGCCCTCAGCCCTTTGGTGTCAGGTTGTGAATGGGACCCAGGTCTGACTCCCAGTGCAGTGCTCACCCACTGCCATCTCTCTCCCCTTCTCAGAAAGCCTGCTTGATAGGATGCTGACAACCAAGGCAGCTGGGTCAGGAAGGAGCCTCTCCCACCTTAGTCCACTTGTGGAGCTGCACCCCACCCCCACCCCCAGATGCCAGAGGACTTGACCTAGAACACAGGCTGCCCGGCAGGACCTGCTTTTCTGCCATCACGGGACAGGCAGACAACAGAAGCCATTTCACTGTCCCTTCCTTAGCCTGCTTCCTGTCTGGGCCCTTGCTCCCCTCCACTGGGGCCACGCCTCGGGCGGCCCATGGAACTGCCCTCTTCCTGCTAGAGCCTGGGGGGGGCGGGGCCAGCCCACACGCGCTCACTGTACTGAGCCGCCTGCACCCGCTCTTTCACATCCTCCTTGAGGTCGGCCCTGCTATGTCATTCTGGGTAGGGATCTGTCCACTGAGGAGCGCGGGCATCACATGACGGCCCAAGGCAGGAAGTGGGGCATGGAAGCTTGGCTCTGCCTGCCCCTCTGGGGGCAGCCCTTGCCCTTCCGTTTTTCCCCTGGGCCCTATGCCAGGCTTCAGAGATCTGGGCAGAAGATCCATGGCCCCAGCTTACCGATGTGACATGTGAGGACCTGAGAATTTAAATGACAGCCCAAAGTGACACATCTAGGAAGGGCAATGCCTCCTAAATGCAGACCCAGCGCTCCGGCCTCGGCCTCTCTAGGCTCTTCAACCCACTGCTTGTGGGGACCAGCTGCTTCTGGAGACCGGCTCCTGTGGCTGGTTGGGTCAACATCAACCCTAAATCTGTCTGCACCGCCTGCCCCATCAGTTTCCTCAAACAATGCAGTTGCATAAGAGTGGGGGTCGGGAGCGGTGGGGGGACAGGCAAAGGCTACTGGGCACAGCCAAGGAAAAAGCAGAGGAAAGGCAGAAGAGTCCGAAGGGAAGGCGGTAGAGGAAAGACACTCCAAGGGCACAGGAAATAAAAGAGAAGGCTGGGCTGGGGCAGGGGTCAAGGGTGGAGGGACTGGGTGGTGTTGGCCAGATGAAAGTCCAGTGTTCCTCCGGGGAAGCACGGGATCCGGAGGTTCCCGAGTTTAAGGGGGACTCTGGTCAGGGGGATAGTTACGGAAACTCCCAGGTTTAAACAGCACGTTGACATTTGGCCTATGGGGCTGGGCCTCCGGCATCCTGGGACGCTGGGACGCCATCGTGGAGCAGGAGTGTCTTCGCTAGGCTGGGCGTCCGGAGGCCCCGCAGCCCCACCGCTCTGGGCCTGGTCCTGTTGGCCCTGGCAGAGGAGGCCTCCCCAGGAGGCTGCTTCCTTTGTTTGGCAGACGGAGGCCCCCATCCTTTGTTCTGAATCAATGTGCTCCAAAGATAAGCCCCGAGAAAACAGTTGTTGCCTTTTGACACTGACAATTAGAATCGCTGGGAAATGGAGAAAACAGGAAATGACAAATGTTTTCAGTGACCGGGAGGAAGTGATGGCTGAAAGTTGCTGCTTGGTGATCGACACTTGGGAAGGATGGCTCAGGCAACCTGTGCTTTTCCTAAGCCGGGTGATGGAGCAGATCATCAAAGGACTCCTTTTTCTAGGGCGGCAGTTGTCACCGTGCTCGGTGCTGTCGCGCCGGTGACACCAACGAGCAGGGGCAGGTGAGTGCTGCGCGAGCCCGGGGGCGCTGGCCGGGGGCCGTCCGAAGTCTCCCAGAGAACTAGGGCCCCTGTTTGCTTCTGTCACCCCTCCTCCCAGTCCTACTTGGCTGAGGTGCCACCTTCACGGAGAGGTCTCAGGCAGGACGGCCACCCTGGAAGATCTGTGGCCGCCTTTCTAGAAGCTTCATGCTGATGCCCAGGAAGCTGCAGAGCCCTCACCGGAGAGAGAGAGAGGCAGAAGGCTGGCCTGAACCCCACCACTGCGTGACTCAGCTGAGCCTCGCACAGCGGCCCCCACGAGCAGGCCCGGCCGGAAGCCGCCACAGGTGAATGTCTCCTGTAAGCCCAGCACCTAATCAGGCGGAGGAGGACAGCACGCACACACAGGAGCCTGCGAAGGGTTCCTGGATGTCGGCCAGATTCAGACTGAAGTTTTCCCCCACGACCTCCAGGAGAGCATTCTGACTCAGAAGCGGGGGAAGGCGTGGGGTTGGGGGGAGGAAGAAGGAGAGTGGGAAGGGAGGGGAGGGAGGGGGGATCTTTTTCTACCTTTAGGTAACTGGGCCTCCTTTCCAAGCACACCTGCCCCCTGAGAGCCCCCACAGGGAGCCAGCCTGCCACACAGCAGAAGGCACTCAGCTACCTTCAAGTTCAAAGGTTAATGAGCTCTCCTGTCTGTGTTGATTCGTGTATTACTCCACTAGGAAAAGCACCTTCTTTTGTAGTTTCTGGAAGCCTGGTTTGGAAACAACTCACCCACCTTTCTGACTTATCCTTTGAAATGGTAGGGAAGACAGCATTCTCCCTGGAGAGCATGAAGTCAATATTGGAATTCCTGGGGCTCTCACACCCAGAAGGATGGGGACACCCGAGACCTATGGGCCCTGGCTCCCCGGCAGCCCGTGGGTGCAGACAGTTCCCTCAGGAGCCCTGTCGGAGGGGGTGCCGACACTCTTGGGCTCTGCCAAGTGTCCTTGGGAAGCCATAGGGGTTTCCTACAGTGAATGACTGCTGAGGTTCCTTGTTTCCGGGTCCCTCCTGACTCTCAATGCCCATGACATTCTCCAGAATGATGGGAGTGAAGAGTGTGCCATCAAGCCACTTCTCTCTGCTGACAGCTGAGGCCAAGATCTGGCCCTCTTGCGTTGCCTCTGCTCAATGTCCTTCCGGGCCCCGAGTGCCCCCAGCGAGATGCGGGCCTCTGGCTCTGGAGGTGGTTCCATAGCAGAAGGGAAGATGGGGTTTACTTAGCGGCCAGAAGTCCCTCCACCAATCAGTGGACACACACCCCTTGTGGGATAGCGCTGGGCTTCTCGTTCTTCCGGAGCTTATAATGGAGGGGGAAGCTGACAAGATACAAGTGACTTAATCCCTGCAGATGGTGACACATTTTCTAAAGAAACCAATGACAGAGTGAAGGGATCGAGAGCGGGTGGGCACGGCCGAAACCCTGAGGGTGTTCTGCAGGGGTCCCTCTGGGCCCCTCCGGGACCCTGGCATAGGGGCCCTGGAGCCTCCCCCATGCAGAGGCTACTGCCCTTGGGTCTGGACCAGTCTGAGGCTGTCTCTAGGGGCTTCACAAAGTCAATGCCATCAGCAGCAAAGAGCGGAGAGCTGTAGGTGAGCTGTTTTACTCTCCAGTTTCTGTCTTTCTGCTTGATCTCCGACTGCGTGACCTCTATTCTGATTCCTCCCCTGTCTCGGGCGGTTCAGGGCTGCCTGGTCCCGGAAGGGCTTGGTCTAAATGCTGGGAATGATCCCAGGGCAGAGGAAACAAATGTCTTTGCCGCTTGCCTTTCTTCTTCCCCTGTGGGGCCTGCGTCCTCCGTCTCACACTGAGCCTGGCCTTCCTGAGTCCCGGGCTGAGCTGGCAAAGTCACCCCGTCCCTTGAAGCCCCCGAGGAGCGCCCAGCTTCCAAAGCTTCGGAGGAAAGCCTGGCGGGCCAAGCATCTGCCTGGCCCTCCTCCGCTGCTGGGCCGAAGGCGGGGCCTTGGCAAGAGACACAATAAGGCAGGGGAATGAATAGGAATTTGAGGCAAGCTAGCTGGGATCCCGGTCCATGACGCTGGACTCGTGAGGAGAGGGAAAGGCAGGGAAGAGCAGGTTTGCTGATTCTGATTCCTGGGCAGTTTTGGGCTGGACTTCGAGCCGTGATTTCTCTGGGTCCAGCCGGACCTCGAACAGCTGAGGTGCCCTGTGACTCGGAGGGCACACAGAAAAGGGCCTAAGGAGAACAAAGCCATATGTACCCGAGCAGAATTTCCATTAAAGGCCAGAATCCCGGAGGCCCTTCCAGCCTGATGACCATCTTCTGATCACTATCACTTAGCAAATGCTCACTTCTCCAGCTTTTTTCGGCAGACAGGGCAGGCGGCCTGTGCGCACTGATATTTTACGCCCCAGAACAACAACGCCACAGTTCACGTGACACTCTCTGCCAAGGCCCACTCTGGCTGGCGTCCCCCATCTCGCCCCCGTGACCACTAATGTGACTCTTCAAGGCAAGTCAAGCCGTTCCTTCTAGACTCCAGGGGCTGATCCAAACTCCCAGCCATCGTGGACAGGCTCGGCCTGGCTTCCTGCTGCCTGCTCTCCTCCAGCTGCCAGTCCTCTAGTGGGGTGATCCGGCTTCCCACTTCTAGGGCACACGAGTCTTGGGTGGGGTCAGAGAACACCTTGGGGGTGCAGAGTCCACAGTGGAGCTGGCGGGAGAGACAGTCCCTGAACATCCACTGGGCACAGAGCAGGCAGGCACGGGGTGGGTGCAGGACCTCCAGGAGCCCAGCCCCTGTCCCCCTTTCGGGCTCACAGTCTGGCTGCAGGGACAGACAGGCAGGGAACGACCCAGGGTGCTGGAAGGCTTACCGCAGGGAGGGGCAATTGCACCCGGGGCAACCCCCACTCATTTCCCTGAAGGTGAGGCTCAGGGGCCTGGAGAACTCTGTTGGCTTGGGTGGTCTCTTTGCCAAAGACTGGCCAGGGCACAGTAGAGAAAGCACTAGAGATCCCTCCTAGGTGTACAGAGCTTTACGGGCTGTCACCTCCTGTGCTCCTCCCAACAACACTGTGAGGCAGGCGGGCAGGCTGAGCAGGGGACGGCGCCCCGGTTGACAGATGAGAAAGCGAGGCTCAGGGGAAGTGACTTACCTACAGCGTCGCAGCTAGGCAGTAGTGGAGCGGGCACCTGCCTCCAGGCCTTCGGATCCCAGCCGCCCCAGGGCGCTGCCTCTGAGGTGCTGTACGAGGAGGTGACTCGGGCCAGCTCATGAGCAAAGGAGCTGCTGGGCAGGAAGGACTCACTCCCCAGGGCCTGGCAGGATGGGGGCTGTCGCCCGAGGCTGACCTGGGGGTGCCTGGCTTCCCCAAGCTTGCAGGCTTTGTCTACATGAGTCTACAACAACCGATTGAACAATCCATCAGCTGCTTGGCCACAAAATGCTTCTGACTGATCTTGTCACTGCCATGCCTGCCTAGCCGGGTCGTTTCTGGGGGGCTGTGGTTACACACACCAACTGGTTTGGGGCAACAAAACCAAACAGCTTTGTGGTCTTAATTGCCTTGGGTCACAAACTCCTTTGAGAATCCCTTAAAGGCTATGGTCTCTCTCCACAGAAAAAGCACTCCCAGTGGTGTTTCCCCATTCCCGGCCCACAAACATTTTACGGATAATTTCAGGGTTTTTCTGGACACTTACTGCCCATCCATGGATCTCAGTTAGGGATCCTCTGCCTTGATCAGTCATTGTTTTGTTGGAAAGATAGCTGGTTCATCGGCAATGACCTCGACCAATCCCGATCCCTCCCACGCTCTTACCCGCCCCCGCCCCCCAACAGAGCACAGAGTTCTAAACCGGTTTGCAGGTTTGTGTGTGTAGAAATGCTGGGGAATCTGCAAAACCAAATGGTGAGTGCAAAACCAAACAGTCAAGTGTAAATCCCACCACAGCCGAGTCCTGAACTCGTAGCCCTCCCTGCACTTCACCTGACCAGGGCCCCAAGGCTTTGGGACTTGGGTATGTGTGGGACCTTTCCTTGCCATCGTGTTCTAGATGACAGAGATTTTGCCAGAATGGAACCCATGACCCAATTCTTTCAGCCAAAGGCAATTTTAAAACCTTGCACTTGATAACTGTGTCAGAGAAAATTTCAAGGACCAGAGGGAGGCCTGCCTCCATGGGCTCTCCCTTCTACAAGATACTGCCTCCTTCCTCTCATGCTGGACCACCTGGGCTGTGAGCCCTCACCCGCATCTCCCAGCATCACGGGAGAAAGGGAAATCTTTATTCCCCCAAACCAAGTTAAACGGCTGGAAGCAATTCAATTCATTGTAATAAACACTTACTAAGCACTTCCCGCGCACAAGTCCTTGCAATGGACGAACGCATCAATGGATGAACATCCTTGCAATGGATGTCCCGTTCGAAGTAACAATAAAAAATCGCTGCCACTGAATTTATCGAGCATTTGCTCGGCACCAGGCACTGACCCAAGTGCTTTCGACATTTGGTCTCACTCAGTCCTTTAAGTATCTATGAGGCACGACCCGTTATGGTCTGTATTTTATAGATGAAGACACTAAGGCCCAGAGAGGTTAACTAAGTTGCCCAAGGTCACACAGCTCGTTGGTAGCAGAGCAGGATGCAAATTCAGGTTTGCCTGGTTCCCAAGCTCACAGCTGGTTTGCCACCGTGTGTGTGTGTGTGTGTGTGTGTGTGTGTGTGCGTGTGATATCAGACTTTAGCTTACCACGTTGCAAAATGAGTTTTGAAATGTAGAAACTATCAAAACACACCATTTAGAAAAGTTCAGGCAAAGTGTGGCGAGGGGGTTCCAAATTCTTAAGAACAAATTATAAATACTTAAAGAGGGGATTGGGAAGACAATCTGACCACTGGAGAGTTTCGGAGAGTCCCCCAGACAGATACGAAACCAAAAAACAACACAAAATATTCTTTGCAAGTCAACTCAGCGCACTTGGGCAAGGAAACTTCCTCGCCATTCTCGCAGTATACGGACTGTGTGTATGGACTGTGCAGAGACATCAGGACTTTCTATAATTGACAATTCTTTTTGCCCACATACCTAGCTTCTTGATCATTTTATTGTCTTAAAGATTTTATTTATTTATTTATTTATTTATTTGAGAAAGACAGACAATGAGAGAGAGAGGATGAGAGGGGAGAGGTCAGAGAGAGACGCAAACTCCCTGCTGAGCAGGCAGCCCGATGTGGGACCCGATCCCAGGACCCCAGGATCACAACCTGAGCCAAAGTTAGTTGCTTAACCAACTGAGCCACCCAGACCGCCCCTCCTTGATCATTTTAAACGCATTTTATAGCCGCATCGGAGTTTTTACAATCTCCAAATGCAAATATTACTAGAGTTCTGGTTGCCCTCCCACTCTGGTGCCACAGCCTCAGAGCGTTGAATAGGGCTTATTTGGTGGGAACTGAAGCACTTTAAGCTTTTGCTCGGGAATCCCTGGTAGCTTCACGTGGCTTGGAGGGTATGAGTGATGGGTCAAGAAACAGGACCCCCCGTCAGCGGTAAGATACGCTTGCAGGGGCTCAGTAGCTCAGCACTCGGAACAACCTGCGGACAGCACTTGGACATTATCAGCGGCGGGATACGCCCCAGCTCTGTGGGCAATACTGTCTGGGCAGCGACTAGGGGTGGGCTTGGACCCACTATTCTATGGGAGCAGAATGGGAGCAGCACTTGGCGGACCAATGCAATCCCCAGTTGAAAAGCGAAATAAATAAAATAGATGAGATTCAATCTTGACTCTGACTGACTAGGCGCTTTATAACTGATGCATGAACATCTGTTTTATTTAATTTTGGGGGAAAAAGCCCTGCTTACCACACACCCTATAAATGTGAAGCTCAACTTTCAAAAAAAAAAAAAAAGGCTGCTAGGGACATTTCAACTCCTTGAGGTTTCCAAACGTAAGGTAAATCCATCTCTTTGGAACCACTGAAAATCTCAGAAAAGCGAGTCAATTAATAATTATTGGTGGGCATGATCTAGCTCTTAGACTGGCTGGTTCTCCATGAGTCCAAATTTTGCATTAGTAGACCATGGGACGGACAGTGTGTGATACTTGTAGCACCTAATTTCAGAGAACTCACACCCACTCAGTTCTCTCGATCGTGGGCTTTCCATGATTGCCAGAGAGCTTGTTGGACTGAGGTTGGGTCCCTCCCCCCTGAAAAATCCTCCAGTGGTTTGCAGCTGTCTAGGGACAGAAGCACATCCTGCTAAATTCTGCTCTTAGGGCTGTCCATAAGCTTGGCCTCCCATCCTCTCAGCAGCCCTAAGAGCGGAATTTCATGTTCCATACTGTCATGTACTCTGCCCTCCGGTCATGCCTGTATCAGCCCATCAAAGGCTGCCATGCATGTTCAGCCCTCTGAGCTGGTGCCCCTTGATTCACCCAGCTTGGAATGCCCTTTCTCCCCACTTTCACTCTGGGACTCCTGCATGTCCTTTGAGATCCTGCCCCTCTACCCTGGGAATTCTGCCTCTCCTTTGGTCCAGCTCCCATGGCTGAACACCTCCGGCTGACGGAACATCCATGCTGGGCCAGGTATTCATCATCTCTCAATCCCTCTGGGGCCCAGACAGTGCCTGGCACAGGCAAGGGACTCAGCAGATACTCAGAAAATTCAACTGACCTTACTCTTCCAGGAGCTTGGCGTGATGCGCTAGCCACTTAAGAGATGGTAATCTAGTGAAGACTGTGCTGGCCTCTATCCTAGCTGAACGTTAATGATAAATAGAGCCTCACCCCTGATTTAAGCACATCTATTCATCCCTTTCAACACTGTGGCATTAATAAAACCCATTGGTAGAATAGAGTGGGATCATATATCCACACTGTACAAATAACATCAACTAACAAAGAAACAGAGGTAGAAGGTGGGGTACAGACCTGGATCTGATTTACAGAGTGGCTAAGACCCAAGCAACTCCTGGGTTTGGAAGCCCAGAGGCTCCTTTTCTGCACTAGAAGAGGAGCAGTCCAAGGTGTCCTCCTTCCTTTACACTGGGGCATGAAGCAAAGGTCATGACTACCCCGCATAGACATCCAGCTGCTTGGCAAGAAGTGGATGGTTGTCTAACTCTATAAATTATTGACTAGATCAGATATCAGTCCAGTCTTCTCCACCATGGAGACTTGGAAGGAGGTAAATGTGTATTCACAAGGATAGGGGTGTGTACTATAATTCCACCGGCTTCTGGGGAGTTTGCAGATTTCTAGGCTGAATCATCCAGGAGTTCAGGCAAGGAACCTTGAGCTCTTTCCTTTCTTTTTTCTGGCCTTTACTAACCGTGTAACAGAGGTGAGCAGAGAAAGCCCAAGAGAAGGAACTGGAGATGGGGCACATATGCCAGAGACTCTCAGAGCCCAGAGTCCTTCAGGGACTCTGCCGACTTCAGAAGTCAGCTCTGCTCCTTCTAGTCACAGGTGAGATGAAGGCACACAGGTACTAAATGTTATACAGAGAGCCCAAAGAGGTCAAGGCAGAGCTGTAGAAGAAGCTGGCTCTTTGGCCAAATTGGTGAATGTCCCTACACATCAAACAGAAATGACAGGAGACCATTTTGTAAATTTGAAGTAATGCATCGGGAAAACAGGAAAAAGGTAATGTGAGTTAGACTTTTTGGCTTTTTGCTTGGCATTTCCCTACTGGGCCAAGTGAAAAAGGGATTTCAATATATCACAACCTTGTGTCTATTAATAATAATACAAGAAAGCCATATAGCTCAAGTCTCAGATTTTCTGAGGAGTAAAATCCCAGAAGCTCTATAAGTAGCATTGTCTACCGAATGTTCTGAGATGATGTTGAATCATCCTCCCCGAAAGAGAAGAATGCTCTCTATACCTAGGGTATCCAGCATCATAGCCACCATTGGCCACATGTGGCAACTGAGCACTTGAATTCTTAATTTTATTTACTTTTAATTGATTTAAATAACCACATGGGGTTGCTGGCTAACTACTGGAGAGCACAGCTCTTTGGCATAGGGGCTCTGGAGAAAGAAGGTCTGGGCTGGAATCACCGACTTGCCGCTTCTTAGCTATGTTACTGTGAGGAAGTTACTGACTCCTCTGTACCTCAACTTCCTCATCTGTAAAAGAAAGGTCATAGTTGTACATTATGCATAGTGTGGTAGGGGTTATGAAGACTACTTGAGTGAACACAAATTCACGAGTGCCTGTTACATGCACTCTCTGAAGATGAGCTACTGGTAGTCTTCATTACCTATAATGCCTCTGCCTTGTATTGAGCAACTGCCCAAGGTCATTCGTTAGTAAATGCTAGAGTCTGGACTGGAACCCAGATATTGTCTGACTTCAAAGCCAATGCCCTGAGTTTTGCATGATCAAATTGCCCAACTGAAGCCATGGCCATTATGATAAGCAGACCTGCAGAGAGAAGATTCTGGAAGGCCTTTAGGGTTCCACAGTTGTGGAATGGCTGCTGGGTTGGCTACGGTGTGACCTATGTGTCCTTCTTGCAACAGCTGTATCCTAAAATTAGGAGAACTCGAAGTTGGGGTATTTCTGTTAAGACCATGTGGTACAGGGGGTGGGAGGGAACTAAGGCTCACTGAAGAGATTCTGCCAAGAACTCTGAGGTAGCACCAATCCCACCCGCTGGGTGGGGCTTTCCCTTAAATTTGCATTTTGTTCAAGTGTCCTTGGAGCAGACTATTCCCTATGCAAAAGCTGGAAGAGTTTGAGCTTTTTTGGATTTTTCTCCTTTATAAATGTATAGAATTTAATTTGAATTTTTCAAAGTTTAAATATCTGGGGCTGACTAAAATTGATGGGGTCCCAAATCAAATTCACTTGGTCAAATCAAGATCTCAGACTTGGAATTTAATCACAGGATTAAGTTCAACTGGTAAACTGCTACTTCGCTGAGAGAGCACAAAAAGGCAAATCAATAATGTATACATCAATTAAGGAATGAAGGAAAAAATTTTATGCAGCATGAATCCCAATGAGGAGGCAGGTGGCCTGCGAACCACACAAGCTAGAGACTGGTGTGCTCCTCGGGGTCTCCCACAGAGCCAGGAGCAGGGCACATCTGCAGTCCACTGCTGATATTTTGGCTGGCCATTTTCTCTGGGGCCCTTTCGTAGTGTGGCCAGAGCTGCTGGGTGATTAGCTAGGAAAACTGTGGTTTGTCAGCGTAGGTGGGCCCTGGGAAACATCCCAGGAGCAAGGTGAGGTCACGAGCATTGCTGTGGAGAACCTCAAGGGCTGGGTAAAGGGGTAGGGCATCAAGGCTTTCTGGAATCCAGAGCCTCAGCAGCCAGGAGAGGCCTGTGGCACAAGTTGCTCTGACAGATTCTGGAAGGTTCCTAGGGTCTCAGGATGATGACAGTGATGTTAATACTTACCATGTGCTGACCATGTACAACGTGCCAGGCACTGAATTAAATGTAATCCCCTTGAATTCCCAAGACAATCCTGAAAGATGGGTACCATTACTATTCCTCATTTTATAGGGAGGAAAATAAGGTTCACAGAAACGAAGTAACTTGCTCCAAGTCCACAGTTAAGTAAGGGGCAGAGCTGGAAGCCAAACCTGGGTCTGACTTCCCAAATCCAGGCTTTTAATTACAAATACTAAAAAATGCGATGTCTAAAGCCTAACCCTCATGCTTATGAGTCCCCACATTCTTTCCCCTCCAGGATCTCCCTGCTGGGTCCAGTGAGCACTGCTGATAGGCCCCAGGGTGCCAAAGGAACCATCCAACTAACCATCACATTCGGGCAACCGAGGAAGGGAGCGGCAGGATTTCCTTTGGAGACTTCCGGATTTAGACAACCAATTTAATGCAAGCATCCAACCTCACTCCCTCCCAGAGCCCCACTAAAAATGTGGTAAGGGTTTTGTTTTGTTTTTAAAGACACAATCTCACAAGGAGAAGGAGAACAGGAGAGAAGACAACCGCACCACAGTTTCCCAAGTTAAAGAATAGCTAGAAAGAAGGTTAACTACACAGCCCCAGGAAGCTGAATCACAAGACATCAGAGGGGAAGGTGGAAAAACAGCTTGGTGGGGATGGCCGAATCTCCACTGGGCTTAGCCCCAGGTTGTCTCTGGAAGGGAGGCCTAGAGGTTGGAGGGGGCCATCGCAAAGGGATAGAGCCTGGATCCCCTCCCCCTCTTCTTGTCCAGGAGTAGCTGCTGAATTCCTGCTCTGCTTTCTAGATCCTGCTCCCTGGATCAGCTGAGGACACCCACTTCATCCCAAAAAGGTGTCCTGTGTTGACCTATGCTTGGAGGCTGGAGGACCTGCAGGCAGGCTGTATCTCTTCCTGGTGTCCAGTACCATGCCCATGACTCTGTCAGGCATCCTGATGGTGGCGGGCTCTATACATGCCCCAGCCCATTGTGCCTTGGGCCACCGACTTCCCTAAAAGGGTAGCTGGGGGTGGACAGTGACCAAGACTACTCAGTTTCCCATTTGGAAGCCTTCAGCACAAGCTTAATGCATAAGCAGCGAAGAGCCCTAGTACCACTATTAGCTTGTGCTCACTGCTCAGTTCTTCAATATGAAGTGACTGCTTGTTTAAGATTTCATTCATAAGTGATGAAACTATCCAGAAATGCAAGAGAATGATGACGTTGGAATCAAGAGAGTGGTTGCCTCTACAGAGTGGAGAGGCTGGGATCACAAGAGGCACAAGGGGGTCGACTTGGGGAGTGGGGGGCAACATTCTATTTCTCAACCTAATTGGTGGTGACACAGGGTTTCACTTTATGCCTCTTTAAACTGGACATAGAGACCTTGTGCACTTTTCTGTGTCTATGCTATATTTCACAATAAAAGATAAAGCTGTATACAAAGCTGGTGAAATAATGTGAAAGACATAGTTCTGCATAGAAAACATAATGAAGGGCACCTGGAGATCTTAGTCAGTTAAGCATCTGACTCTTGATTTTGGCTCAGGTCATGATCTCATGGTTCTGAGATTGCTTGGGGCTCTGTGCTGGGCGTGGAGCCTGCTTAAGATTCTCCCTCTCCCTCTCCTTCAGCCCTCCCCCTGCTCATGCACTCTGTCGTTCAAATAAAGAAATACATCTTTTAAAAAAAGAAAAAGTAGTGAAATGCTGTATCACAACATGTTAACAGTGTTTGCTCCTGGCTTGTTTATATATCATATATTTATATATTTTAGTATCCCATGGAGTTTGTGTTTTCTCTATACTTGCCTGCACTTTCTAAGTTTACTCCAAAAATTACTCTTGTAATCAAGAGACTGGAAAATTACAAGGTCCCCATCGAAAATTGAAATTAGTGAGGATCAATGCAAAACAGATGGGAGGAGCCATCTGTGGAAATCTATGCAGACAATAACTACCTAAAGAGATTGGTGACTGCCTGATCTACCTAAGAAGAGCTGGAAGCTCACCAAGAGGCCTAGGGTGCCTTCCTAGAGTTGGCTCTTGGAAGTCAGGAGAGTTGTTATCTCTGGGGAGTGGGAGGGATGCACAGATGGCTACTAAGATATTTTCAATGTTCCATTTCTTAACCTGGTTGGTGGGTACATGGCTATTGATCTTACTATCATATGCTTTATATGCTTTTCTGTACATAACATATGGATTAAAAAAAAACAGGATTAGAAAAAACCAGGAACCATGTAAATAGAAAACACAGTGCTATGTCAAAGGAGCAACTCAAATTCATAAAAAAATCATCAGTTTATAGGTTAGGAGAAAGTCATTTTGGATAAACCTTGTTCTGGAAAAACCACCTTGGTGATCATGGTATCCCTCCTGCCAGGTAGATATAGTGGTTGCCAAGGGCTGCGGGCAGTGTGTCACGGAGAGTTATTGTTTAATGGGGACAGAGCTTCAGTCTTGCAAAATAAAAAGAGTTCTGGAGGTGGATCGTGGAGATGGTTGCACAACAAAGGGAAGGTACTTAATATCACTGAGCCGTACACTAAAAGATTACCATTTTTATGTCATGTGTATTTGAGCACAATTTTAAAAAATCAGAGAAAATAAGGTGGTCAAGCAAGCTAAAGATGGAGAGTCGGAGAGTCTGAGAGACACAGAGAGCACCTAGCTCCACTGATTTGCAGGGACTCGGTCTCTGGGAGTGGCACCTGGCAATGCCACCTTCTGAGAAATACTGGTTGCTACCAATTCCCTACTTGGTAGGTGGGAACTCTGGGGCTCTTGGTAGGGAAGAGTTTGGCCCCAAGTCAGAGAAGACTAGAACTCAGCACAGCTGATTCCCAGTCCAGGGTGCCTCCTTGCAAGCCCGCTATCCCAAAGGAAGCCACTGTCCCTGGTCTAAATGCTAGGACAGGAGGAAAGAAGGGTGGCGCGTAGCGGTGTGCAGTGTTGGTGTGTGGCCGGGTGGAAACATATCTATATGCAAGGCATACGGCATGAGGAAGAGAAAAGAGTAGACCATACAAAGTCAACTGCTTTCAACCTCTCTGTGATTCTCAGAGAGAGCCAGGAGAAAGGGCAGCCCATGTTTCTGAGTTAAACAGGCAGAGTGGTTCTGTGAAAGTCTGGGAATGGCCTGAAGCCTCAGGACCTGCCTTGGGGTGAGGGGTGGGGTGGGGGCACTCTCCAAATGTGCTTTTGAAGAGAAGCAGCTTCTGGAGGCCACGGTGAACACCTCCAGAGGAAGCCTGGCCAACTGGGCCTTCAGTATAGCTCCCTCTGAGATGCTCAGACGTGAGGCCAAAAAGAGGATACCTCATGGCGTCCTGGCCCTGCTGTGTCTCACTCCCTGACTCTCTGAAATGTCTGCCTTCTTCTTGTCCCACCGGGAAGAGCCAGAACTCAGTAGCAAGAGATCTCACTGGGCTAGGCCCTGCCAAAAGCCAGGCCAGCCTGGCCCTTAGCTTCTCCAGGAACAAAGGAACAGCCTCGTTCCTCTCTTTTCCTCCACTGGCCCGCACATCCTAGCCTTCTGGCCTCTGGCTTCCCCTATGCTTCTTTACAGATCTCTAGTCCTTGCACATATGTTCTAGCCATTTAGCATATAGAAATGGCCACTTGGCCCAGATTCTACCATGTTAAGTTAACAGCCTGGACTCTGAGAGTTGTCACACACTGGCACAGGGAAGGGGCTCTTCCCCCAGAGAATTTGGAGGACACTCCCACCTGCTCTCAGCAAAAATTCCATCTACTCGGCTTGGTAGTATATGATCTGAGAACTAATGGAACCTGGTTAATCCAGTGGCACCAATCAATGAAGGAAGCAGTGAAGGGCAAGGAAAGAGCCAGCGGGGGAGTCAGGAGACCTGGGGTCTAGGCTTAGTTCCTCTTTATGCTTGGCAGCCAGGTAGACTCAGGTAAGTCCCATTGTCTCTCTAAGCCTGCTTTTTCATGCAGAAAGTAAGGGCAATGACAGCGCCCACTGCCAGGGGCTGTTGTGAGAATGGGATGGAAGGACAAAGGGAAATTCATCCATATGGACTCCGGGCAGTGCCTGCACAGGGAAGGGCTAGTTCCACCTTCTTTCCCCACTCCCATTGCTATGGAGAGCTGTGGCTTGGAAGCTGGGCCACCTGAGTGTAGCCTGGGCTTTGCTATTAACTTTCTGAGCTTGAGAAAGTCCCTTTCCTTTTGTGTCTATTGAGATGGTGGGGTTTTTTGGTTGTTGTTTTGTTCTGTTAACATGGTTCATTACATTGAATGATTTTCATGGGTTGAACCAGCCTTGCTTTCCTGGGATAAAGCCCACTTGGTCATAGTGTATAATTCTTTTATATGTTACTGGACTGATTTGCTAGGTTTTTTTTTTTTTTTTTTAGAATTTTCGCATCTTTGTTCCTAAAGGGTATTGCTCTACTTTTCCCTGTTAGGCCCTCCCTGTGTCTTCATCTGTAAAAGGATGTCATTGAACTAGACATCCTCCGAGGTTTCTTTCAATATTTATGTTCTCTGATGTTGTGATACAAAGACAACTAAAAGACAGTGATTTTTAGGCCCTAGACAAAGCTTGGACTCTTCCCTGTGTAGTCAAGAAGCTGAAGATTCATTTTGCTGATTTCTTAAATGACTTTAGTCTCTTCAGTCGACCTCAAATGCAAGGCCCAGGCATCTTTAGATGCTTAGGATGGAAACTAAAGCCAGCCAGCTAATTCATTTTAAAGTTCTTCCAAATGCATATGGTTGTACTTTCCTAGACCTGGGGTCAAAGGGTGAATTGAACAAACAAGGAGAAAGGGGGGAGGGAACCAAGAATCCAAACACTGAATGGAGAGGCAGGGAAGAAGCACGGTCTACCTACAAACCAATCAAACAAGCCTTGGCCTCATTCTCCAAAGTACCCTTGCACTGGTTCCTGTCACTATCTGTCCACCCCGAACTCAAGGAAGGGCCTGTCCTGTCGTAGCTACCTCAGGAAGGATATGGTGATGTGGAGATCTGCTCAGATCTCCTGCCACGGGGGGCATCATTGGCTGGTAGCCTTTAGGAGCCATCCCTTTGGCTTTGTCACCATATGTGGCCCTGACCCCACTCCCAACCATTGAAGGAACATGGCAGGTATACTAATGCAAGCCCACTCCTGTGAGGTATGGGACTCTTCCAGCGGCAACTCTGGCTCAAGGACTCTCCATTGGCCTTGCTGAAACTTTCCTGGAGCTGCACTGCGGTTCAAGTCCTTCTCTGGCACCCAGTTGACACGGACCACCTGCACTGTGGGCAGAGGCTCCCCTCACCCCAATACACGTCTTAGGCTTCTAACCCCATACTGAAGGCAGACACAAAGGAGCACGTGGCTACTCAGCTCTTCTTTCTGCCCCAAATACAGAGAAAACCCTTCCCCCCTCACCACTCCTTACACTGCCCATGAGGTGCCACAGGGAGCAGAGAGCAACGCAAGTAGTGCTCCCCCGTCTCTTCCCTTAAGCACTTGGCTCACAGCTCAGAGACTTAATTTCTGTCTGAGTTTTATTGGAGTTTCTATAATTTCTGGGCCAGATATCTCTTTCTGTTATTTCCTTTCCTCACCCCAGTCATGAACTGGGCTCCACAAGTCATGGGGAAAAGCTGGACATGTCCAGCAGCCCTCAGTAAACACAGTACACTGCCCTGAAGAGAAAGTTCTGGTAGCTACCGTACCGCTCTCTCTCCCTCATCGAAGCTTTGCAACCCAGTAAATGGGTGGATTATGGGACTGTTTTGAAGGAATGAGGTCTAGCTCTGGGAACCAGAAAGGCAAACATATGCTTAACCTATCACTAATGCTGGATGAACAGACGTCCTTTTTGATGTGTGGACATCCAATGAAAAAGGGTCCATCAGTTACACTAAACTTAAGACACGGTCTTCAAAGTCAGTATGTGCAGGATATACTGCTAGCTAGTTTGTGAACTTTAATAAATAATTGGCCTTCTCTGAATAAATTCATTTAAGGGTTTAGTTTAATTGTAAAATTATATTTAATAGCAGAGGATTACAGCAGTGGTGATAAGCTGTCAAGAGCACAAGGAGTTCGTATCCCATTCCCAGATTTGAAGCCGTGTGCCTGCTTCAAGAGCAAAATTTATGAGCTCAGGACCTGCACAGGGAATCAGGGGACTCCAGCTGTTACTCAGAGCCAATCACTTCATGACCCTGTGGGACTGTGGGACTTCCATACCTCAGTAGAAAAGTGAGGGGTTCACCCAGATCAGCTTTCTGGACCTGGCTGCCTGGGGCCTACTGTGAACTGAGGGGCATCTCTCGCTTTCCCCCAAATACCCATCTACAAACCGGATGCACGTGGGACAGGAGGGAGATGGGCACTCAAGGGGCTGCTGTCTAGGGCCAGGAGGCCCAGGGGTCTGATAGGTAGGGAGATCCCCTGGGCCCCTGACGTACCAGGCTGCCAGAGAGAAGGAGGGAGACAGAGGCTCCTAAACTGTCCGTGCCGTTGCCAAGGACACTGGGGTTCTCTGTGGGGTGTGTGTGTGTGTGTGTGTGTGTGTGTGTGTTTCCTCTGAGGGCTTTGTCTGTTTGCTTCCTCTGGAACACCTGTCATCCTATCTTGTAAAATGTATAGTGTAGTCGTCTAGTACTGTAGCTGCGGCCTGCTCAGTCAGCCTTTTATACATTTGTGCGACACGTATTTACTGAAACACCGAAAGGAGGATTTCTGGTATAGCTTGATAAGTGCAGAGTGTTTGAGAACAAACAGGAGAACCCAACCTAGTCTGGGTGGCGGTTTCATGGCAAAACCAAGCTTTTAGCTGTGGCCCGAAGGACGATGAGACGTTGGCCAGGTGAGGGACTCCAGGAAATTGGCAAAGTTCTCAAATCAACTTTATCTATGTCATAGCCGTACCCAGGGCCATTCCTCTCCGAAGACCCAACTAACATCCAGGTTGTGGATATTTGGGGGAATGCTTGCAACATGAGGCTTAAGGCTATGGGTTAAGACGGGGCTGCTTTCAGGAGCCCCATGGTCATCCCAAGGAGCACCGTGCTCTATGGGCAGTGGTGAAGGCGATGGATGGACGATCTTCACATTTCAGTCCCTAACTATTAAATTCTAGAAGCTTGTTAACCTTCCAAAAGCCCTAAGGTGTCCTGGGACATGAGGACGGTGCATCACCTGCTGTTTCCTAGATTGGAGCTGAATCCCTTTGGGGAGGGAGTAAATAGGCTTTCTAGAACAGTGAGCATTTTGGGAGGCTTGTGCTTGGGAAGGAGGAGGCAGACGGATGTGGATGGCGGAGGAGGTCAATTATGACAATTCAGTCGGCCTTGCTTGCCCCGTGCTGCCTATATGCTTTGGGGGAACCTGACGTCACCCAGGGCTCTAGAAGTGGGGCGCTCAGCTCCACTCCCATGAAGCGGCATAGTAGGCATGCAATCAGGGGGTTCTGGGAAAGAAGCCTCCTTGTTTTTCTGACAGAGCTTCTAGAAGCGACTCTCTCTCCAGCTCCGCTGGATGAGGGAAGAGGAAGCCTGTAGCCCCTGGAGCTGCTGGCAGCTCTGTGTGCCCACAAGGGGGAGCCAGCTTGAGGATGAAGGACCAGGACCAGAGCGCTGGAAAGAAACAGCTTCCTCTGTGACTGTTGAGCTACGGATTCAAATCACCCCTGAAGTGGACCCAACCCCTGGACTTGCACGTACAGGACTCAGTCAGCTCCTTTCACTGGCCAAGCCAGTGCGAGCTGGTTTTCCTGTCATTCGTGACCCAGACCTCTGAGTTCATGAGGTCCGGGTTATACCTCCAGCCTCCCGTTGGAGAGCATCCCATTCCCAGTGATGAAGCCCGGGGCTTGTTGGACCCTGGTCAACCTCAAGTCATGCCCCTTTGTGCCCGGACCAGTTTACAAAGAAATCTACCACTCGTGAACCGCGCGTGTGACCTGCTCCAGCAAAGGCAGCTCATGCGGGTCAATGATGACAGGCTTGGGGTCTTCATTCAGATCTCAAGTGAGCTGCTCAAGCTCTTAAATACTCTGCTTTGCATGAGTTGAGTGCGATACACATTTTAGAAGCCGAACTACATTAAGGATTCCTAGTTCATATTCGATTCCAAATAACTCGAATATGTACTTTGTGGGTTTCTGTGAGGAAAATAATTGATGGTCCAAACTGGAAGTCATCTATAGAAAATAGGCAGGGCTAGCTCCTAAAAGCAATCATTGGCATCGAGCTCCTGAATTTTTAAATCCCTTGAAAAGTCTGAGAACATACCAGAAAGTAGAGATTTCAGAGGTAATAACTGTAAACAAAATATTAAAAGCCCATAAGGGGTGTTGCCAAGTAGGATGCTGATGGCTCTAGAGACAATCATGAGGGCTCATTGCAGTTCCTCATTCCTAGTCCAATATTCTGTCACAGACTTTATTTACCCTGAGGGTGGGAAATAGACACAAGTCAAGTGCAAGTTTACAGAGAAACACTCGGCTTTCGGGTACCTCTTCCGGGAGTGGGGAGGTATATAGCTTGGAGTTTGCCTGGAAAAGGAGCTCAGGCAGGACCAAGGGGAGATGCTGCTAACACCATGGCAAATGAGATTTCGGGAGGCAGGAACAAAGTGTGACCTTCCCGTTCCCCTCTGAACGGGACTGATACGGAGCATTTCGCTCAGTTGAGTAAAGCCTCACCCACCCCGAGGGTCTCACTCCAATGCCTTGTGCTCAGGTCAAAGGCAAGCCTCCAGGACAGGGGGTGAAGAACTGGGGAGAGAAGAGAAGATTCAGGGGTAACGTCCCACTTGTCTTCAAATCTCTCAAGGACCCTGAAGTCAGGGTCCAGTCTAGCAGGTAGCGGGAAGGAATCTCCTTGTAATGTAATTAGTCTGCCAAGGAAGACACTTCCAAATGAAAAGCTAATGAAGCAAATAAAAGACACAAACAAAATGACAAAACAAAAACAAAACCCTCAAACTATCATTTCCACAAAGAACGTAAAAGTCCACACTCGCGAGCTAGTGAAGAAAACCTCTGAATGCTTTTGTGTTTACTTTTTTGAAATTTTTAAACCAAGGGTGAGAGCTTATTCAAAGACAACGGGAACTTAGAAGAACTTCTAAGTTACAACCGAAGCCTGAAGAGAGAAGAAGAACATAGGCTGAACGGCCTTCAAAATGGGCTTCCTTGACACTGCGCTCGCCGGAGGGAAACAGCAGACTTAGAAATAGGCTGTGGGTCCATGAAAGCCGCTCTCTTTGCTCTCAGGACTGGCTGAAACATACTGGTTTCTGTGGGGAGTACTGGTGCCAGCTCCGAGTGGCACGAACGGATCTCACATGGGAAAACAAAACAAAACAGTGGTGAGAGTGGCCTGCATTTCCAAGCCAACTTTTTTGGGGGAGGGAGGGGCGGTTCTTATGTGCTGCTGTCACTGTGCTATGCGAAATGGCTGCCAGAGGTCCTGTTCTGTCTGTCCGCAATGCATCAAACGATGAATGAGCCAGTGGTGGAACAGCCAGCGCTAACCACCCCTGGGGGTGAGCAACTGTGGGTGCCTTAGGGGTTGCAGGAACCCTGTGTTCTCAGATCTCACTCTTGGGGAATGCCAGGCACAGCTGGACCAGAAAAATGCAGCACGGTCGGAGAGGGGGTGCGGTGGCCCCATGTGAGAGACTGAGCTCCTCAGCCTTGAGTCTGCGAGTTTCTACCCCTAATTACTTGGAAACACTCAAAAATAGTCCCAAGAGCCCAATTCAGCAACACCAACAGATGCAATTCATCTGTCTCTTCCCCGCTTCCCTCCAGCTTCCATTCATTCCTCCAAAGGGTCGTTCAGCTCGCTTTGACAGAGCCAGAGAAGCCTTCTTCCTTGTTGATATCAAGTGGTGCTGCAGACAAGGCCCAAATAACTGATTACAACGTGAACCTCACCAAGCCCTGAAACGCGGAAACCAAATGTCTTGGGAGCTGGGCATGTGAGTCGGGACACAAGCAGCAGGTGTGTCGACTTTCTCAAAAGTCATCTGGGCGCCTGGGTGGCTCAGTTGGTTAAGCGACTGCCTTCGGCTCAGGTCATGATCCCAGCGTCCTGGGATCGAGTCCCACATCGGGCTCCTTGCTCGGCAGGGAGCCTGCTTCTCCCTCTGCCTCTGCCTGCCACTCTGTCTGCCTGTGCTCGCTCGCTCTCTCTCCCTCTCTGACAAATAAATAAATTAAAAAAAAATAAAAAAATATTATGAAAAGTCATCTGGGCCTCGGTCAGAGGCCTTCACTTCCTACTTTGTGTGCCAGAGTCAGGGCCTTAGGAGCTGGCTCGCATTGTGGTTGAGAACCTTAACTTCTTCCAGAACTCTACTCCAGGGCCCAGCACTTGCTCCAGAGGGAGAGTTTGCGCAGAAAGCTAGTCACAATATGGCGAGTCCCCGGCATCGTCCCGTTGGCTCTTGTATTAATCAGCAAGCTGTGAATCATCGTAGTATGTCTAGACTTGTAGACGCACCAGAGGACCAAGGAAGCAAGTGGGGTTTCTTAACCCCAGTCAGAAGCAGAGATAATGTCTCTTCCTGTCTACAGTCGCTTCTCCGTTCCCTGACCCACGTGTTGTCATGTCACCAAAATACCCAGAAAGGACAGAAATTGCATTCAACTGACCAAGAAAGTGATTTCTAAGTGCTGGCTATGCACCTCACTAGGACATCCAGAAACCCCAGCTGGCTCACGCAAGGTGATGGGCACGCACATAGCCACTACCGCGCCTGTCTCTGATGGAAAACATGTGGCTCGGCCCAAGGCCATCTTTGCCTTGCACACTCATAATATTTGAAAATAAAATATTCTTTCTGATGAGGACAGGATTGACAAGTGTTTTAAAACTCAAGTCTTTCTTTTTTTGTGGTAAAAGTTGCAACCATCCTCATCATCCATCTCCAGAACTTGTTCATCAACCCAGACTGAAACTCTAGACCCCCGTTAAGCAGCAACTTCCCCTTTTCTCTCCCCCAACCCCAGACATCTACCATGCTGCTTTCTGTCTCTGTAAATTCGCCTACTCTAAGTACCTCATGGGAGTGGAATCGTACAGCATTCGTCCCTTTGTGTCTGGTTTCTTCCACTGAGTATAATGTCTTTAAAACTCATTCACATAGTAGCAGGTGTCAGAATTCCCTTCCTCTTTAAGACTACATAATAGTCCGTAATACGGACAGATGGATTGTGCTTACCCATTCACTGGTTATGGGCATTTGGGTTTCTTCTCACCTTTGGGCTGCTATGGAAAGAGCTGCTGTAAACACTGGTGAACAGATTTCAGTTCAAGGACCTGTTTTCAATTCTTTGGGGTCTATGCCAAGGAGTGGAATTGTTGGGTCAGATAGTAATTCTATGTTTACATTTTGAGAAACTGCCATACTATTTCCCACACTGGCCATGCCAGTCTCCATTCCTACCTATGGTGCCCAGGATTTCCAATTTCTCCACATTCTCACCAGTGCTTGTGATTTTCTGTTTTGTTTTGTTTTGGTTTTGTTTTTTTAAATAATAGCCACCCTATTGGGGGTCAAAATTTTCTCTGTTTTCATTTTCCAGAGCTTGTTTTTGAAAGTGTGGCTTGATAGAGTGAAAGGGTCATGGAATCATTCCCACTTACTCCCACTCAGAGGTGGCTGGGGGCCTCCCACACCTTTCAAAGCTCGGTCACCTGGAAATATACTATCATCGCTCAAAACTGTAAATGAGGAGTCCACCTTCATCTATTGGCCTAGAGAGTCAGCCGGCTTTGGCAAATTCTCTTCATGTACCACCCAGCCATGGGCCCATGGAAAAAGTCTAGCTCCCCACAACTGTGCTCCCCTCTTCTGCTCAAAAACAGAGGCTGGCCAAATACGGTAGCACGCTACAGGGGGGATAACCAGCTAGAACCTGCGCCTTTGGATTCAAATCCAAAGCCCCCCAGAGCAAAGCAAAACTTGGAATACTTTCTGACGAAATAGGCTATGCACCTTTTAAGCCTTCAAGGGCCACACTGAGGCCAAAGCTGTATGATAATTTCCTGAAGTGCCTGCTTCCCTTTTGCCTGGGTACCTAAGCTTCAACAGCCAAATCGAGCTCTGTGGGCTTGGTGCGATTCCCAGCTGCACATGTCCTAATCCAACAGGAAACTTCGTTCACATGGGAGAAGGACCAAAGTATGGAAGAAAGAGAGAAACACTGCCTCTTCACTGACTCCATTCTGTCTTAGAAGCCTGGTAGTCTACTGGGAGGCAGGAACATGGGAAGGCTGTGCTGGGGGCACCTGTGCGTCTGCGGTGGAAATGGGATCTCTCTGGACCTGTGCATGCATTTTGACTTTCAACAGCCTCACTCCTTTTGATGGGAGGGACTCAAATGAGTCAACTCACGACAACAAAACACACACACACACAAAACCAGACAAAGCATTATCTGTCACTGTGGGCAACAGCTAACGAGATCCAATAGAAATCCAAACTTTTTCGACTCCTTAGAAAAAAGCAGAAACTTCTTCTTTGGTGGTGAGGGGGCAGTGAGGGGTTTTGCTTTAACCATAAATAGCGTTCCATCCTCTGCCCACCCTCAAGTTCACGAGCAGCCGGCCAGGGCACACACACGGCCACATTAAGCAGCAGGCCCAGATCTTGGGATTTGTCAACCCCCAAAGGAAAGAAGAGGCTAAAAGTACAAATGGACTCAGAAGAGGTTTCCTAAATCTGTGCTATGGGGCCATTCACAGGTTTGAGAGTGGGTGGCTGGGGAGGACGCGGGAGTCCTATTAGTGCGCATGCGCGGATCGCAGTCCAGCCCTGCACGTGGGGTGTTAGGGCCACAGCTGAAGGGCGCAGGCCCCCTGCGATTTTCCACTCACCCTAGACACTTTTTATGTCTTGCTAACTTTTCACTTGGGATCACAACAGCAGCTCAGAGCACTTCTGTCCTCTTCTACTCTCTGAAAACCTTCCCTGGCTTTACAACAAGAAATAAGCAGGTCGTTTCGGTAAACGCCACAAAAGAAAACAATTTCTATGCTTTGTTTCTAAACATCTCATTTTGAGCACCTCAGCTTCAGCGAAGTTCATGGTTTCTTTTCAAGTGTGTTAAGGAGAAATGAACAAACAAAAAACCCACAAAAACTTGATAGGAGTTTTCTGAAAATGGTTGCTGTTTGAGTTGCTGTTCATAAGGCAATCACTAAGCAATTATAAAACTCGCTCTGTTGATCTCTACGATCGAGGCCTCTGACTGGCTTTTTGCACCCCCATCAGCTTCGGCGTGGACCTCACTGCAGAGACAGAAAGTACCACCGATGTTTAAAGGGTTAGTACTTGACAAGCAGCGCATTTAAAAAAAAATTCTGCTTTTTGAAAAAGGGACATAGCTTTGAGGTGAAGGATCCTTAATGATTCTCAGAAACCAGAAGAGAAACAGAAAGAAAAACCAGATTCTGGGTAATATTAGCACCAAGTTCTGAGTCTGCATTTCCCAAATTCAATGCCCTGTGGAGTTTCGTTTCATGGCCATTCAGAGTGGTTGAAACGAAACTTGGTCAACACGGAGAAACCGGCCCCTGAATTTTCAAAAATGTATGTTACACTGTGTCTAATTATATTTCCTCCCAAAGCAGCTAAAAAAAGGCTTCCCCAAACGAAATAGCGTTTTGCAGCCCAATTTAGAAAGAAAGGAAAAAGTAAGCTTGTGTGTACAGTCGTGCTCACAGACAAAATGAAGATGCTTATTCAGGAAAAGGCTGCCCCATCTGGCAGAGAAGATGCGTGCAGAGCCAGCCCAGCCATGACCCGGGGGCACCGGGAACCTGACTCACCGCCCCCATCCTCCCGTGCCTGGTGACAGCTTGCCCGGAGGCCTCGGCTCTTGCACTGCAGCGGGACTCACTTCCGGACTGAAATCTGTGATGCTTTGTGCCAGAATTAGTAAAAGACAAATGCAAGGAAATTTTTCTCCTAATAGGGGAGCCCTATTAGGAGGGTTCTCTCCCAGCCCTTACCCCTTAAAACAAGAGAAGAACTAAAGGAAGCCAGTGAAAGGACCAGCAAGTCCAAGGTCACAGGTCCTCCCTTACAGTATGTGGTACATCTGATTCCTGGGAGTGGGGGGAAGGGGGGGGGTCCAGTATGTCAGCAAGAGAGCTGTCACCGGCTTTCCAATGCTTACCAACAATTTGAGACTAGAAGGAGGTTCCCTAGGACCACCATCACTCCCGACTCTCCCTCTCTTTTTCTTAAATTTGAATTAAAAAAAAATTTAAAGTTTTTTTATGCAAGTATAATTAATGCACTGTGTCATATTAGTCTCAAAAGTGCAGGGGCACCTGGGTGGCTCAGTGGGTTAAAGCCTTTGCCTCCAGCTCAGGTCATGATCCCAGGGTCCTGGGATTGAGCCCCGTATCAGGCTCTCTGCTCAGCAGGGAGCCTGCTTCCCCCTCTCTCTCTGCCTGCCTCTCTGCCTACTTGTATCTCTGTCTGTCAAATAAATAAATAAAATCTTTAAAAAAATAAAAGTACACATTTTGTGATGAGCACCGAGTTAGCGTGTAGAACTGTTGAATCGTTACACGGTGCCTCTCCTGAATCTTTCTCGGGTGGAAAGTGGAGCCGATGTCACTTTGACAAGGAGAGACAGTTCTCTTGGTCTAGCCTGGTTTTATCATTTCTGTTTTCCATGAGGGGTCATGGTGCAAATGTAAAGATTTTAATTTGCAGTGCTAACCGAGACAGCAGTAATTAAAGGTTCTGCTCTATTGAGCAGGTGAGCACAGCCTTGGAAATTCAAACCAAGAGGAATCTTGAGTTTTGGCAAAGGTTCTTGTGGGAGGCTTCGGGAGTGGATGTGAATGGTGGAGGGGGGAGGGGGGAGGAGGGGGGAGGCAGCCCTGCAGGTTCAGCAGGGGTGCTCCGAGTGCTGGCATCCATCTGGGGCCCCAAGTAAGGCTCCAAGAACACAGCGATGACAGGGGACACCCATCCCCGCAATGCCAGTGACAAGGCAGAAGCAGCGTTCCTACTGGCACTGGTGCTGGGTGACCAGCAAAGCTAGCCCATGCTCGCCCTGCCATTGGCTCTCTGTGCCTGTCAGCAGCCATCCTGGGCCCCACTTCTACTGTCTGTGCTCGGAGGGAGGGGCAGCCAACGTTCTCCCCTTCTCTTCAGCCAGGGGTGCTCAGAAAGCTATGGCCAGGCTCAGCGGCTCAGCTCTTTCCTGGGGTCACTGACTTGTGTCCTCTACTTGACTTCTTTTCAGCCACCTGGCAAATGTCCTCCCTGACCCACCGCCCCTCCCCTGCCAACAGCTAGAGAGGAACCTGGACACTGAGGCAGTCTAACCCATTCCACTGGCTTACTGGTGTTGTAAGTTTCAGGGACTTTCTAGAAGTAGCAACAGCTAACATCCATGGAGCATTTTTGTGAACCAGACCTTACGCCCAGCGTTTGTACCTCACCTCTTTTAATCCTTCCAGCAGTGCCATTAGACAGGGATACGAGTATCTCCAGCTTACAGATGGGGAGAGTATGGCCGGGAGAGGGAAAAGAGCTTGCCAAAATAAAAAGTAACAGAGCTGGGATCGGGACCATAGGGATCCAAATCCTGGGCCCCCTTGAACCTGGCCTCAAGCCCAGTCCTGGGGGTTGCCGCCTGCCAAGCACACCCGTCGCCCACTGCCATGTCCCCTGCCCTGTGTCATCTCCCTCAGGTCCCAGGCCCTGGAGGTGCTGCACTCCCCCACGGCTGAGGGTAGCAAGGGGCCTCCCTTGAGGCGCCACTTCAGACCAAGCTGCCCAGATCCCCATGGCAGGCTCAGCCCGTCAGGGAGGCAAGATGGCAAGTTCTCTCGTTTCACCCACTGTCTCCGTGATTCCTGGGCGTTCACCGCTGCTGCGGCTGACGGGACGGAAGGCTCATGGGTAAAGGTAGAAATCGTAGCAAACCCCGGAGGGGCCTCATCCCGCCTTCCTCAAGGCAGGCTTGGTTCCCCTCTTGCCCTTCTCAGAATCTGTCCAAACAATATCCTGGGCCTCTTTGGTCCATTTCTCCACAGCTGCCCCCTTCCCCTGTGCCTCGGCCTGCCTCAAGGATCAGATTTCGGGCCTTTTTGTTCTTATTCCAACTGGCCACCATCCACATCCCTCCTCCCCAGGACGCTGCGCTCCCAGCTCTGCAAACCATGCGCACTGCGGGCCCTCAAGCTGCCTCCTCTGTGGCCCTGTTTGCCCCTCTGAGCAAATGTAAGTTCCACTCACAGCGGCTGGTGGTGAAACTGATGTTCGGACTGATTTTTGTGAGGAGCTCCTTCAAGAAGGAGCCCTAAGTTATGGAAACAAGATTCAACTTGATTAAGAGCAGAGAGATGCCAGAGGCCTGGGTGACACAGGGAGGCTATGAAAATCCAACACACCAGGGCCACCTGTCCCGACTCCAAGGGGAGTCCTTCTTTCATAATTGCACTTGTCCTCCTTTCATAATTCCAGGTCCGCTTTCCTTATCTGTAATTTCAAACCCAAAAAGCTCGAAAAGCCTATTTGTTTTGCTAAGTTTGGCATTGGAATTTATTTGGGGACAAAAATGGGTTGTGGACTTTGGGAACTATTCATAGTTTTCTGTAAGAATAACGAAATGCTGCCCCAGGTTCAGCCAGAGGCTCACGTGATACTTGGCAAAAACACCATATTAGCTTTGTAAAGTCCCAAACGTTCTGAATTTGGAAACGCATCCGACCCCCGGGCAGTCGATTCCAGCCTGGGGCCTGCACCAGCCCCGACTGACCACGAAGTGTGTGCCGGGCTCTGGGCTACTTCAGCTCTCAGAGGGGCTGAGTGATGTTGCTCCCGGCATTTGCCTTTTCCCTTCAGTGCAAACAAACGGTCCACCAAAGTCGCCAGAGCTGAGAAATACGGGAGCTGGGCGAGGGGCACTGAACGAGAGACCCCTGCCTGCGGGGTGAAGATGGCCAGTTCCCTTTTCCAGCGGGCCCGGGAATGCCTCAGTGGGGCTGAGCCTGGAATGGGGAGAACCCACGTGGCCAGCAGGCGCCACAACCTCTGTCCATCTGCAGGGAGCACCTATTTATTTCTGTCCCCACACAGCATCGGTTTCGAGGGCCACATTTCAGCCCCCAGAAACGGGATCTGGAGACTCAGGGCCAAGAGTTAGTCTTAGTGATAGCAAACCTTCATTGGCAAGTATCTCGTGCCGTGAGACCCCGTTCAAAAATCTTTAGAGGTATTAATGCGTTTAATGTTCAACCAGCCTGTCAGAATACTTCACTGAGGACTGGTTCCCAGGAGCGGAGCTCTCTGCTTGCGGGTGCCTCATGAGGAAAAAGACACGGGTCCTATCCTCCAGGGGCTGCCCTGATCACACTCATCTGGGGCCCTCCGAAGAGAGGTCAGCCCCGACAGCTACTTCCCTCAGGTCAGGTCCCTGGCCAAGCTGTCTTCCTCGGCTGCTCTTCCTGGAGGGAAGGGCATCTTAGGAGCTGTAGGAGTGGGACAGGATCCAGAAGGTGGGAAGGGACAGCGAGGCACAGGGAATGGCAGGAGTGAGGCTGCGAATGCAGAGTGGGCCAGGAACTACGAGCACTTCGGATGATAGAAGTCAAGTGCCAGATGGGCCCGAAGAGCACCGAGTCTAAGAAGGCACATGGAGCCTCTGGAAACTTCTGAGCAAATGTGAAACACGGTCAGTTCTCTGTTATATGTGGTCGCTTGAAGGTAGTCTTTGCAGTGATGGCTGCTTTATTGGGGGAAACCACTTTAAGAGTCAACTCTGAGTTCAGACAAAGAACCAAGAGGGCCTGAACTCAGGGAGGGCTGAGGTCCCTCCCCAAAGGAGGGACCAGGATGAACAGCACCCTGGGTAGGCAGGCATCTGACATGGTCCCTGGTAGTCACACCTCATGTTTGTGTCTAAAGAACAGAACAGAGCAGAAGAGGTGGGACATCACTTTCAAGATGAGGTTCTAAAGACCGTGACCTCTGACTTGCTGGCATTCCCTTTCCTCTCTTGCTGGCACATTCTGTCTTGCTTACTCAGATGAAGCTGGCTGCCATGTTGTGAGATGCTCTATGAGGAAGCCTACATGGCAAGGAACCAAGGGAGGCCGCTAGCCAACAGCTCATGAGGAACTGAGGCCTCAGTCCAACCACCTGCAAGGAACTGCTTCCTGCCAACAACCTCGGGAGTGAACTTGGAAGCAGAACCTTCCTGGTTGAGCTGGAGATGACCACAACCTTACGAGCGGCTCACGGCCAAAAGACCCAGCCAGGTGATGCCGGGACTCCTGGCCCGCGGAAACTGCGAGGTGATACACGTGTGTTGTTTTAAGCAGATGTTTGGGAGTAATTTGTTACTCGGCAAGAGATAACCAACACAGGCAGCGACTGGAGCACTGACGAGGGCCAACTGCGGTCCACACCACTCCGGAAGGACCAGCTGAGTCTAGTGATCAGATTGTAGGAGATGAGGTAGAGGGAGAAGTCACAGTGATTTTGGGAAGAGCACAGGCTCTGAACTTAGACTTCCTGGTTTCCGGTTTCTGCTCTGCCCCTGGCTGTATGACTCTGGGCAAGTCCTTTCAACTCTCTGAGCCTCAGTTTCTTTGTAGAATGGAGACGCTAAGAGTAACTACTTTCTACGTATCTGTCCTTTTCATTTGGAACCTGTTCAGCAGAAGTTTGCTGGGCCATTTCTAGAAGGCTCAGTGTGCAAGCCTTATGCCAGCAGGGACAAGATTTAAATGCTCTGGTGCAATTTCCTGGCAACCCGCAAAGTGTCTGCTAGTCCTGGGTGATGGCACATGCCACGCGGCCCAGGGCAGAGCCTTGCCTTCCCCTGGTCCCTTTCCCCTGGCAGCACCTTCCGGGTGCACGTTTCCTCCCAGAGGAGTTAAGTGGCCCACACGGGAACTGAAGCCATAACTTTGGCCTCATTAATACTGCAGTTGGACCACATGGAATTTGGCTGAAATAGACTTTTCCCAAGGCAAGTCTGGGCTCAGAGAGGACTACAGCCACGATTGCTTCCAGAGCCAGGTCACCAATAGCACAAGACACGGTTCTTAGTTCCAGAACCAAGGACCGCCACCGGACATGAGATCGTCTTACCTGTCTGGGCAGAGAAGGCATGGAGTCCCGCGCCCCCGACCGCTGAAAGCGCTGGGGCTGCTGCATCATCTGGTGTAGAAGGAACGACGAGGGGTCAGGCTGCGGCGGCGGTGGCTGCAAGGTGGCAGTGGCGGTGGACAAGGCGGTGGTGGAAGAGGCCGGCGCCGCCTGCTGCAGGTAGTGGAGCAGGGACGTCTGCCTAGAAGTGGCGGGCACAGAGGGCACCTTCTGGGGGCCCGGCTCGGAAACGAAGTGCGACAGGGGCTTGGTGTTGCCGAAGGCAAAGGGCTCCGGGATTCCGGGGCCGGGGCTGGGCAGCCCCTGCTGCATGATCATGCTCAGGGTTTTGGGTGAGTCGGTGGTCAAGGGCTTGAAGATGGTGCTCGTTGACTGCCGGGGCGGCGGCGGCGGCGGCTGCGTTAGCGGGTGGCCAGAGGCGGGTAGGCTCCGGATGAGGGAGCACTGCGGAGTGAAGGACTGCTGCGGCAAGCCCGGGCTGGAGAGCTTCTCCGGCCGGTAGGGCGGGGAGGGCCCCGCATTGCTGGCAGGCAGGGCGGACAGCAGGTGCCCCGGAGGACTTTTGACTCCAGAGGACACCAGGTTGGCCAGGATGGAGCTCTGTGGGCTGAACTGCGGCTGCTGACTGAGAGCAGGGCTGGGGAGCTTCTCAGGAGTGTAGAGCATGGCGGGCCCCAGGGCGGTGGTGCCGCCGGACGCCAGGCTGGCGAGTAAGGCATTGGGGGAGGCTTGGAAGGCGCTCCCCGGCAGGTTGCTGGACGCCATGCACGACACCATGAGGCCCTGAGAGCTGAACTGCGGCGGCGGCTGTGGAGATGGTACCGGGCGGTAAGATGGGGACATGCCCGGAGGTGGCAGGCCCGACCAGCTGGGGCTGGGCGCCTGCGGCCTACTGGTGGGCCCCTGCTTGCTGGCTGCCAGCACCTTCAGCTGGTGGGCGTGATGCCACTGCGGCACCGGGACTGGGGGCAAAGTGGCCGGGGGCACCCCTGGGGCCTGGCTCTTGGCCTGCGCCACTGAAGAGCTGGGCGAGGCCCCCTGCTTACTTGGGGTGGGGATCCCATAGCTGATCCCCGCCGGGGAGGGCGGGACTTGAAGCGACGGCCCCGCCCCCGCGAGCTGGCTGCAACTCGAAGCAAACTCCTTGCTGGTACCAAGGCTCTCCAAGTGGGGCATCTGCACCGGAGGCTTGGGAGTGGTACCCAGGGTCGCCTGCGGGTGTTCTAAGACCAGTGGTTCTTCTGGCTTGCTGCCCAGGATCTTCTCGAGATCGAGGTCATTCGGAGAAGGTTCTTGAATTTTTGTTAGCTCCTCCAGGAGATCCTGAAGTTCCTGGTCTACAGCCGGCACGCTGTTGGCTTTGTCGTAGTAGGGCCCAGGGGGTCCTTTCAGTCCCACTTCTGCAGCCGGCGGCACCACGAAGGGCGAGCCCATGACGCTGCCGTTCATGGGATTCGTCTCCAGGGGTAACGAATGGCCCGCTCCTCCCATGGCCGTGGCACTGGGGTTCATCGTTAGGGGAGGAACCTGCAGCTCCACACAGGCCGTGCTGGGGTGGGCGCTCGGGCCCATAGAAAGGGTAACGTCTTCCAGGCAAGGCCTCTTGATTTTATTAGGGTAACCCCCATCAGCCATGCCTGGAAACTGGAAATGATCTCCTTCCTGTCTCCTTTTAACGGGTCCCTGTGGCAGAGAGAGAAAGAGAAAGAGAGAGGGAGGGACAAATTTTTATAAAGCCTTGGCACATGAAAGCTAATGAACAGGAAACTTGCAAGATAAAACATCTCTCCATTTCGGGACTTAGAGTTGTCAAAACTATATAATACAGCCTATTTTGGGAACCATAATGCTTGCTTCTTTGTTGCTGTGTTTCATGTAAACTGTCTTGTTACACTTCAAATTAAGCATTATGCTGTCTGTGTACCGAACACCACAGGAAGTCCCACAAAGGATCTTCTCTGCCGGTGTAAGGGGGAGCTCATCTCGGTCGTGTGGAAGCCACGGAAAGAACTGTGTCCTAGATGGGCGTTTGAGGGCACACTGCAAAGACCTGTCTACAGAGACCCCCGTTTCTAAGAAGGAAAAGCCTAATGTAGAAAATCGCTTGGAAGAACATATATGTGACCATTTGGAGCAGTCGACTCTTGGGGGTGACTGGCGAGGCCCTTTCTATTCTCTACGGTTCGGTATTGCTTGTTTGTTTTTACTGAGAATGACTTATAACCACCCCCCCCCAAAGTATAAAGTTGTCTAAATAAGAAATTCCTCTCTGCAGGTGCATCCTTAGGTTGGGGAGATATGGAACAACAGGAAAAGGACCCAATCTGCGATCTGCACCTTGGGGGAGCTGCTCTCCATTTATAAAAGCATAGCCTTTGGGAACAAAGCAGTTAGTGATGCAGTATTTCCTACTCATTCAAGGCTCCATACAATCATCTGTGGCTGTCATGTTAATGACTGTGACCCGCAGGTGGAGGGAAAAGCGAGTGGGGTGGAGGGGACGAATGTGTGGGAAGAGAGAGGCTTGGAAAACACCTCCATGCCAACAGGGGAGGAGGGAAACGAGGACCCTTGAAGATGGCTCTGCTGTAAGAAATCCGACTGTAACTTGTGAATCCCCTGAAACTTAACTTCTAACAGCCTACTGTGGACTGGGGACCTTACAGTAACCTTGGGTACGTTAACACGGATTTGGGATGTTCTACAAAATGTTATTAGAGCCTTACAACAAAGGGAGCTAGAGAAAAGAAAATGTTACTAAGAACATCATAAGGAAGAGAAGATGCGTTCACAGTTTCTTCCTGTATTTCTCCTGAAGAAAACTGCCTGGAAGTGGACTCATGTCATTCACACCTATGTTGTTTAAGGGCCAACCGTGTTTCTCCTGAAGCAAATTTTTGTGTAAGAGTCCCCCTGTTTAGCTATAGAAGTCTCACTGGGACATTTGTTGTTGGTCCTTTGATGTCTCCTCATGCTCGGCTCACCGGTGAGGGAGGTGGGGTCAACGTGTGTGGGTGGTCCCCAGCTAGCGCCACACTGGCCGTGACTATCACGACAGAGTGAACATCCAAAGAGATTCCCCCAGGGCTGCACATCTCGGGCTCTGGTGCTCATCAGATTCCCCAAGACATATCCAGATTCCCAGCCTCCCACCCCAAATGAACTGTTTCACTCTCGTCCAGAGCTGGGTGGGGTGGGGCGCCAGGGATCTGAGTCTTTTTGAAACTCCCAGGCTGATTCTGATGCTAAATGCCTCATCTCATTGATGCTGCTCTGAGATCCTGCACCTAGTAAACCCTCCCTAACTTGTGGCTGTCATTACCAAGGGCAGCCATGCCATTGGGAGTGCAGCCCCGTCCTAGGAGAGACAGGGGCTCTGACGCCCAGGGAAGGGGAAAGTCTAGCCCAGAGCTGCTTGGTTGGAGGGCAGCAGGGCCCAGAGAGATGCAGGCCCCCTCCCTGACCCCTCAGCTGCCTCACAAGCCACGGCCTTGACCCGCCCTGATGACAGGACACTGTCTCATTGCCACAGGGCTCCACCCACTGGAGTGAGGGAACTTGCCTCCTTCTTTGCCTTTTCTCTGCAATGTGGACAAGGGCACTTTGAGGGGCAGCTCTGCCATCAAATCCACCTGGGGCTGAGGTTCTTGGGGTCGGCAAGAACGGGCTGGGCCGGGGGGGTGGGCACAAGGAGCGGCCTCTCCATTCGTCTGTGCCCACTCTTCCATCCGGGAGCAGTGAACACACCAGATGTTCAGTAAATAGCAGCTGAATGAATCAATGGACAAATGAACCAAATGACCTGGCATGCAGGGGGCTCTGATACATGTTGTCCTGGCCATTCATTCAGTCAATCATGGGCTAGCCCATAAACAAGTCACTGAGTCCCAAACTGAAATTCTGTTCTCCCAAGGAGTTCAGAGAATTCCAATATATTGAAAGTAGAAATGGATGAAACGGATGAGTAAGGGATGAGTGGGGGTGGGTTTTAGCCCGGATCCCCTTCAGGGAACTCAAGCTGGCCATGGCCAGGCCCAGGTGCCACGACACTTAAGTCCATGTAGTCGCGGCAGGGGGAGGATGGGGTGGGAGGAACGGGATGGAAGGGAGGCCTGGAGCAGACTCTGTGGGTTCTTGGACTTTTTCCTTAGTCGCTCGTCTGCCATCACTTTGCTGGGACCAGGGTAGCAGGAGGTGGGGGAAGGCCGGGCATGACCACGAGATGCAGTAGCTCATAGGAGGAACCGCTGGCAAGGGGCAAGGGAAAGTGGTCTCTAACTCTTGGGGCCCATGCATACAACTTCTCAGGCCAATGCTCCCCGCTCAGTTCTGATGCTGGGACCCAGCCGGCTCCTCAACAGCCAAGTGGACCCTGGGGTACCCCTGTAGGGTGTTGGGGGCTAGCCCACTGCTGGGGAATCCAGTTTGCCCGAGTGGGTGCCTCCCTGGCTGCTCGAAGTCGGCAGCTGGATGTCTCACTGGACACTTTGGGAGGATGCCTAATCAGGGGCCGGGCGGGCCTTGTTGTCCCTGAGGGTGCAGCAGGGGGTGGGGGGGGGGCGGTGCTGGCCGAGACACGGCTTCAGCGAGGCAAGCGGGAGCCTCTTTTGTGCTTCCCTTTTTCAATGGACTTAAGAGAGACTTGGCTTTGTTGGAGGCCTCGGCCCTGTGTTTCGGGTGTAAGGCTGAGAGCTTTCAACAGCCAGCCCGAGGCCCAGCCGAGCCTGCATGAGGCCAAAGGAAGGAGGCTGGGTTCACACAGAGGTGCTCACTGAGGCCTGGAGGTCTACTGACTTCTGCCCCTAGATAGCTACACTTAGGGCAATGTCATGTTATTGGTGGCAAGTCCCTCACGAAAGTTTCCAGACCCTTCTAAACAAACCTTCCAGCTTTGCCCCTGTGCCATTTTCCAGTCTCTGTGGAGCCTACGGCAGCAAACTATTGGTCCCAGCTAGCAGCAGCCCCTCTTTCCTCAGGCCACATATTGTACACGATCCTGCCCACTCACTGTGAGATTTTCTTATATATATAATAAGCAGATCAGGAAAAAAAAAGTAAATCAGTAGAGTGCGGCGGGATTTCCAGAGAGTACATCTCAACTTTCTCTTTTTATAGAAAACAGAATGGGATGTTATTTGCTTGTGGTCACACAGCTAGTTAGTGGACAAGGACAACATTAGACCCCAGGTGTCCCGACTCCCAGCCTGAGCCCTTACAGGTGAACCTTTGGTGGGGGTGGGGGGAGGGGGTGGGGAGGGGAGTTCCCTGGCATCTTTTAAAAGGAATGGCCATCTCTAACCCCATTTCACAAGCAGACAGAGCCACGGATGTGATCCCCACAACCTTATGAACATTCACTGAGATGCATTTGAAAGCATGTGATGGCTTCTGCACCCCTTAAATAATGAGAAAAGTAAGGCAACCCTTCTGATAGGGGCCAAGTTCAGCTCTGTAGTCAGTATTGTTTCTGGTTCCATCTGAACAATGACATGGTGATTCTTTCCTTTCTCCATTTTTAGTCCAGAAGGACAAAAAGGGCAAAAATTTCTTGGAAAAGGTCTAGATTATGAGAGTACAGTCTAGGTTTATAAAATGGGCATAAGAAGAAAAAGGAATATGATATATGTATGTGTATTTGTGTGTGTGTGTGTGTGTGTGTGTGTGTGTAAAATACATAAATATATCACTCTTCCCAAAGAAATCTAGCAGGCTGTTATAAACCCTTAATTTTGAAACTCTGACCAGAGGCTTAACATGGACACCAACATGTGCGCAGTTCTTGCCGGGTAAGAACAGAGGAAGCTGAAGGTGACCAGGAGGCATCAGTTCAGGGAACCTCATTTTCCCTACAGAGGTTGCCGGGCACATAGGGCCATGACAAAATGGTCAAAAAGGTGGAAATGACCACTGGCTTATTAGCTTCTGCCCCCCCGCCCACCGCCCCAACTGGTGGCTCCCACAGGTCAGCTTGGGCCAATCTGCTGCTATTTCTCTCAGTCTCTCTCAAGCACGTCTGTACTCCATCAAATCTTTCTTCCGCACAGTTCTCCATTTCCGGAGTTTCCAAGCGTTGGCCAGTTACATTGGATCTCAAGCCCTTGGAGACAAGGATAGTCCCTAGCACACCTGCTCAGAAGGAAGGGGTAAAGACATTATGGGGCGTGATGGAGGTAGGCCCAGAATGGATAAGACAATTTTGCAGCAGGACTGGGCTTTCAGGAACTGAGAGAGGATGGATGTATGTTTCACTTGTATGTTTGTTTTTCAGAAAGATCTCCTCACAAATTGAAACTGACCTTTTTGTAGCTCAAACAGGATTTTCAGCATTTCCAGAATTGCAAGACATGAGGCTTTGGACAATCCCATGGAGGCTGGGAGTGCCAGGGAACCCTGACTACTGACTGGCTCCAAGACGAGTCAGTTTGTCTCAAGTACAAATCTCTGCTAATAGGTGGTTTGAAGCAAGAATCTCAACCTCCAAATGGGGAATCTATTGGTGTCCTTGCCTTGCTCTGAGCCAGCAGATACCGTAGCCTTGGCCCCCGATGCAGGCAGTGGCAGGCAGGGGGCCAGGACGAAGCCCTGGAAGAGGCACCAGAAGACCTGCATTTAAGTCCTAGCTCTTCTGTTTGCTGTGTGACTGTGGGGCGAGTCACTCCCCCTCTCTGAGCCTCAGTATCTTCTTCTGTGAAATCGGTCCTGGGCCTGCCCTGTGCACCTCACAGCGTCAGTGAAGCAGGTGCATCACGAGCTGTAATTGCCACTGATCTCATTCTCCAGGCCCTGGGTCCCCATGCTGCCCTATGGCCCTCCAGCGTAGGCCTCGGTTTGCCCTCCGACAAATAAGGACACGCCCACCGGGAGTGAAGGGAGGCGAGCAGCCTAGTCCCTATGGCCCCGCAGCGCTGCCCCCCTCTCTGGGCCCTGTCACACTGCTGCGGCACTCTGGCGCCCCATCCTGAGGACCTGGGCTTCAGCGAGCATCGACCAGAGCCATCTAAGCAGCAGCCCCAGCAAATGCATTTTCTAGAACTGTGTTCTCCCTTTCTGTAGCGGACACACACCAGCTGGAAGTGTTGGCAACTCCTAAGAATGGCCCCAAGCAGCTTTAAGGAGCTCGTAACTCATATTGTCCCCCACTCCGGAAAGACCTGAAGTGTTGCACCCCCAAACAAGGGGTTCTTGAGCCCTAAGCCTTGCACTCCTAGCTCTTCAGAGCTTCCAGACCCAGAGAGACAGGCTCACGTCAGGACTGGTGAGGCCTGAAGCCTGGGAGAGATGCGTCCACG
Source organism: Mellivora capensis (assembly GCA_004024625.1). Lineage (NCBI taxonomy): Eukaryota > Metazoa > Chordata > Mammalia > Carnivora > Mustelidae > Mellivora > Mellivora capensis. The sequence goes on from PISX010000919.1 coordinate 223,372, forward strand.
GGCCAGCTTCTCGGACTCTCAGGTTGGCCCTTCTTTGCAGGAAGAAACTCTGCCCTGCTTTCTTCCAAACACATTCCCATGTGACATCACTAGCGGGATAAGGATGATCACTTTTGGGGAGGACGGAAAGATGGAGTCAGTCTCAAATGGTTGGACCCATTTGGCAAGGCAGGCCAACGGATGGAGCCGGGGCTGCCTGGGGCTGGAATGGAAGCTGAGGGTCGAAGGCAAAGGCCCTGCCCCGGTCCAGACAACCCGGTGTGTGCAGGACCCAGGTTAACAAGCTTCATCGGTGTCCCATTGGGATGCGGCTGACGAAGCCTAGAACCATGCAAAGGAGGGGAACAGTGGAGGCAGAGCTGAGGCTCAAGGCCACACACCGATGGCAGAGGCCACCAGGGCCACTGGGCAGACCCTCCTCACTTCCCTCTGGGCTGGGCTTCCAAGGACCCAGTGATCTGACGTCCTCTAGGTCCCTACTCCACTCTGGGCCTCAGTTTCCCCAGCTGTAAAGGTCTCTTCTCCCCCACCCAGGACGGTCTCTCTCCCTGGGGTGACGGTAGGCCAGGGGCGGCCCAATGGCCCACAGGCGCCCTGGCCACGAGCGGGATGTACACGCTGTTGGCAGCTGTAGACTCTCACAGAAAGCTCACCCTCCCCCAGTCCAGCGGGGGTCAGATGATGGTCCTCCCCAAATATCTCTAGGACATTTGAATAAGGAATTACTTGAACGCGTGTGTGTATGTGTGTGTGTGTGTATGTCTGTGGACTAGCAGCATTAGTCCTGAGCATAGCAGCTGTGCACTAGCCGAATCAGGAAAGGTGGCCGACAGTTTGGGTCAAGTGAGCCGTGCCCACGTGCATCTCCTATTAGGGTCCTACCAAATCACCAGGAAGCCTGCCATCTCCCCAGCTAACTCAAGGGGCCTATGGCAGTCAGTGGTGCTGTTTTAAAAGCTGTTCCTGAAGATCTATCCAGAATGAGAACTCGGCAATGGGTTCAGTCAGTCGTCTGGGCCTCTGTCTCCCACCTGCCCGCCCTTAACCGCTCCACCAACCATTGTCGCAACTTTGCATCTCTCCAGTGGAATCTGGCACGTAGGGAATGACCGAAATTGAAGGGAGGGGGACTGAGTTCACAGAGAACACCGTGCCAAAGGTGGAATGCAGCCATACTGGTACTCTGAACCCATTTGGGAGGCTCTGGGTCCATACCACAAAGGCCCCAGTGAGGCCCCCCAGTTTGGCTGTTGACCACACATGGGATGGGAGGCTCTCACCCCTTCTCCCTTGCTATCTGATCCCCGCTCCCCAGGCCTTCCTTTCACAAGTGCCCCCATGTTGGCAGGGACTCTGGAAGCGGGCCCCATCAGGCAATGGTTGGCTCCTTGCCGATGTTGATGGGATTGGGAGTGGGGTCAGTGGGGAAGCCCCTGGTCTGGGCCCTGATGGGTTGAGTGAGTTTTTAGAGGGGCTGTTGGCATATTTCAGGGATAGGACTTCTGGTGGAGCTGAGCTGGGAAGCAAGTAGCCATTGATAATCCAAGAGCTAGAAACAAGTCCTGGGTCATTTTGAGCCGGGGCAGTTTGAGCCATGTGGAAATCATGCCCCACGTGGGGTAGTCATAGCGCTCCATCTGGATAATGCTAGAGGCTTCTGCCTCTGCATAGGTGAGCGCAGGAGCTATTCTCTCTCCTCACAGCAGGGCCCCGGATTGCAGATGGCAGACTCAAGGCCATGGTGACAGTCCTGATTTTGTGGGAGGCAATCCTCCCCGTTGCTGGGACACCAACTTGAGTAGTTTAAATGGAGCAAAGAGAAAAACGGTTGCTTATGGCTCAGTACCTTCCCCTCTGTTCCCAGGTATGCATCTCTACTTTGTGGGGACTGAAGCTTACACAGTTTGGGGGCCCCTCTTTATGAAAGAGAATACAACATTAAAAGAACAAAATTAGGGGTGCCCGGCTGGCCCAGTCAGTGGAGTGTCAGTCTTTTGATCTCAGGATTGCGAGTTCGAGGACTACGTTAGATCTAGAGATGACTTAAAAAAAAAAAAAAAAGAACAAAATTAGGTGCCAGGCCTTGGAAGTTTTGAAGGCTGAGTCTTGAAGCTTAGGTGCACGGAGACCTCACTTCTGCCTGTGCCCCAACAATGAGCTAAGTAAAATGGCAACAGGCTTTCAAAAAAGACAGGAATTTCCTTGCTTGAGAAACCCCACAGCTGTGTAGGGTGGGAGAAGAATCCAGAGCCACCTGGTTAGTCTCGTGTATTTAGAAGGTCACGTGCTTGTGAATAAGCACATTTTAGCAGCTGAGTGCCAACTTGCGACTGTAAGATCTACTAACCGTCTGCAGATGTACCAACCACAGTTAGTAGAATTTAGAACCAGGAGGTTTGAGCTCCGACACCAGAGATGCAGAGGCTGGGAGGGGCTGCGGGGTAAGGAGCATCATGGTTTTTCCAGACTTATGGAGCATGAGACATGATTGACAAGTAAAAACTGTATACATTTAAGTGATACAATGAGATTTTTCAAATGTATCATGTGAGGATTTCATATACATATACTCTGGGAAATAATTCAGGTGTTCTTTTTTTTTTTTTTTTTTTTTTTTTTTTACTAAAGGTTAAATGCACAGAGCGTTAATGAACCTTTTTTAAGCATATGATTCAGTGGTGTTTCATTCGCTCACCACGGTGAACAACCGAACTGGGGCTCGTAGGGCCAAATAAATATCCTCTCTCTTTCCACTCTTGAAAATGCAAACACATTCTTGGTGGTCCTAAAATAGCCTTGAACATGGTTTACTCAGCAGCATTTGTCATTCGAGGGAGAGCTGCCTTTACTCATTGGCTGTACTTCTGAACAGCTGTAGGCAAGGCTAACTTCTGTAAACCAAGTCATCATAAACTGCAACAAGAATTGGCCATTGGAAGAAAATCCTTCTACGAAGCAAAAGATCTCTCATCCAAACTTAGGTGTTTTTTAAGGCGTGCGCTTGGGGACAAGAGGCTTCTTCTAGGGGGAAAGAATCCTAATTTCATTTTGCCCACAAATACATGCTTGATGTTCTGGGTCCCCCAAAGCACGCAGCAACAGGCGTGGGTTACATAGCGAAAATAATGAGAATGGAAAATATTCCTTTCTTTCAGTATATATAGAAAGTGTCTGTGATCACATCACGGAATGTGTCATATAACCCAAAGCATTTCCTCTGCCTCGGTGTGTGCGTGTGTGTGTGTGTGTGTGTGAGTGTGTGTGTGTG
>PISX010000920.1:0-82531 GCA_004024625.1 Mellivora capensis
GGAAAGGGGGGTGGGGTAATGGACATTGGGGAGGGTATGTGCTATGGTTAGTGCTGTGAAGTGTGTAAACCTGGCGATTCACAGACATGTACCCCTGGGGATAAAAATATGTTTATAAAAAAAATAAATAAAAATTAAATAGGTTGTATTAAAAAAAAAAAGAGAGAGAGCCTACACACTCACATACTCTACTGGTAAACAGTTAATCCACACTCTTCTATCTTGCTAACATAACAGACCTCAGCTAACTATTTATTACAAGTGTTAAAATGTGTGTTTGGGTGGGAAGCACAAATTAACTGGTAATTTTTGAAAGGAAACATGAGGAAGGACCCAAAATTCTCACGGAAAATATATAAACACTCAAGTGGACTTTCAGTTTATCAAATTTCCTCAGGAAAGAACTTCCCATGTGCAGCTGACTTATATTACAACAACACACCCAGCAATTTCATTAGAATGTTATTTTTAATCAGTTCATCATATCGCTTTGCCTCAGGAACTGGAAGCAAGGAGTACATAAAGTCACCAACTATGGATACAGAACATTCAGAGTTCAAATAGCAATTTTAACTGGGAAAATAGGAAGGCACAACATCGCCACAAAAGAAAACAATTGATTCTCTTGCGTGAGTATGCAGTCTTTAAAAAAAAAAAAATCTTCATCGCAAACTTTTGAAAACTGAAAAACATCTATTGCAAGATGTGAAGAATCTATTTGGTCATGACTCATCTGTGATAACATCACTGGCTGGGTCATTGCCATAGAATCTATTTTAAGCTCATTTCACTTTGCTCTAGTTCCCCTAGTTTATTAAGGGGCAATTTGGATGATGATAAGTGTTAGTGCTTTTACTTTCAAATGATTTTTCTTCTGACCCAACAAATACAATCTCAGGCCTGTGGAAAGAGAACTCAAGCGAAAACCCTCCTGTATACTAGGCTTAACTTTCTACTGAAACTTAGGGGAAGGCCTGACTACCACGCCCACCTCTCTGTTAAGCATCTTCAACACTGGGAGACATTCTTGCCTGTGGCTCTGTGTCTTTGTCTTTTCATCTCCAGTACATTTCTCTGTCACATGTCCTTCGTTCTCAGCTCATGTGTAGCTCTGCTCTAGCTTGCCTTTCCCTGTTCACTCTGTCTCATCTGTTTTGCCTTACGTGCTCTCATTCATTATTTCGTATTTTTATTTGTATTTGTTTAGGTTTAGCTATTTTGTTTCTCTGGTCTCTTATCCCTTCTTCCAGTTTGGACCCTTTCCTCTCCCTGCCCAAATGAGGTGGCCACAAAATGCATTCTTTGTATACTCTTACCCTTAAGCTTATTTGTGAATTTATCAAGTTCACAAATCCACACGCTGAACCTGTGTGTCCGTCAGAAAATATATTTTATACTTGTGACAAAGGAACTGCTCAAATTTCCTGTATTTTTGGAAGCTCCTTCATGTTCCCATCTCTGTGCACTGCAGGCCTTTCCTTAGACTGACAGGCTCAACATTAGCAGGTTGTAAAACCTGCTAAGAAGACTGAGTCAGGAAGTGATGGCCTCGAATGTGTGGGACCAGTGGATCACAGAACCTCCTGGGCTCTCTCTGGGCTGTGGGCAGAGAGGCCCAGACAGTTCTGTTTCCAAATAAGACAAAGATTCCACTCCACTTTGGGGGAACATCCTTTTCTCCAGTTAGCTCCTATGCTTCCAAATCTTTGCTGAGGACAGATTTAACTGCCTCAAACAAACACCAGAGACTTAGTTTTGTCCTTGTGCTTCCCATCCAAACAAATCTGCAACTGGAAGAACATGGAGCCTCTGGGATTTACGTTACTTAGAGGCCGCGCCATGTAGGACCAAGAGCACTGCTTCTATAACCAGACAGAACTGGGCTCAAATCCTAGCATTGTCTACAGAGCACACCACACAAGTTACTTGACTTCTCGGGCTTAGTTTATTTCAGCAGCAAAACTAAGCTATCAATACCTACCACCCAGGATTTCTGCGAGGTATAAATCACATGGGGCACTACAGAAGAATGACTAGCGCAGCAGTGAACAGTGGTGTGAGGGGAGCGGAAATCAAGAATGCCTGCTTTTAGGCTCTCTTCCCCCAGCCCCGAAGGTGGATTCTGACTTGGCTTCGCTGGTTCTCCCCCCCCCTCCCCTTCAGGGAAAGTCTTGATCTTGGCCTCTCTGGGGGGTATCTTATGATACCCCCCAGATATCCCAAGGGAAGGTGGAAAAGAAATGGGTCATGGTTAGGAAAAGGCAGTAAGTGTACAAGTGCTATAGAGTATGAGGAAATCTGATGGGAGAACGAGGGGCTTGAGGTATGTATTGCTATAGATTCTGTGTCCCCACTGGTGCCCTGACAAACAAAGAATTTGCTGTTTGCAATTGTCACCACTGGACTGTATCTGCTTGACTCTAACATCATCCTAAAGCTGGACCGTGGGGCTCTGGATGCATAAAGGTTAAAGTATTAAACCAGTCTTATTATTTAATTATCCAGACTTGGGAGTGGAGGTGGTTCATAAGCAAAAGGGAATGGGGAGTCAAAACAACCAGGCTGTCTGCCTCATTGTAAAAGGAATGTAGGGAGGCACTGGAGGCGGGTGACTGATGGTCCAAGGGCCGGAGCCAGGTCCTATTACCCATCCCTGATTCACACGGAGTCCGGTGAGTCATTAGCATTTCTGTGTTCCAGCTCTTCCCCTGGAAAATGGCAGGATGGGAGGGCGATATTATTATGGCCCAACAGCTGACCTTTTAAAAGTTTGCTGGGAGGTATGCCAGCAGCTGGGTTCACCCAACTCTGGCTTGTAGTGCTCCTTAAACAGAAGTATGTGTGTGTGCACACGTGTGTAAACACCTATCCATACATGTGTGTATGTGTGCACATGCCACACACACACATACACACACACACGCATGTACGCACAAATTCTGGAGCTATCCCTGCACAAACAACTAAATCACTGGAAAAGAAAGCCTTCAAATGGATCATCTGGTTAATCCTGCTACATCTAAACGAGAATATCCCTGAGTCTAAAACGAAGAGTAGAATGTTCTTTTCCTAAAATCTCCAAGGGAGATGTTTATAGCTTCCGATTAACAATGTACTTGATTTTCTAACAACTCTCATCATGGAAAAGTTCCTCTTTGTTACATTTTTTAAATTGCACTCCTGCCTGTGTTCTGGATCCCTCTTAGCATACTATTTTGTTCTTGGACAGAACACATCACCTTCTAACAACTATATAATTCACTTATGCATTAACGTTTACCGCCTATTGTTTCATTTCCTCTCCCCTAACTGGAATAAGCTGCCTCATTCAGGGATTTATCCCAAACACCTACCACAGTGCCTAGCTCATAAAAGGCACTTGATAAACATTTGTAATTTGAAGGTGAATTCTTTTTGTGTTTAATCTTTGATAAATATCATCCACCTAGTGAGCTGGAAGGAACCTCAGCAAAGGACCGGCGGCAATGACAAAGCCGAGGCCCAGTGAGAGGAAGCGGATCGCCCCAGGTCATACGGTTCCGTCAGGGCTCCTTCCCCTTCGCCTTAGCACCTCCACATGGAGCTGCGATCCCAGGGGAACAGCATGGCTGAAAACTGGCCAATGAGCGAGGCCAAGTCTGAACTCATTAAAAGCAAAGGAGTCCGAGAGAATAAGCCATAGTATTTATTTACAGAACATAAGGTCTCCTATAATAATAATTTGTGCATCAGTAGATGCTTTCATCTAAGGATCCCAGAGAGCTGATGAAATTCTCAACCCACGGTGCCGGCTATCATTACCTGCTCTGGGGCAAGGGCTCGAAGACACGGGTGGCCCCGTAGCCTTCCTGGAGGCGGCAGCTCTCTGCAGCTGCAGATCCACTCCGTAGTTTTATCTTCTCTCCATGTCCTCATCCTTATCAACATCGCAAACAGCCTGACGGAGCTACAGTAGCTCTGTAACCTCCTGGTCTGTTCTCCTTCAGGTGCCCCTCAGACCACTCAGGCCCATGCCAGTTTTCAAACCAGTGTAGACAGAAACAACACTGAGCACATGGGGTGTTCAATCGTGCAGTATCTCCTTCAAGTCACCGAGGGCCGGCCCCTCCTGTGCTTGTCCAGGAGAGAGGCCGACCACAAGGACAGCTGACGTGTCCAGTGGCTTTTGGGGTTGGGACTTTTCTTCCTCACTTTACTGCCTTTGCCCCCCATATCCCTTTTCCCATCTGTGGAAAGCAGATCAACTCGGTTGGCATTTGTCTACCCACACAACGACAGTATTTACAACTACCCCTCAATTATTCAGGAACCACATTAAGGGCCAATTAGATGGAGTCAGCACAAGTGGAGGAGCTCTTTCATACACGGTTTTGACCAGGTGGCATTACTTCCTCCTTGAGGAATGAGGGAAACGGTGGCTTTTGCACTCCAACACTTCTCACTATGAAGCCCTCTCCAGGCCCCTTCCTACATGTAGGCAGGGGGTGGCTCTTCACTGTCCCGCTGAACGAAGGTACCAACCTAACCAGTGCCACCTACGTGCCGCCACAGCAGCCTCTTGGCCAGTGCCAAGTTCACAGCATCAGTTCCAGGCGGAGGAACCCGGGCTGCAGTCTGTTGTGTATCCTGGTGAGCTTCCTCGGCTTCTGCAGTTCTGGGGACCACCCTGCTGACTTGGCTCGTAGGCTGGCAGCTTTGGGGCTGAAATGCCCGGCCAGCATCTTGAGGTCTGCCGGCTCCTTGGAACAGGAGGAAATCCTTGGCACAAGCGGAAATAATCCCAGGCTCAGGATTTCCCAGTGTTTTCTGGGAGGCCCGGGTTCTGGGGGATACTCAAAGGTACAATGTGGAAAAAGAATTCTGTGGTCAAATGAATCTGGGAAACTTGGGTAGAAAAATATGTTAAACAATGGTGGTTGCATAAAAAACTAAAAACAGAATCACCATATGATTCAGTCATTTCAGTTCTGGGTATATATCCAAAAGAACAGAAGTAAATTCTTTTTTTTTTTTTTTTTTTCCTTTTTGGAGAAAGAGAGAGCATGGGGTGGGGCGGAGAGGGAGAAAGAATCTTAAGCAGGCCCCATGCCCAGTGTGAAGCCTGATGGCAGGACTTGATCTCACAATCCTGAGATCATGACCTGAGCCTTTAAAATCAAGAGTCAGATACTTAATGAATTTAGCCACCCAGGCGCCCCGAAAGTAAATTCTTGAGGTATTTGTACACCCATGTTTATATATTATTCCCAGCAGCCAGAAGGTGGAAGCAACTCAAGTGTCAACTTGTGTTCGATGGATAAACAAACACAGACTATCCATACAACGGAATATTACTCAGCCTTACAAAGGAAGGAAGTCCTGACACATGCTACAACATGGATCAGTCTTGACAACATGTTGCTAAGTGAAATAAGTCAGCCATAAAAAGATAATACTGTATGATTCCATTTATGTGAGGCACCCAAGGGTAGTCAAATTCACAGCGACAGAAAGTAGAATGGTGGTGGTCAGGGGCTGGGGGAGGGGAGAATTGTTTCTTAAGGGGTGAAGAGTTTCAGCTTTGCAAGATGAAAAGAGTTCTGGAGACTAGTTGAACAACAGAGTGAATATACTTAACGCCACTAACCTGTTCAATGAAAAATGGCTAAGATGGTAAATTTCGTCATGTGTGTTTTGCTGATTAAAAAAAAACAACGTACATTCAACAGTTATCCTTGCAGTAGGACTTGTCAGAACCTTTAAATGCTAATATGTATAGGGAATCCTCAAGAGGGGCATATACCAAGCAGCTTTGCCCAGTTTATCTGGCCATGCAACCCATTTTTCACTGAGTATCTGGCGGGACCTGTGTGCTTCAGAACATACTTTAGGAAATGAGCCACTAAACTAGAAACTGTTAGAAAATAGGAAATCCTAACTTTTTTATATTTACATCAAGGAAGGAAGGATTCCAGAGCTCAAAGCCAGATTTTCAAAACAGTTTTAACTTGCTATCATCCTCAGGCTCTAACCTCAACGGTGTCACTTATTAGCCACATGGTCTCGGTCTAGAATAAGTCACTATTTTTATCTCCTCTGATGTGTGAGAATAACACTGGCTCAACCTATCTTACTGGTTTGTGGTGAAAGCTAATGGAAAAACATATGTGAAAGAACCTGAAAAGTACAAGGTGCTATTCAAAATGTAAGATAATTGTTAAGCACTTACGCTTATTAAAGTGCAACAGATAACTTAAGGCAGCATGAAGAGCTCAGGATATCCATAGGCCCCAAACAGGTCCTAATAAGCGTAGAGATGAAGGAGAAGGGGAAAAGGAAGAATGGTGGGTGGAGCTCTTGTAGTGTAGGAAAGAGAGAGACTAGGAGTCAGAAAACATAGGTTCAATAGCTGGTTTTATTGCTGTCTGATCTTGGAGAGGTCACTTAACCTCCCTGACCCTCAGCTTGCCCAGCTGTCAATGAGGTGGCTGGAGATCATGTCAGAGGTCACTTCCAGCTGTGAAACTATCAGATACCACGAGAGATGCACTGTGGCACCTGCACACATCCCTTATCAGACACTTAGGCCCACCCTTGTCTCGTGCTAGGGCACAAAGAGGAGCAGATGACAGGCCATGCTCCCTGGTGAGTGAGCGGGGGCTGCTGGCCTGCAGACCAGCAGGGGAAGATGAGAAGGTGCACATGGGGGAAGCCACAGATTTATTTGTATCCTCCTAGTCCCTTGCCCCCCTGCTTTTTAAAAAATCAACATATACTGTATTATTTATTTTAGGGGTACAGGCCTGTGATTTGTCAGTCTTACAAAATTCACAGCGCTCACCATAGCACATACCCTCCCCAATGTCCATCACCACACCACTCCATCCTTCCCACCCCCTTCTCCTCCAGCAACCCTCAGTTTGTTTCCTGAGATTAAGTGTCTCTTATGGTTTGTCTCCCTCTCTGGTTTTGTCTTGTTTCATTTTTCCCTTCCTTCCCCTATGATCCTCTGTCTTATTTCTCAAATTCCTCATATCAGTAAGATATGATAATTGTCTGACTTATTTCACTTAGCATAATACCCTCTAGTTCCATCCATGTTGTTGCAAACAGCAAGATTTCACTTTTTGATGGCTGCATAATATTCCATTGTGTATGCGTGTGTATCTGTGTGTCTGTATATATCTATATCTATATATAGATATGTATATATCTCACATCTTCTTTATCCATTCTTCTGTTGATGGACATCCAGGCTCTTTCCATAGTTTGGCTATTGCGGACATTGCTGCTATAAACATTGGGGTGCATGTGTCCCTTTGGATCACTACATTGGTATCATTGGGGTAAATACCCAGTAGCTCAATTGCTGGGTCGTGGGGTAGCTCTATTTTTAACTCTTTCAGGAACCTCCATACTGTTTTCCAGAATGGTTGCACCAGCTTGCATTCCTACCAACAGTGTAGGAGGCCCCCATGCTCTTTTTTAAAAAGGTATTTCCAAAGTATCTTTACTTCAGTAATGACTCAATTGAGCTAGATGGTAGGGAAAAGTTACTAAATGAACAGAAGTACAGACTTCCACAGAAGTAAGGCTGCCCAGACCTGGGGACCCATCTTCCTGCCAGGTTCAGTACTATTCACAGAAAACGTGAGATGCCCAACCACTGCCTATCAGCAGACTGATCATCTGTCCTAGGCACTCTCTTGGAGGGCCAGAGCTGTTGGTAGTACAGGAAGACGGGAGAGGAGTGGCTGGATAGGGACAGGCAAGGCGCTTGGGGGAAAGAAATAGTCTCTGGGTGAAATGGGAGGAGGAGAGCCAGCCCCCATAATTAAAGAGCTGGTGGTTTTTAACCTTCTGTGTGCCGTGATAGAGAACCCCCAAAGGTGTCCAAGAGGGTGGGGGCAAGGTAAAAGTGTGCCTGTGTAAGGCAGGCCACACACAGGAAAGATGGAGTCCCAAATGAGGGGTGGGACAGAGGAAGTCTGGGGAAGGGAGGCTGGGCCCTTTTATAGGAGAGATATTTGAAGCTTGTAGCAGGGTGGTGTCGATAAACGACGGAAGGGATGAAAGCAGCGGAAAGAACATATGACAAAATGGTTATCAATATATGAGCTACATGGGGTAAGACAGCACACTTTTTCCAGCTTTTGGGGAGACAGGGCAGAGGGAGAAGATGATGACCACCTGTAAGGACTTAAGAAATGACAAGATGAGCTAGAGATCAGTAGTAGTGGAAAAGGGAGCTCTCTATTTCTGTCGCATTTAGACTGAACTACTTGGTAACAGAGACTGAGTAAAAATGTCCTATGGCAAAAAGGTATAAATGAAAATGAATTTGCAGACATGGGCAGTAGAGAGCCTAGACATGGGGCATGTGCAAAACAGAAGGGGCTATTTGTACAATTTGCATACAGATCAAGGATTCACATCTTTGGGTCCATGAAGAGGCATCCAGGAACTTAGTCCACAGATCTCCTGAGGTAGCATACCGTATTTGTGTTTCTGTGTATGTGTGCACAGGTTTTTTCTTGATGGAGGACTTCCCTAGCTTTCATCTGGTCCTCTAAAAGGCCCCCGACCAGTGGTTTAGTTGGTATTAAGATCCTCAATATTTGATGGAAATTTCTCTCCTATCTGCTTGACAAATCTACCATGTCAGAGGACATTAAAAATACTATGTTAAAACTGCACTTATTACCAAATTTAAGAACCGAGGAATAGTCACTCTCCTATCTTAGCAAAATTAAGGTACATTATAACACTCCAAAGATTACTGACACTGGCAAACATGTTTAAATATTTTAAATTAAAAATGCTAAAAGTATATTTAGAATTTTGCAAGTACAGTTTCCTTGCAAGAGGTTTACTATGCGTGGTATTTTAATATAAAAGTACCTGAATCTGTTAATATTCACAGCTAGATTCAAAGACCTGCCAAAAACAGTTATTGGAACTACTTTTAATAATCATGACCCCTTTTCCCCTAAAGGATATTATCAAGTACACTGTGCAGTAATGACTATAAATACATGACATGTCCGTTACTATAAATAAATATTGCACATTCTCCCAACCCATTTAATTACCATTCACCCAAAGCAGTGCAATTAAGAAACTGTCTGTTGAATTCTGAAAATGGGAAAAGCCCTCGTGTGTCTCTTAGGTAGTTTTACAATCCTAACAATAGACTTAATGAAGCCTTTTAAAACAAGGACGATTACATTAAAATGACCGGGGCATATAAAAATTCATTACATAGACCCTCCTGCTGTCTGGTGGATTAAATGCCACATCACACCTTGGAGAGAAGTAAGAACAAATAATAAAGAAAAATCACAACTTTCTGAGTGAACATCTTATGCATGAGATTTAATTTGGCCCCGTAAATCACTCAGGACCTTACTCTATACCCAAAGTGCAAAGGAGGTATGCTTGGTACCAGGTAAATCGTGAAGTGGCCGTAGGAGGGCTGCATGGCTTGTTGAATACAAGATGACATTACAATCCACATCTTGATGATGCTAAACAATGATGCAAGTTGATACAGATTTTCCCCTTGAGAAATGATAACGGCTACAAAAACCAAGTCCAATCCCTGCACAACTGTCTGGGACCATTAGCACCCATTACCCTTAAATGCCCTCAGAAACTGCACCAGCTGATATTTTTCTTACATTTATTTTTAAGTGTTTTATGTGTTTCTGTTGCTGTTATACATAGAGTTGTTTCTTAGCTTCATTTTCCACCTATTAGCTGCAAATACATAGAAATACAATTGATTTCTATATATTGACCTCGTATCCTATGACTTTACTAAGTTCATTAGTTCTCACTAGAAGTGGTTTTATATTCCTTAGGACTTGTCTATGTAAACAGTCATGTCACCTGCAAGTAGAGAGAACTGCCCTTCTTCCCATACAGTCTATATGCCCTTCATTCCTTGTTCCTGCTCGATTCTCCTTCTTAAAGGGCTATAGCAGCTTGTTTCACCAGTGAGGAACCTCCTACCACTGCATTCCAGTTGGCATCATGCCATGCCATCTTTGACCTTCATAGGGCCAAGAAGACATTGCCCTGGGGAACTGTGGCCTTAGTGGAAGACCTTGACCCTACCAAGCCATCCACAGAAGACAGGAGGCCTGATTCCAAGCCTCAAACTTGAAGGGACAAGAATTTATAGTTGATTTCCTATAGTTTAATTACTTATACCTCTCAAGACGCTGGCATGAAGAAGGAGAAGAAGAAAATAGCCACGGGAATTACTGAATTTTTGGACTTTGGACCCAGAAGAGTACTTAGAGATTAAACCTCTCCTCTTACAACAAAAGTGAGGCTCAGCATGTCCAGTGACTTGTACAAAGCCAGCTGGAGGCAGACAGACAGTGTGCTATTCTAAACAGGACATGAACTGGGAGTGCACAGACCTGGATCCTAGCCTTGAGTAGGTCAGGAATGTACACCTGTCTTCAGACTCTTAAGAGTTTAGGGGAGATCTCAGATATTCTGAGAACTGGTCCAAGTAGATGAGATGACTTGGGCCCTGTGCATATGGGCATCCTTCTTTGGGCCTTTGCTAAGGATATACCCTAAACCAGGGCAAGATAACATTTTCCAGCACCTGGTCCACCTATAGCTGGCTATTACGCTTAAGAAATGAGTTCTCAGGGTGCCTGGCTGGCTCAGTCAGCAGAGCATGTGACTCTTGATCTCAGAGTTGTGGTTTCAAGCCCCACGTTGGGTGTAGGGATTACTTAAAAATAAAATCTTCAAAAAAGAAAAGGAAAAAGAAATGAGTTTTCCTCTCCTTGCCTGAATAAACTTACCCTGAAATAAGTTAAAAATTAGGATCTCATTGAGCAGGTCTGGCCCTGTTTACATCAACTGCTGAACATGATCATCTCCTATCATCGGGAAGCTTGGTTAACATCTTAGGGCTCACACACAGCCCCTGGGGGTCCTGCTAAATCTTCTCTTATTATTTGTATTTTTCTCTTAAAAGAACTTGACAGAGCCAAGAAAATCACCAGTCTGTTTAGCAAGCATATAACATGTTCCCTCCTTATTAGCCAAGGGATGTTAAGATGTCCTCAAATAAGCAAGCATGTTTCTGTCAAATATATATATTTGAGCAGCTGAAATTCTCAAACTTTTAGGGAGTCCAGTTCCTCAAATTTCCCCTCCTGTCACATAAGGCCACACATTCTTGCCAATCACTTCTCTAAAATAACCATCAGTTGTCACTGCTAAAACAGAAGTTCCAAGAGGTCGAAAGTGTTTACTGACATCAGAGTGAGGCTCCAACTGGACGAAATAGAAACCAGATAATAAAAGAGCATCACTCATGGCTGTTGGGTGTGTACTGGGCAAGGCCTGTTTCACAAGAGAAGGGGAAGCTGCGGAGGACAGGAACCACCATACTAGCTACTTGCACCAGGGGCGGGGTGCTTGGGAATATTACCTGACTAGCAACAACCCTACGGGGGGTAGATATAACATCTTGAACTCCTGAGGAAGCCGGTTAAGTAGCTTGCCCAACGTCAAACAGCTGGTTAATGGTAGAGTGGCAATTTGAATCCAGATCGATCTCTCAAGTCCAGCCTTTTAATTAATTTTATTATAAAAGTAATATAACCACATTAACAAACACTGAGACAAAAATCCCTGTAATCTCATAACCCAAATACAACTGTTAGCATTTTGGTATAATTGTCGTAGGTTTTTTCCTAGGTATGCATTATGCTTTGCAAAATTACAATCATATTCCACAATTTGGTATCAAACTAAACATTTGTCTAACTTATTTAAGAATTTTTCCAATCATTTTAATTAACAGATTATATTCCAAGAGTAGACATGTCATAGTTTACATAATGAGCCCTCAAACCATGAAACACTGGTGGTTCTTTGCAGCTTTGGGAGCAAAGCATGGTTTTTTTTGTTTTGTTTTGTTTTTGTTTTTTTGATGTTCAGTTAGCCACTAGATTGTACATCATTGGTTTCTGACGTAGTGTTCAGTGATTCATTAGTCGCACCTAACGCCCAGTGCTCATCTTGAGTGTAACATGCTGCCTTCCCAAATACATACTGTCACCACTGAAAGCTTCAAATAGACAATACCAATCAACAGATTAAAAAAAAAAAAAACTATGATGAAAATATTTTGAAAATGCCACCATCCCTGAGCTCTTAGGCCTAGAAGCAAATAAGTACGATGAATACTATTAATGAAGGGTCATCCCAAAATAACAAGTTCAAAGAGGCTGCACTTCTGAGACCCCAGAAGCATGTGCTGTGAATGGTTCGGTGCTCTTACTTTCAGTTTCCTAGGAATGCCAACAAAAGTTATCCTCACTAAAATTTAGATTTGGAAGAACGGAAATTCTTTGAAAAAAAAAAAAAAATACAAGTCCTATCCATTTTATGTGTCAGAGCAGTCAGAACTTACAAAAATAAGGCCAACATGCTCATCCAGGACTGTGTCATGTTTCATAGTTAATTTCCTATTCAAAATGCCATGTGCCCATTTTTCTCAGGTCAAGTGGCTGAGCGGCAGCAGTGCAGCTCTGGGTTTTTGGCGAATAACCCTATGACGTAAAAGAGTCAGCAATATTGAATCCTGTGTAAGCTGACCGAATTTATAAAGTATAAAGCATGCCTGTCAGAAAAATCTCTTATGGGTGCCTGGGTGGCTCAGTGGGTTAAAGCCTCCGTCTTCAGCTCCGCTCATGATCTCAGGGTCCTGGGATCAAGCCCCACATCCGGCTCTATGCTCAGCAGGGAGTCTGCTCCCTGCCACGCACCCCCGCGCCCCCACCTGCCTTTCTGCCTACTTGTGATCTGTGTCTGTCAAATAAATAAATAAAATCTTTCAAAAAAAAAAAAAAGAAAGAAAAATCTCTTATCTTCAGAGGAAAGTAATATCCAAAATGCCTGTGTGCCTCTGTGTCTGTTTTGAAAACTTTATTAGAATCCATGCCGCCATCAGTGTGATGTGGAAACAGTATACTTAAATGCCCGGAAGCATCTATCTGCTCCCCAGATAGAGCACTAAAGATTCCTGCTGATCAGGGAGAATGGAGTAAAAATGGGGACAAATGGGGAATTCATTCCTACGGAGATGGAACTATGCCACTTAATGACAACTTGACTATAGTCCATACGAGATAACCTATCACCCTATCCACAGTGCCTGTTTTTTTTTTTAATTTTCTTAAGCTTTTATTTATTTGACAGACAGAGATCACAGGCAGAGAGGCAGGCAGAGAGAGAGGGAAGTAGACTCCCTGCTGAGCAGAGAGCCCGATGCGGGGCTCGATCCCAGGACCCCAGGACCATGACCCAAGCTGAAAGCAGAGGCCTCAACCTACTGAGCCACCCAGGCACCCCCACGGTACCTGTTTAAAACCCATATCTTTTTCTTCATATCTCCAGCTCTCTGTACCGTACATTTTGATGGTGAGTTGTACTTCATCAGACCCTAATGATATCTTTTTCCTCTCCAACGTTTAGTAAGTCCTGCACTTCAGACTTCCCCCTTCTCTTAAAAGTTAAGATGTTTACTCATGGGTATGTCAAATGGAATGTCCAAATATAACCACTTTGGAAAAATAATTTGGCATTATCCAGTAAAGCTGAAGACGCACATACTCTGAGACTCCAAAATTCTTCTCTTAGGCACCTGTCCTAAGAGTTTGTTTGCAGGATGATGTACATACAAGAATATTCACAGCAGCACTATTTAAAATGGCACAACACTGGAAATGACCCAAATGTCCATTGAGAGGAGACTAGATAAACAAATTGTGGTATGTTCCCGCAATACAAGACCATATAGCAGTGGAGATAAGTGAATTTCATGTTTGTCATTTCATGCATCAACAAGGATGAATCTTAAATGACTGATTAAAAAAAAGCAAATGGTACAATACTACATGTCTATATATCCATATCTATATATGCCCAGGGCAAACAAAACTTAATAATAGATTACATAGAAAAGCCATAGGGAAACATACTTAAACAGATAAGCCAGGAAATAACAAACACAAAATTATTCAGCAGTGGCACCAGGAGAGAGGAATATGGCCAGGGTGGAACACATAAGGATTCCCAAAGTAATGGTGATATTCTAGTTCTTATGTTGCAGGATGGGTACAGGGGGTTGTATTTCTTACCCTCTTTTTCCCTCCACTCCGCTCTCTGTGTATGTATATCTGTAATATATGTATATAACTGATGCGTATGCATATCTCTTTGTAGGAATATAAATATCATAATACATAATAACAAATATATTATAGAATATTATACATATATAAAGTTACACCAATATATAGTAATAAATATAAATACATTATCTACACACACACACACCCCTTTGTAGACATCCTCATGATCATCATCATTTTCCTTTTCACTCCGCACCCTGGACCTGTCTCACTCAGCTCCTCCTTCCAGGCATTCTGACCCACGTGGAGTCCTCAGCTCAGACCTTTGTCTTAGACTTGAGTGCTTGCTCTGTCCAACTCCCTCCTCTAAACATGATAACCACTGAAGACCCAACATGACGGCCTTATTCTCTGTACAGATTCATGTGGAACATTCACCGTTGATGGGAAGGTGAACCTCGTGGTGAGCTCTCATTCAGAGGTGGTACCAACTACACTGCAAGGGAACGTGAAATGCCACTCAGAGTGCAATGGCTGTTTGCTAAATTATACCAAGTTGCTGCAGGCAGCAATGCTGGCCTTGATCTCCCAACCTGACCCAACCACAGGGTGCCCTGTGCTCCTGAGAAGCTTGGTAAGTTTGCTCCATTGCATTACTGCTGCCTGGCCTGATTTCTCAAACCACCCTTTTTTTCTTCCTGCAAAATAATCTTAATTCCACTCATCTCCCAGACACCCGGGCTCCTAACCTTAACATAATTCTTCATCTTTTTTTTTTTTTTTTTAAGATTTTTACTTATTTATTTGAGAGCGATAGCGAGAGAGAGCACAAGTGGGGACAAAAGGGAGAAGCAGGCTTCCCACTGAGCAAGAAGCCCGACGTGGGGCTCAATCCCAGAACTCTGGGGTCACGACCTAGGCCGAAAGGAGAGGTTTAACCTACTGAGCCACCCAGGCGCCTCAATTCTTCATCTTTTTACCTCTTTTAAGGGTAAGCTCTGAGATTACTTTTCTCCTCCCATCTCGGGCTCTCTCAGGAGTCCCTGATCATGGTATCACAGCCGTCATTTAGACAAAATAAGAATTCTTATTAAATTTGTTCCATATCAGTAATGTTTATTCTAAAAGCTTTTCTTATTTCCTACTCAAAAGTTAAAAGTGATTAAAAAAAATTGTTTCAAAACAAATGAATTTAGCAAAGTTTTTTACGTTGGGTTTTCTCTCCTATTTGGTAGACTGCTTGGGGGAAAAAAAATACATAAACTGTAACCACTATCCTAGAGGGAATTTGGTTTTCTTTAAAAAAAAAAAAAAAAAAGATCAGAGTTTGCCAGAAGTTAGGGGTGAGGGAAGAATGGCCAACCAGAGCACAGAGGACTGTTAGGGCAGTGAAAATACTCTATATAATAGCATAATGGCAGATACTCGTGGTCGTACTTCGATCCAACATACAACACCAAGAGTGGACCCTAATGTAAACTATGGATTTGGGGGGCTACTGCTGTGTCAACTTAGGTTCATCAATTTTAACAACTGTCCAACTCTGGTGAGGGTGCTGATAATGGGGGACGCTACGCATAGGGGGACACGGGAATTTGGGAAATTGTACTTTCCCCTTAATCTTGCTATCATCTGCTCTAAAAAAAAATAAAGTCTATTAAAAAAAAAAAAAACTTGGAAAAATAAAAAAGAAACCAAACAAGTGCTTTTTCCCGCCCTGAGATATCTTGTTCCACTGGCCCTGAAATCGTTTCTGGAGCTTTTTACTTTTTCCTTCAAAAAACATTACATGGGGACGCCTGGGTGGCTCAGTTGGTTAAGCGGCTGCCTTCGGCTCAGGTCATGATCCCAGCGTCCTGGGATCGAGTCCCACATTGGGCTCCTTGCTCGGCAGGGAGCTTGCTTCTCCCTCTGCCTCTGCCTGCCACTCTGTCTGCCTGTGCTCGCTCTCTCTCTCCCTCTCTAACAAGTAAATAAACTTAAAAAAAATATAACTGAATATGAGAAAATACAGTAAATATTATGGTAACTGTAACATTTTTTTGTTCTTCCAGTTCATGGGTTAGACAGTGAGAAGCACTACTGACATTTTGCCAGTGAGTTCTCTCCCATATCTAACACTTGACTGTGGATCCCTGTGAGAACTTCCAAACTCTGTGAATAGGTTTTAGAAGTTATTTCATTTCAATACCTAAGGATTGTTCAAACTTGTAACCTCATTATCAAATTTACTTTTTTGCAATAAGCATCACCTTGACACACGGGTCAGGCTCTCTGGTAAAGAAAAAAAATTTCCCCCCTTATTTGATAACCATATGATAGGCAAAGTGACTGTTACTTTGTTTTTTAAACTACTGCTTCCCATACCACCAGTTTAGTAGGACTACTTTTCAGAATATTCTTCCAAAGATGAACAAAATCTCCCCCCACCACACACACACACACACGTTCTGTTTGTTTTAAATGACTATGGCATTAAATCTTGATGAAGAGCAACAGAAAAATTAAAGTCATAGAAAGGAAACTTCCCCCCGCCCATTCTTCTGGCCCAAGCATGGATCTGTCCCGGTCACACTGGGAAGTTATCTGATCATTGGCCAGCATTGCCCAAAGAAAGAAGGAACAAGAAACAGAAGTTGCAAACGCCGACCTGGGATCCTCCTGTACCATCTTCCCAGGGCCCCGCACGTCCCCTCACTCACCACTGCTGCAACTTCTGCATCCGACTCTCCGCTTCCCCCACGGCCAACATCACACAGCTCTCGGGTGGCACAGCAGGACCTAGTCAAGCCCCTGAGGCCCACACAGTCTTTCCACTACATCACGTCGCCTCGTGACTGACCCTGAAACCATCTCACTTGGTCTTGGCGAGTCTTATTTGGAAGAACTATGCAAATGAATGAATTGTTGTTTTCCCCCCTTCTTTCGTTCACATAAATGATCCACACAGCATCTCACTTCCTTTCCCTCCCTTTACATGCTGACTACACTTAGTAGTGGCACATTTCACAACTTCATGAACACCCCTACATCTTCCAAGAAGCGGCCTTACACACCCAACAGTGACGTCGGCTCTTCAGAGACCACATGCAATCTGCAAAGGAGGATGTCTTTAGTAATGGTGAACCCTAGAAGCAACGATTAGGACTCCTCATCTGAATGCAGGCTTCTAGTCTCACCTTCAAAATCACCCATGGCTAACACCCACAAGTATGCTACAGGATGTGGGGCTCAGGATTGAAACCCACGGACATCAGTGAGAACAACCAGGGGGACATCTGCCCTCACAGCAATGCTACTAACTCTCCTTTCCTGGGGCACTGCCCTCATCTCAGGGCATTTTCACGGGACTATCAGAGCGGTACATTATAGACAGAGAACCCGGCCTCAGCAAAGCATCTGTCGCTCGAAGCATAGCTGCTCGATACGGAAGGCCCTGGGCTAGGTGACAATTCAGTCTGAAGGCCCCAGAGGTGATGAGCAACCATACCCAGCGGTGCTAACATCGCCGAGGAGCAACACTGACCTGGAGGGAGGGCCCTGCACAGCGGGGCTTTGTAGGTTCATCCCTGGTAAGGTTTTCATCAAGATGTGCTTAGGGATATCACAAATAATTCACAACTGAGGGGACAGTCAATCAATTAGAGGAAAGAATAGAGATTTTCAAACATTTCAGCCAGCTGGAATGACTGCTGGAACAGACCAAAAAAGAACCCAAAGAATTAACAAAAATAAAACCCTGCCTTAAACGGTAAGAAAAATATTCAATTGTGTATGTATAGGAGGGTTTCATCACCTACCCTACACCCTCTAATCTGCTCAGCTGGGACAACTCAGCCCTGTTCACAAGCTCTGCCATGTGACCCGGACCCCAGGCTCTGAATGGGCAAGGCTCTATGCCACACATGCCACAGACCCACCTCAGTGCTGTGACTCTGATGTCACACCAGGGGCTTCCTCTTACTCCCTGGGCTCAAGCTCCTATCTTGGGCCCTCCTGCCTTGGCAGTTGGTTCGAACTCATTATTCAGGACTCATCTCTTCATCAGCTTCTTGTCTGAGTCTTGTCCCTCCCACCAGTGCTCCTCTTATCTGCCCCTTGGCCTGCTCAGCCGGACAATTCTGCTGCCAACACCTGTCCATCTAGATGGCCACCTGTGGAGGGCTTTCTCCAGTTCTGTGCCTCACCAAATTGCCCTAACTGCCTCCTGTTCACTGTCTGCAGCTGGTACCATCCCCATGAGCACTCCCCAGCTTGCCGATGTGTCTATTCTCTGGACCCCAAGCTGATCCCATCCTGGTACCGACAGAAACCCCGCTCTTCTATCTGGCAGGGCAAAAGGGGATTGGTTTAAAGCAATTTGTATTTTAAAGTCTTAAGGATTTGTACCGAACCCAAGTTCGAGGCAAGGCAAAAGTGTGACAGGGTGGCTACATAGAGGTGTGACCTTGGTTCCCCTAAGTGTAGCACATAATGATGCAGGAAAACATGTACATCTCACAAAACCTAACAGTTCCAGGAGTAGAGTTCTTACCCTACATTGGGCAAGCCGTCACAGAAGTACCATTCATGTCTGAGTGCTATGTTCTTAAGGGAACGTCTCCAGGGGGATGTGACCAGAATGGCAGAATTCCTAATATTAGGTACTATAAGAATAGCTGTAAGAACAAGGCTGATGGGTGAGGAAAGGGGGATTTGCAGGGATGGGGTTCTCCAGGGCCAAAGATGACATAGAATGATGACATAGAGACTTACATGATGAGAGGACTTTCACACAGGGTCACACACACAGGGACGCATACAGGCACACATTGGAAGAGGTGGGCTGAAGTAGGAGGTACTGGTCCCACCTCTGCTCCTGCCTCAGCTGACCCTGCATCCTGGCCTCAGTTTCCCCCTAAGACTGGGAGACTACGATTTTGAAGGCCCCTTCCCGCTCTCAGAAACCATGATTCCTCAACCTCACATTAACCCCAATCTAAGAAAGAAGATAGACATGGTCTTGCCTGTTCTGTGGCCTGGGAGACCAGATGGGCTCTTAGGTCTCCCAAGGGCCCCTTGTAGGAAAAATCAAACTCATTGGAAGTATTGCGTGAAACCAGTGGTCATAAGCTTTATGTTTCAGGAAATGAAAAATGTGGAAAAGAGAAGGTATGGGAGGCAGAAAAATGTCCACCCCCTCCCCAAGATTTTCACTTCCTAATCCCTGCAATCTGTGACTGTCAGCTCATGCAGAATGGAATGCTAGGGTCTAATGAAGTGAAGGATCTTGGGAGGAGGAGCTTATCCTGGATTATCCAGCAGGTTCTAAAAGCCATCACAGGCACCCTTACAAGAGGGATGCGCAGGAGATCTGATAGAGACGCACAAAGGAGAGAAGAGAATCTGAAGGCGAAGGCTGAGGCTGGAGTGATATGGCCACAAGTCAGAGGAGCGCCTGTACCACCAGGAGCCGGCGGGCAAGTAACAGCTTTGCCCCCCCAGCCTCTGGAGGGCGTGTGCTCCTGACATCCTGATGTGGGCTCTGACCTCCAAAACTGGGAGAGAAGAAATCTGTTGTTTTCTGCCGTCCAGTGTGCGGTTGCTTGCTATGGCAGCCACAGCAAATGAATACGGAGATTTTCTACTTAAACTTTTGTGTAGCCCCCCGAAGTGGGCAGTAATAACCTCGGTTAGGGGAAAAGCTTGAATTTTCCCGTATTTTTAGGTCTCTTCCCCATACACACAGCAGCTCAGAGCAAGTGCAGCTCTGCTTTTAAAAGTGTTTTGGGGCAGTGACAAAAGTATCTTCTTAGCCATTCTTTACACATATTTTACTAATAATCTCTCCTTCACAGGTGATTTCAGCAGACAATAAATCCATGCAAGGCAGACGACCGAGGGATTCCAACCTCCCCCAGCAGGCCTGGCTGCAGTGGAAGAAATTATGCAGCAACTCACGGCTATAGGAGAAAGCCTGCAGAGTAGGTGGGAGCTTGTCTTGATTCTCCATTGTGATGTGGGCTGAGTTTCTCCCCACTCTCTCCTGGCAGCATCCAGCTCTCTCCTTGTAGAATGATGAATGTTACTGAGAGGAGGACAATGAGATGATCCCGAGCACAGGAATAGGCCTCCCGGACTCCGACTCCTACAGAATGCCCTCTCTCTCTCACGTTGGAAAGTCACTCTCACGTTGTCACCCCCAAGGGACCCCCTGGTGGGACCAGTGCAAGAGAACATCCACCGTAGAGTGGAAACAGAGGGTGCTCCGAGTTTGAGAGCTACTTTTGGATCTTGTGACTTCCCAGATATAAGTCCTTGGGCAAATCATTTCATTTCTGTTGGGTTTCATTTCCCTCACATGTAAAACAAGACTACTGAGTAAGATAACATGTGGCCTAGGATGGTGGTTAGCCCACAGATGTTTGTTAATGTTTGAGGAACAAATGAAGTAGGTGTTCTGCATCAAAGACTAGACAATTCACCCATAATTTTCCAACTCTTTCCTTGGATCGCAACTTAAATTTTGTTATCTGTAGCTCTTCCAACGGTCACCAACATCTGCCCGAGTTTATAATGTCTAGGAAGAGGGAATCTTTTATTATCTTAGAAATTCAAATTGGCAGAGGACATGTTTTTTCTTCTCCCACAGCACTTAAGTTTATAATGCAGAGATTTATATAAAAGAAAGTTGGTCAGTTATTACGGGTGATGTATAACAACTGTTTTTGATGCAGGACTAGAACTATTTGCTCTTCGACCTAAAGCAGAACTCCATGGAAGTTCCTCCCTCCCAAACAACCCCCTCCTACCCAAATCGTTCCCAAGTCACCAGGAAAGCAGGCTGTAGGAAGCCTGGTTTTTCCCCATGCCCAATCTCCAAGAAAATGGGTCAGACTATGTGGAGGCCGAGGCAGGGCATGGAGAATGGGAGACAAGTGGGCATCCTATAAGCCCTGGGGTTGACAGCCCTAAGCACGTGAATCACAGAGGCCTAAGGCTCAGTCCCCTCTGCACATCAGGGCTGCCTTCTCCATTCCCCACACCTACCTAGTGAGCCCTCCACTTCATTCAGAAAGCAGTGGCTTCTACAGAGGGCAGGGAGTTCTGCTTATGGGTGTTCTTCCCTCCTCCTCTTCACACCTTATAGCAATCAGCATACACAGGGAGACGCTACACCCCAACACCATCCCGTGCCCCCCACACAGACCCACTCACTGAAGACGCATCCGCATACCTTTGCACTCCCCCCAAAAAGTACTGCTGACCTTCTGACTCCTGGAAATCCTATTCCTCCTACTAAAGAAAAATCTTACATGAATTAATTTTTCTACCTCTCAACCAGCTATATAGGAATCCAATATACATGTCTTAAAGCTTGGTTCTGGATACAGTCTCAAACTTTGAACCAATTGTTTAGAACAACTTTTTTTTTCTTTCTTTCCTTTTTTTCTTTTTTCTTTCTTTCTTTTTTTTTTTTTTTTTTTACAAAAACTATCAACTCCACATTAAGAAACTAGGATATTGTTATCACTTCTCTTGGGACTTATTAAAACAAAAGAAATTGGAAAATGGAGCAACTTCTATGTACATTCTACATTTATGGATGAACACATTTTAAGGAATTCACTGGGAAAAAGGAAACATTCTAAAGCATTCTGTTTACTTTTCTTTTGAATGACAATTTGTATTTGGGGTGCCCTCTGTAGCTATCAAACAGACAGTAGGAGCTATGGCCATATTTGTGGCCTGAAGGCAGCCATCTAAACCCTGCAAATGTAATAGCAATACAGGGATTCTGGTTCTCACTGAAACTCACAGAAACTACTGGTTCTCAAGGCAAGTGCCAAATGCTTTCAATCATGCTAGACAAAGGCCACGCAGCATGCATGAAAATCATGTAGGATACATGGATCTCAAACCTCTCTTCTTAGCTCTTTGAAAGTCATTACAACCAAAGTAGATGTTGTTTTAACCAAACCCATTTAAATGATGATTTAAATTACCAAATAAGAGAACCCAGTTTAATTAGATTTATTTTTTAAAAAGTATATTTTTGTCCTTGTGACATAATCTGATTATATATTATAAAATTCAGTTGAGTATGGGTTTTACTTTTAGAAGATACACTGTATATATTTAAATCAGTGATTTATGTAAACCATACTCAGAAGAGTATCCCTTAATAATTCAAGAAGATTCTGTGAAAAAAAAAAACAAAACAAAGCAGTATTAATGTCTCCCTTCTGCTCTTACTGCTCCTCCCTCTTTTAACCTTAGACTTTCTTTGCTTGCACGATTATTTAATTCTTAAGGATTATCTATTCATTTGTGTGCTTGAACATTTCATTTGTACTTTTGAAGAGGAAGCCAAGGAGTGATTGTCTTATCTCCATATAATGCTATTAATTAGCATGATTTCCACAGATAAAACCTATAGATGGAAAAAAGAAACATGATTGCTGGAGTACACAGTAAGATTTTTTACCTTGCCACTTATTAAAGTGGCTTTCACAGACTCTCATTATCTGCTATTTTGGTCATGTGCCATTCTCTCACGCCTGTAGTCAACATTTTAAGAGGGCATTCTAGAAGTCGGGCCCTAGGCTTAGCACGTGAAAGGAGTCAGATCTGACAAAGCTTACAGTTCAAGAGGGAACAGATACTAGATGGCCGCTGCACAAGTGACTATACAACAATGGTGGCTTTGAAGAAGGGCATGATGGCACGGCAACCCTGTGGATTGTGAGGGAGTGTCAATGAAGACCTCTCTATAAAGTAACATTGCTTTTTTATCACTCATAAAACTTTTTAGAAAGAATTCACACAAATATATTATCCCAAATATTGTATCAATTTTAAGGTAGGGTATGGCATGAGAAAGAGAAGGCTCTAGACCCAGACAGATATAATTAGAATCCTTGCTGTGGTGCCTCAAGCAACTCATGGTAAGGGACATGGTTCCCTCACAAGATTGTTGTAATGGTCAAGTACTCAGTATGTAGTATAAGCTCAATAAACTATAGATAATAATAATTACAGCATTTAATTGACTTAATCTTTGAGCTTTCACATGTCGAGATAAGGCTAATTTTCCATTCATAGTTCTATCTTTACAAAAATGTTCAACTGAACGGGAAAACTCAAAAATCCATTTAGAAAAAAAACACACCATGACTTCTGTGATTTTTCCTCCCTTGGGTTGGCCAGCAGGTATCATTTAATTATACAACGGAGGCACACTCTATTCTAGATTCTTCTTGGCAGATATATAAATACAGGCAAAAAGAACAATTTATACATCTGTGCTCAATAGCTTTCTTTCAGCATTAGAAAAAAAATCTGGAATTAGAGCTTTTGAATTAGAACTTTTTAAAATAGTGAACTCCCCTAGGGCAGTTAAGTGTTTTCCAGGTCATTAACTATGGGACCAAGAGGGTGCAGCAGGCAAGAGTCCTTTGCAGGCAGCTCAAATTCATGCAGCCCAAGAAGCACTTCCCTCCACACTTTTAGCATCTCTTATTCTGAATTCCCCCCAGTACTTAAACAAATACCCAACCCACACGACAGGGTCAGTCACAATTCCCTCATTAGACACTCCCTGCTGCCAGTGCTGTACATGAAGGTACAGACAAAAGACAGGAGCTCCTGTCTTTTTGCATCTGCCAGGAGCTCCCAAACTCTGGTGGGCCTTATTAAGTAAGCATCCTTCACACTTGTGGCTAACAGTGCTTTATCCTTTTTGGTATAAAGACCAAGTAAGAAAACACAAAAAAGTGTCATTTGTGTTTTTAAGTTAAAAAATGAAGAATTTTACTTGATCCTGGAAGAGGGACCACATTACTACTGATAAGAAAAATGAGGCTTGCACAAGAGAAAAGTTTTGCTTAAGGTCTTAGAGCAAGTGAACAGCAGAGCAGAAGCAAGACTCTAATTCATTCCACTCAGGGCTTCCCACCCCATTTACTGAGCCATCTTGTCTGCCTGGTATTGGGTTATACTGAAAACACAATGAACCAGACCCGCCTCCTCCATAAACTGGACCTCCCCCTTTCATGGTTGTAGGATTCACCTTGCACAAGGCAGGGCAAGCCCTGCAACCTGGAACAGCTCCAGGCACTTCCTAAACCGTCCCGCCAGGGTTCTGGCTATGTAGTACGATGCTTCCATACTACAGCATCCCAAGGTGGATCCGGGCACCCAAAGGCTCTTCTAGCCTGCTGTGGGGCCAGCCTGGTCAGGAGGGCCACAGTACAGGCCCTCCCCACCCCACCCGCCCCCACAGGGAGTATCTTTGCCAGCCTTTGGCTTCTACAGGCCAAACTTAAGCACACCAGGATTTCAAAAAGGTTCCCCTCCAATCTAGCCCTGACTAGAGCCTGAGTCACCTTGGTTTGCAGGAGCTGAAAAGGCCATGACTGAAAGTAGATCACAGTCCATTCTGCAGAAGCTAGGGGGCTACATGGGCAAAGGTCAGGGGTTGCTCATAATCATTCTAGAAGGAGGTTTCAGATAGTATACTTCCTCAACTTAAAGGTACAGCAACTGCATACAGAATGGCTCTAGTCTGGGGAGAAGAACTCGTCTTACACACCAAGTTCAAAACAAGAAATAACCCCAAGTCATTCTTAGACGATGTAGTAGAGCCCCTGAGTGCTCAGCCCCTGAACTGCTAAAAAATTACCTCCAAGGCAATGTGACTGGGCCGTGGAGACCAGGGCAGAATAGGATCCCACGGGTGTCGAGTGAGACATGCTTAAGTCCAGCCTTTCATGGGAACCCAGGGCACCTGGGAGACGAGAGAAGGACAGGCAGAGAAGACTCAACAAACGCTTGCAGAAGCAATGGATACATGGTTCCTTCACACATGCCCTCCGTCAGGGAGATTTTCTGGACAGTCCAGCCTCAGTCTCAGCTTCCAGAGCCCCTTCCGCACACTTCTATCACATTCTATAATCATTGCCTGTTTACTGGTTGGTCACATTCATTTTTGTCTCAGCAGATTCCAGCATGGTGCCTAATACCCAGTGAGCATCAAAAAGTGTTCAGTGAATGAAAGAATGACCCGTGACACAGTGACTACAATTTGAAGGTACAACTAGGGCAGAGGTAAGCAGTAGTCATCTCAGAGTAGAGAAAAAACGAAAACAGAGGGACTGACGGGGACCTTCCTTAAACAGTCTGAAGACAGAGTGCTACCCACCCCTCAGCAGCCCCTGAAGGCTCATCAGCCACAGGACAGCTGTCCCATTCTATTTCTGGGGTAAGGAGACACATCGTATAGCTAAAACATATGTTTCCCATAATTATCAAAAGCAAGTGTTACAACTGAGAGAAGGGGGGAAATGGCAGATCTACCTAAGTGAGAGAAGACTTTCTATTCATGTACCAATTCCATCTCCATCTCAACCTCTCTCTTAGAAACGTACAGACTCAGAGTCATGATCCCAAGTTCAAAGTGGACCATGTCCTGGGTCCCAATGGGACACCCTTTCTAATTCACAAGGCATGTGCTCTCAGTGCAAAACTTGTCAACTTACTTTTTCCACGTCTAGATCAGCATCCTGCTTCTTCAAAAAGCTGTAGAAGAAAAAAAAAAAATAGACATCAAAAGAGAACTGAACACTCTTGGCCTGTAAACCTCCCACAAAGTACCACCATAGAATTTCCATGTGCTGCAGACAATCAGCTTGCTCACAACTTTTTTCTCGTTCACATAATTGTTGCTAAGTCACAGTTGCCACAAACACCTGCCGGCAACTGCAAAGACCTGGCCCTCCACCATCAAAGGAGGCCAACATGAGATTTTGAGTTTCTGGAGTCAGGAAAGATAAAGATGGAGGTCTTACACACACACACACACACACACACACACTCTCTCTCTCTCTCTCTCTCTCTCTCTCTTCTGAGTGCCTATAAGTCATCCACAGTTGGGACACATAAAAAAAAAAAATGAGTCTTCCAAAGTCTTATTCAACTTACCTTTTGGCTTAGATCTTCCCTTAGCCCCCAACCCATATGTGCCCCACTTCCTGTCTGACTGTGGGTGGGCTTCACTGTTAAAACAGCCTTCTCAGGATGGCCCCTCTTTCCCATCAGCTGGTGTTCCCCTCTCCGGGAGGTGTGCCAATCCACCAGCCTGCACCAACTCGCCCATAGAACTCGAGTCCCAGGATTACCTTAGGACCTTGTGCCAAGCCCCTGACAGAGCTGAGTGCTGATTCTGTGGCACCTGTGCCCATTTCACGTTACTCTTTAAAGTGCCAGGAGCAGACGGCAGCTTTCCAGTTTGCTCATGCGCTCTGCCTACAACCTGCCAATATTATGGTACCTCATTTGTTATATGCAATTTTAGCTTCAGTTTTTTTTTTAGATTTTTTTTAGATTTTTTTAGATTTTATTTATTTATTTGACAGACGGAGATCACAAGTAGGCAGAGAAGCAGAGAGAGAGGAGGGAGCAGGCTCCCTGCTGAGCAGAGAGCCCAATGCGGGGCTCGATCCCAGGACTCTGGGATTGTGACCTGAGGCGAAGGCAGAGGCCTTAACCCACTGAACCACCCAGGTGCCCCCAAAGCTTCAGTTTTAATAAGATGTTTAAAGAGAATAAAAATGGCTGACTGGAATTATGTTGATAGTGTTAGGGAAGAAAGTAAAAGGTTTGAGAAATGTGAATAAAAATGCAGAAACAATTTTTCCTATGGTAGTGGAGACTCACACTTTTTTTTCATTATGATTCTTTGCGTCTTGGTCTGTGGTTTAAAATACTGCCATCACAAATCTCTATCCCCATCAAAACCATCCCTATGCACACACAAAAGAATTTTTGCACTGTTTGAAAGGGTACATAATTAACAGTAACATCTTTGTTTTCTTTAATCAAAGATGACTCAGAATGAAGGAAAGAAAAAAATGACCGTGGGGAAGACAATTAGAAACTCATATATTGTCTTCTGCAGATGGGTATTCAAATCATGAACTGATTGCAGACATGCAGGAGAAGCAGCATGAGGCTGGAGGGAGAGAATGTGCTAGTGAGCAGGCTAATGCAGCTGGTACCTTAGCAACCCACCTCACCCCAGCTCTTTCTTGCTTCGGACACGCTGTCCTAACTGAGATGCCATCAGGCAATATATGCCTTTGCTTCTGGCGAACCCCCTGGGGATGCAGACCCTGCCGAGCTGGAAAAAAATGGGAATCCCCATTGTCCAAAATTTTTAACTAGCCTCCCTGTAACCAGCAAAGAGTAATTCAGTACCATGAAAACTTTTCATCAGGGGTGTCCGTGTGGCACAGTTAAGCGACCGACTCTTGGTTTTGGCTCAGGTTGTGAACTCGGGGTCCTGAGTTCGAACGCTGCACTGGGCTCCATGCTCAGCTCAGAGTCTGCTTAGGTTCCTCTCTCTCTCCCTCTCCCTCTGCCCCTCCCTGCCTCTAAAACAAATAAATCTTAAAAACAAATAAATAAATAAATAAATAAACAAAAACCCAACTTCTCACCAAAGGGAACATATATAAAGTGGAAGTCTGACTTCCACTCGAACGTTTTCCAAAGAGGTTTAGGAAGGCAGTCATTCGGATTTACAGAATAGAATTTTCTATTTGCAAGGTGGAAGATTCCTTCACCTGCCACAGAAAGCGCACTTGGAGAATGAATACCCTTTCCCAAAGCAGTAAGCAAACTCGGCCTCTCTCATGTAGACAGCACAGGTGCAAGTGCACGGGATGTCCAGTTCAACAACAGGGTCTTGAAGAATGAGCTTCTGCTCTGTAGCACTTCGGCAACTGGTAGCAAAAGGAAAACTGAAAACCTGTCTGGAATGGCTGGCTGACTAGTGCAAAAGGAATATTATCCATCCGTGCATATATGCAGCTTCATCCAATCTCTCTTTCAGGCTTTCAAAACAGATGGAGTTAATTAACAAAGACAATACATATATGTATCATCCTGCAGCACAAAGCAGAAGGATGCCACAGCTTTAACTTCAAAGACTCCCAGAAAGCACGGCCGGAGATATTTTTAGGCATCAGCTCCATTGTTTCAAAGAAGATCTGGTTTGGTGAAATAAAATTGCCACAAAGTAAAATTCACAGGACAGCCCTATCTAGTACCAAGAGTGGCATCTGTTTTTAAAACCAGGCATCTCTGTCTTAACTAAAGGGTGTGTTTCTAAAAGTTGGGAATAAATTTTGTCATGAAATGTTTAAGTGAAATAGAAGTACCTTTTATTTGGGAGGCCTGGGTGGCACAGTTGGTTGAACGTCCAACTCTTGGCTTTGGCTCGGGTTGTGATCTCAGGGTCATGAGACTTCTTTCATCCCTCTTCCCCTCCCCCTTCCCCATGAACCTCCCCTCATGTTCAGGTGCACCCACATACTCCCTTTCTCTCAAATAAATCTTTAAAAAAAAAAAAAGGTATATTTTATTTGTCTTAACTTTAAAAATTGACCAATTATCCCATTTTATTTTTATTCTAAATCTAAATTTTTGGAATATCCAAGTTTTAAGTTTCCAAGGCTTAAGGCAAGATAGACCTCTCCTTCCCTGTGTGTGTGTTTTTGCACAGACACAGATGTGTGTATGTGGTTACACAGACCCTTTCAAAAGTTGACTCTGTATTCAACTGTGGGCTGTGGGCATTAGGGCATTTTCCATGCTTTTATTCTTCCTGCTGAAGTAGTGCTAATGTTTTGTTTGAGAAACATGACTGAAGTGACCCAGATTCCCCAGTGGAAAAGGCTGATCCATGAATGTTGCAAATGTGTGACTGCCTGCAGGAATGGAAGCCAGAGAATAAGGCCCTGGCCAAAAACGAGCTACTCCCAACTATTTAGATCGGATCAAATCCTCTATCTTTAGGAGGATACACAGAGATCTTTGTTCTTAGACAAAACTCTAAAAATAAAACTGAGAAGCCTTCAACTGTGGGTTTTCTCTTGATGCAGCCATCCCCATAGTCCCACCACTCTCCTATTTCCAACCACTTGGGGCACGTCTCCCACAGCACCTGCCACAGGCACCTTACCCCAGGGCAGAGGAATAAACAGACACAGTCAACGGGGCATCAGCCACATGTTCAGAGAATGGCAAGAGGCTTGCGGGGACTACAGGGCAGAGAGGGAGTTAAGAGGATGGTGGTAGGCTGGTGGGAGAAAGGTGGGAAACTGAGGCAGAGGCCAGCTAACAAGTCAGCCAGTTGAAGGCACACTCCTGGGGTTACCAGTGTCTTTTCTACTTGCCTCTATCCCAGGAAGGGGCTGAAAAATAGATACAGCCTCCAGCATATTCCTGGCACTAGACAAAGCATCGTCACTCCAATCTCACCAACCCTGCTGGGCTCAGGACAGGGTTCCCCTAATTAGCTGTTGCTGTCGGGGCCCAGGACAAAAATCACTTTTTCACTCCTGTTTTCCTTTGGTCCCGCTTCTGTGCTGAACTAGATTTCTTCTCCTCAGTATTCTCAGAGCACTTTATACTCAGTACCTCAGTACTTCACGCTCTCCCCTGCTCAGACGCCAGCTTGTCTGTGGCCAGGGCCATGCTGAGCACAACAGGGCTTGTAGCAGCTCTACTGATGGAGGGGTGAAGGGTGACGAGGGGCGGTGACAAGAGTGACTAATGAAGAACTCGACGGGATGCAGGAAACAAAGCTGCCCTGACTCAAGCTGCAAGTACAGGGGGTGGGGGTGGGAGATGAATCCAGGGTGTGTCCACATACCACACATAGCTTATAGAGAACCAGAAGAGGACCTTTCCTTCCATTTAGTCCTGTGTCTTTAGCTATAAATAAGTGACAAAGATCCAATCTGGAGATTCCACTGTTATTTTTAATATTAGCCAGTGTTTCCTTTCTACTTAAAAAAATGTGACTGAGAAACGGAGGTTCAATACACGAGAGTCATAGTCACAACTCCCAAGTGAAGAAGGAGATGTAAGGGATATCACAAATCCAAGATTTGAATCCTGGTTCTGGTTTTTGTTTGATCATTTTAAGAAAAGGAAGATTGAGAGAAATGAAATACACTTTTCTCTTGCCACAGAATCTTCTCTATTTCCAATTCAACCCTTTTTACTTCTTGAAAAAGATTTAAAATATGCATCAACCTGCCAAAAAACATCTGCATGTTACTAGACACGTCTATTCACATCTGAATGGCTGCTCTCTGCTCCAACGATCATAGCTCTATTCAATCACAACTAAAGTCAGACAGAACTGTCCGTGGTGTGATGTCAATGGCAACGAGGATGAAATGGCCATTGGACAGCAACTTCCATATCAAGTATGTCAACAGGGGCACTGTTCCTTTGGTTATTAACTTAGGATCCAAGGCACAAAAAAGACCAGGCAGGGCCAGACTCTGCCACAATTCCAAAGAAAGCTGAGACACATACAGAGTGTACACAGAAGCTCCTCAATGTTCCCTGGTGAAGGGGCAGCCCCTGGCTCTCTGCCTGAAGCCTGGAACAGGCCCACTCTCTCAGTGGGCTTCCTGAGCCTTCCACAGCTGCACAGAGACACGCGGCGCAGTGTCTGGGACCAGCCACACTCAAGGTCACCACAGTCTCCTGTGTGCCCAACAACTGGGGCAGGCCCCGGAGACAGGAGCCAGCTCAGACAAGGCCCTTTGTTGTGGGGTATTCCTCATTGCCTGGTTTCCCCAGGAAAAATGTATTTTCCTTTAGCCACTCACTCTGGCCCCAGACTGGGGCATTCTCCTATGTGCGCCTCCACATACGAATCTTCTAACAAAGTTCAAGATAGCAGCAACCACAACCTCTTCTCTCACCTTACCTGTGCCCCCCACCCAGCCCCCTGCCAAAGGTGCAGTGAGCCATCCACGTTCACCATGGTGAAGGGCACCGGGCCTTGGTAACAAGTCGAGACTCCTGAAGGAGTTTGAAGAAAAGGGTCTGGTCTGGGAGAGGACAGCAAAGATGGCTGGGGATTGCCTTTGAGGATTCTAGCCTGGGAAGACGTGATGCGGCTCTGCCAATGTCCTATATCCTTTGTCCTACTACCACATTCTTATTTATTCTTATTTATGCTTATTTACCTCATTTATTTACCTCATTGAAAAGGTAATCTATGCTTATTGAAAATCCAGAGCCCCTGTTATGATACTGGAGCTTTCCCCTTCTGGCTAGTTTTTCGATGCTGATGGAACTGTTACCCTCTAGCACCGCACCTCCATCCTGCATGTAACAACTTATAGCTCATGGTACTACTCTACTTCTGGTAGAGGCAAATGGGGACATACCCCAATATGAACCATGTACCTAGTACAATTAACTGCAGGGTCTATTTCAAGTGGTAAGGTGCAAATTAGAGGCTGTATCACCTAATGATTCCTCTCACCATTGACCTATGACTTACTCTCTAAAACACAGAATTTTGGTTCACAGTGAGGGAGGAAGCAGTTGGACCCTGCTCTATTCCCTCGCTCTGCTATTTCTTTGTTCTGGACTGGGTGAGGGAAAGGGTGCAGGAGGGGTCACATACCACATAGCCCACAGGGCCAGGCAGGTAAAAAAAGTGAACGAAGCAGGTGAGGTGGGGCTGGGGGAGCTGAAGGGCCCTGCACCCACCCAGAGGACAGCTGCAGCATGGCTGAGGCAGGCTGCCATCCTGGGAGAAAGCAGGCTGGTTTTTTTTTTGTTTTTTTTTTCTGAAAGGGAAGTGGAGACGGCCACTCTGGGCAGGCTGGGTTTTGCCAGACCTTCCAATTCTTTTCAAAAGAAACGGAAAATCTCCATTTTTATATAAAACTGCCTGATTTTAAAATGTTAGTTTAATTTTTTTAAATGTGTCATGTGGCCTAACAAAATATAATTATCGAGGGTATAATCCAGCCCACGGACTGGTTGGCTATCTTTCTGAGTCATAAGATCTAGCCCTTGGTTTCTCTTAATATTAAATAGGAAATTGGCTGCTATCTGCCCCTTGGGGTTATTTAAGAGCACAGAGGGGGTTTTTTATTATCATGTAACAAAATAACCCAAGCACATTCAGATGCACAAAGCAGAGTAACAGGATCCCTCGTGTCTATGCAAATGTTAGTACTATGGGGCTTCATGTTTGGTAGAATTATTCGAAATGTATCATTACACGGTTGCTTCTAAATAAACAAAAGAGGTAACTGTAGTAGCTTTAGAGGACGAAGGTGTAACCAACTGGATCAAGCAGTGGGGTGGAAGCCTGAGTGGAAAGGTGCAGAGACAAACCCTGTGCAGAGACAGGTGGTGTAGACAAGCCTCTCAAGACACACAGCCATAAAGGCAGCAGAGCAGTGAGGCAGCTGCTATGCGAGATCACGAGGTGAAGACACCGTATCTTCAAGATGGATGAAATCACAAATGTCTGTACGGTGATGGAATGAGCATCATGTCAAAGTAAACAAACCCCCCTAAGTACCAAGGAAGGGAATTATGTCAGCAAAATACTAGACAGTACTAGGGGCAATAAAAATTTCATTAGTAGGAGTTAAGAAGCCAAGATCTAGTTATATAGGTTTTCCTAAACAAGAAGTCAGAAAAAAAAAAATCTCTACTACAACACACATTGCCCCACATTTTACACTGTGCCATTTCTGTATTTGTCCTTTTTAGCCTACTTCTAACAGTCTCTCTTTGCTAAAATACATTAGTTGCCATGGAAACGATGTCATAGTGTGTAAAACCATTTACTGTCCTTGGAAAGGCATTCATGATAAAAATTGAACAGTAGCATGTTTTAGAAAGAGATCCAATAGAGAGCAGGTGTGTAAGAACACCACAAGATCTCAAAATCGCAACTTCAAAGTATTTTGCCACCACTGTCATATGTCCCAGTTCCCCCCAAGCCAACCGGAGAGGCACCTCTCCTCCTCTCATACACCAGGAGTACTTGAAACAAAATCTCTGATCTAATGTTGGTGAAAACAATAGACTCCCTGTAATGCACCCTTACTCGCCTGGTGGGGTGGGGCTGGGAGACTGCACCATCAGAATGGTTTGTAGGCATCGTAACACCTCTGCTAATGGGACGGATTTAGTCCTATGATACCTTCTGCTATTGTCATGAGAGAGAGAAAAACAATAGTTAGTACACAGAGATTTAGACTTGCTTTCCTTATTGCCACAGATTGGCAAGACAATCCCCCTTTTTCCTTTCATTAACTCAAAGCAGACCATATTTATTCCTCGGAGGTAAGATATTAAGCAGCTCTCATGTGCTACGTTGGCAAAAAACAAACAAACAAACAAACAAACAAAACAACCAGACAAGGTATGGGTCCCTTGGGGACTCAAAATCTGGTGTGGCCAGTTGGGTGAGGGTGGGAGCATGAAAGGCCTCCCGGACTTTGGGGAAGGGCCGGATTTTATTCTCACTGCAATAGGAAGACCGTTGAGTGGTGTTACCCAGCAATGTGATCTCCCAAAGATTTTTCAAAGCTCACTGAGCTGGCGCAGGAAGTGGAACTGGAAGTCAACAGCGGAGGAGCACAGAGCAGTAACGTTATCAGAACAGCCCGACGAGAGAGGGCAGTACAAAGCAGATGGAGAAATGGGATCTCTAACCAGGGTGACTTTATACCTTGGCTCCTGTGTGAAAGTGTTAGATTACGCCTACTGCCTTGGGAGCGATTAAACATCTGTACAGACGTCTCATTTTTTAGACCAAGTATTAATAGCTGCATCCAAATGATGCAAGGTTGAATTTGCATCATTCAGTCGAGACTGAATTTGGTAAACTCCACTTTGCCTTTCCGACTTCTGCCATAGTCTTGCCTGCTGCTGGGTGAGATGATCCAAGATGAAGAGAGTTTTCGTCCTAATGTGATTAAGTCTGAAAGGTGACCAATAACGAGCCAGCTCTTTTGCTGTCCTTCTACAACCCTGGCCTAAGTAAACACCTCCCTTTCAAGGAAAACGTGCAGGATGCTTATAAAATAAAGAATACTTGGACATAAGCGGCTAAGGGCAGCTAACTCCTCCTGGTCTCAGTGGGTGAGGCCCCCACCAGACACTGGATGTGATGACGGGTTGTGCTGTGGCCAGAGTTGCGCAAGACACCTGTCAGAGGGTCGATGGGAAACTTACAGGTTAGGTGTACATGAAATATTTCGGGAAATGATCCTTCTCAGGAATGTTCTAAGTGCTTGCGTTATAGTGTTTTTGTCATTTACTGATGGCTATCTATTTCACTTTGCAATACTCCTTTCAGCAGTAATGAGATAAAAATGAAAAATGAGTGAAAAGTGAAGCACTAAATTTTAATTTTTCAAGAAAGCTGATGATGAAATGTTAACTCACATAAAATGTTTGTTGAGGTTTGCTCTCCACCGTGGGAGCCCCAGTGATACCCTTCATGACATGAACCATGATCTGCAGAAATCAGCAACTACTTCAAATGGGAACTATTACTGTAACGAGGCTGTGTCCGAGCAATTTAACACGTGCAGCCACGGAAGACTCACTAACATAGCACTTGAGGAAGCATGACCTTTCTTTTAGGTCAAAAGATTGGCAGGAGATCACCGGCACTGGGCTCCCTGCTCAGTGGGAAGTCTGCTTCTCCCCCTCCTTCTGCTGTTCCCCTTGCTTGCGCTCTCTCTCACTCCTGTGCTCCCGCTCTCTTTCAAGTAAATAGATAAAATTTTTTTTTTTAAAGATTATTTATTTATTTGACAGACCGAGATCACAAGTAGGCAGAGAGGCAGGCAGAGAGAGAGAAAGGAAGAAGCAGGCTCCCCGCTGAGCAGAGAGCCTGATGCAGGGCCTCGATCCCAGGACCCTGGGATCATGACCTGAGCCGAAGGCAGAGGCTTTAATCCACTGAGCCATCCAGGTGTCCCGTAAATAGGTAAAATCTTAAAAAAAAAAAAAAAAATTGCTCTTCTAACTTGATTCTGCTTATTTCTGAGTTCGGATTTTCTGGGCATATGTGAAAAGTAAAGCAATAGCTTTTAGTGTGTTGGCTTCATTAGGAGAAAAAAAAATTAACAATTTCCAGTTTTATGTTAGTATTATCAGGTGTTTTATGCAGGAAAATCAATTAATTCCAAAAGTGGTTTGATTTTTTTTTCCCCCCCATCTATTTCCGGGGGTCAAACAAAGTTTGTGAAGTTCATTTGGTCAGTGGTGAAACATCTGTTATCGTGAATGCTACTGTAAATTGTAAAAAGTTTAACATGAGAGATGAAATTGTTTTTGTAGTGAAATACAAATACAAATTTTAGGACGCTAAAAACAACTGTCCTTACTAAATCAAGAAACCTATGAAGCAAAGGAAGTCACTTGGAATTGTGGATGCATAATTCATAACTGCCAATTCAAACAAGGGGCTATATCCTACCAAATGCAAAAGGAACTATAGATAGATATAGATATAGATGAGGAAACTGACAAGCTGGAAAACTAAAGTACAAAACTATTACAAACACGTCAGCACCGTAATAGGTACCTTCTATTTTGCCACCTGTCATCAGCAACCAAGTTTTAGGAATGTATGAGAAACGACTCTCTAAATCAACCTAGTTGTTTCGTAATGGTATAATAGAGGAATCCTGTAAAGTTTGGGTGCGTTGTGTTCCAAAACAGTTGGAAATCTTTCATCAGAGCAGTAAGTGAAGCGCCAAAACACTTCAGCTTTTAAAGCCTTTAGCCAATTGCAGTTCTTAAAAACAGGGCTTGCTAAAAGGAAGATGCTGAAAGTTATCCCAACAAAGCCAAGGAGGAACTAATCGCAGTGTCCAAGATTTAATTCTGAAATTATCTTAGGATGTTTTGAAGGAACTAGACTTGAAGTGATCTTTTGATGGCACTCCTAATTTTAACTGGATATACCGATATTATGAACCGGAATGTAGCGAAATTATGAAGATCCATGATTTGTCTCATCTAAAAGTGATAAGCCATTCAAAAGGATCACAGTGGATTTTATTTTCATGAATTTAATAAAAATGTTTATTTTTTTAAAGATTTATTTATTTGAGAAAGAGAGAGAAAGTGTGTGAGGGCAAGCAGGGGGAGGGGCAGAGGGAGGGGGAGAGGATCTCAAGCAGACTCCCTGCTGAGTGCAGAGCCCATCTGGGGCTCCACCTCAGGACCCCGAGATCAGGACCCAAGCCAAAATCAAGAGTCAGACATTCAACCAACTGAGCCACCCAGGAGCCCCTGTAAAAATATTTATTAATGATTAAAAACCTGAATGGGGGTAAAATGGGGGTGAAAATATTTGGGCAAAAATATTAACACACTTCTAGGTGAAAAAAATTAGCCTGAGAAAAGCCTCCATTTAGCAGAATTTGCTCTGAGCTTATTTGCATCTGTGGAAAGAGCTATTTTCTTAGTGAAAAATATTTCACATTTTCATAAATGCCAACTGAAGATTGGGATAACTTCAAATATTGACTATAAGACACAACCTTGAAGGAGATTGCAGGCAAACCTATGAGAAAATTTAAAACACTTCATTCTTAAAAAAAATATGTGACATGGGTATTAGAGACAGATGGCTAAAAACTGACTAGAGTGAATATATACCCCCAAATAATTATGGTCTTTTGCCCTTTCTTGGCTCACACTGAGAGATGTGGGAAAATATGAGATGCATTTATGTTTTGAGACGATACATTCAAAACGTCAAATTTTCTAGTAGAAAAGTACATAAGCAGTGTCCTAACAACATCACCAAACTTTTTTTTTCTTTTTTAAGATTTTTATTTATTTATTTGACAGAGATCACAAATAGGCAGAGAGACAGGTGGGGGAGGGGGCCCGAGCAGAGAGCCCAATGCGGGGCTCAATGCCAGGACCCTGGGATCATGACCTGAGCCGAAGGCAGAGGCTTAACCCACTGAGCCGCAAAGGCGCCCAAACCTACACTTTTTAAAGCAAGACAAAAAACAAAAAGACTAAAGATTTCCCTTCCCAAATCATTAGGCATTTCAAGAAACAGCAGGTTTTAAGACATCTTCTTAAATGCAGCATCCTTGTATGAATGTCAAAGAGAGATGAAACATAATTGAAAAGAGCTAACTGGTTTGTTGCCCCCTCATTTAGTGTTCTGGACCTCCTTATGAATTACACATGAGAAAGGAATCCCTTCATCAACTCATTATTTAGTGCATGAGGACTAAAGAACAATGAAGAGCTTCTCCCCTTACAGACTATAACCTCTAGTACTCACCCGGATACCTTTAAAATACACAACTGAAGGATCACACCCAGTAAAAATTCTTTTCTAGTCTCCAGCATCACAGTAAACTCATTAAAGAAAGGCCTGAAATTCTAATACTTTCCATTGACCTGAGGCTCCATGGCAACTGAAGTCCTTCCTTCCAGGGCACGTGGAAGAACGGCCACAAGCTAAACAATGGGAAGCCCCAAATCCCCACTTCGCATTGGAAGATCTGGTACACAACTCTTCTCCTCCACAGGGCAGATCTCCGCATTTCTTGCTCAAAAGGAACTTCGTACAGGTATGTTAAGGCATGACTTACTCAGAAGAACAAGCGTACTCTAAGAATATAAGCAAGTGACTATGCCGCCATCACTGTTATCATCATCAAGAGAAAATACAGCTCAGACACTGTGGCAGGATTGAAGTTTATGCCTAATACACAGCTGTAAACAAAAATGTTACTTCAGGGTCACCTGGCTGGCTCAGCGGTGGAGCATGTGACTCCTGATCTCAGGGTCATGAGTTCAAGCCCCAAGTTGGGCATAGAGTAAGCTTGCATGCATAAATTTATTAATTAAGTTTTTAAGAAGATTTTATTTATTTATTTGATACAAAGAGAAAGAGAGAGAGAGCACACAAGCAGGGGGAGCGACAGGCAGAGGGAGAGGGAGAAGCAGGCTTCGCACTGAGCAGGCAGCTGGACTCCGGCTCTATCCCAGGACCCAGGGACCATGACCTGAACCGAAGGCAGACGCTTAACCGAATGAACCATCCAGGCGCCCAATAAATAAATTTTTAAAGAATGCTACTTCATTTCTCCATAGTTGAATTCAATTTGATCATGACCATTGCATTTCTCATTATGGCAAAAAAAGCAATCTTGCCACTTCAAGATAACTTAATCTCTTCAGATTTAAAATTTTTAGTTGCCTCAGGGCATTAGTCAAGTTAAACCTATCTCAAGCTTCTTCTCTGGGGCTATATGCCTTTCCCTTGCCCTTCTCCCTGCACCCCACCCCTCGCCTGCTTTAGACGACAGACCACAACAGGATGGGTGAGGACCCAGTCCAAGCACTGCCCTCCACGCCCTCACCAGCCTCCCTGGGATGTTATTCCCTTGTCTTGGGTGTTGGCCTTGTTCTGCTGCTCTGCTGATGTGACTGGTAGATGGAACCCAACCAGTCTCCAGGAGTGAGATTGCACGGTTCGTTCTGTGCCGCCTTCATTCCGCCTCCAAGCCTCTTGCACTCAGCTCCCTCTGCACCTCCACATGTGCCT
The DNA here is from genome assembly GCA_004024625.1 of Mellivora capensis. Lineage (NCBI taxonomy): Eukaryota > Metazoa > Chordata > Mammalia > Carnivora > Mustelidae > Mellivora > Mellivora capensis. The sequence goes on from PISX010000920.1 coordinate 38,575, forward strand.
CAGAGGGCCTGCAGGCCCTTGAGATCTCTCCTATGCCACATGCATGCCTTGGGCAACTGGGAGGGGACAGCTCTTCAGGGCTGGTTTCTGCCTAAACATGTCCCACTGCAGGGCACCCCACAGGTATTTTCCTTCCAGGGTGCCACACAGGAGGCAGAGTCTCCTCCACCGTCCTGTAGGAGGGGATCTCGGCGACCCATTCACTTCTCTCTAGTCTCCTTTAATCTCTCAAGGCTCCCTGATCCATCCCAGGAAGGTACTTCCTCCTTCCTGCAGCCTCCTTCCTGCATGGCTTACTGTACAATACATGCCAGGCCTTCTGAGATCGGCCTCCTTGGAATTCACAATCATTTTTCTAACAAAGCCTGTCTCTTTTGAGTGAAGGCCTAGGCTAGCTCTGGTCTCTGAAACATGCTTCAAGGGCCTGTTTTCAAAGTCAAAAGCTGAACAATGTCTTCTTTGTTCTAGACCATATTCTCTCCTCCCCCTGAAGTAATGGAATCCTTAGCCTCAATGGGGGAGAATCCCAGGGCAACAAGAATTAGAAGGGAAAGTAAACTGAATACTAGTCTAAGATATTATCACCACTGAAGCAGGTCATTATAATGCAAGGTTTCAGAGATCCTGGAACACACATCCAGGATTTTTAAATTTTTTTTTTTAAGTAATTCTATACCCAGTATGGGGCTAGAACTCACAGCCCCAAGATCAAGAGTTGCACCCTCTCTCTGCTGAATGGGCCAGCCAGGCACCCTACCATTCAGGATTTTTTTAAAAAAGTGCAACATACTGGGGACGCCTGGGTGGCTCAGTTGGTTAAGCGGCTGCCTTCGGCTCAGAACATGATCCCAGCGTCTTGGGATCGAGTCCCGCATCGGGCTCCTTGCTCAGCAGGGAGCCTGCTTCTCCCTCTGCCTCTGCCTGCCACTCTGTCTGCCTGTGCTTGCTCGCTCTCTCTCCCTCTCTCTCTGACAAATAAATAAATTTTAAAAAAAAAGTGCAACATACTGACATGTCATTCTTAGTTTATAGTCAACCCTGGAACAACATGGATTTGAACTGTATAGGTCCACTTATACATCGATTTTTTTTAATAAATACTGTATAGTACTGTAAATGTATTTTCTCTTATGGTTGATTTTCTTAATATTTTCTCTAGCTTACTTTATTGTAAGAGTATGGTATGTATTATACATATAACATATGAAATACGTTAACTGTTGAAGATCAGTGAGTCTTCCACTCAACAGATAGCAACTAATAGTTACATTTTGGGTAAATTAAAAGTTATACACGGATTTTTTGAATGCCCAAGGGGTCAATACCCCTAACCTTTGCGTTGTTCAAGGGTCAACTACGTACATATTTGAACCTAGGGCAAAAGAGGTCTATGGCTTTTGGTTTCTTGAAGTATTTATAACTACGTTCTTAATCGCTATCCCGGAGATGAGTGGAGATGCATTCAACAGGAAGCCACCCTTGTTCAGCATCATTTTAGAACTCTTCACTCCCCTCGATTTCCTTTTCCTAAGGCCTTCCTGCCTTTGGTTCCCCTTCTCCAAATGTGCTGTGTTCACTCCTCATATCCTTAAAACCTCAGATCCTTCCTTAGTGTATCCACCATCCCAATTCCCAATTGCTCCCTACCCACCCTGAATCCTACTTGCAGCTGATTCAATGAATATTTTCTTTAGTCTCTTAGACACCCTCCTCACTTGATTGTTGAAATCAATTCTCAACTCTAGGTCACCACGAGGTCAGATTTTCCATTCCAAAGTAACAAGTACTACCAAGCAAAAATCACAAAACTGGCCTAAAGGAAACCATTAAAAAGACCTACAAATTCCAAAGGGGCCTCACTATTTCTCTGTAATACTTTTTTTTTTTTTAAAGATTTTATTTTTAAGGAACCTCTACACCTAGCATGGGCTCGAATCCACAACCCCAAGACCAAAAGTCACATGCTCCACCAACCAAGCCAGCCAGGCACCCTCTCTGTAATACTTTTTATCCACTTATTAACATGTTACCCTACATTTTCATGGCTGTTTGGACTTTTTCTAGATTCTCCAAGCCCCACTTTCATATCCAAACCTTCCAACCCTGGATGATGGCTCAGTCTCCAATTTTACTGAAAAGCTTCAAGACACTCCATGTGTCAGTATCTTTATCCTTGCAGTAATAGTTAGAAATCACACATGTAAAATACTGTGCCTTCCCCTCAGTAGGCATTCAAACTTACAAAGACCTTTCCATGTGTTCTTTCTCGTTCCAAGTTATTGCTAATTTTTATCCCTTCGAGAACTATAGTGGGTTGAAAAGTGGCCCCCTTCCCACTATTCTGTGGGATCTGTGATTCCATCCGGGATCTGTGAATGTGACCTCATAGGGAAAAAAGGTCTCTGAAGATATAATTAAGGATCTTAAGATGAGATCATCTTGGATTAGGTTGGCCCCTAAATCCAGTGACAAGTGCCCTTATAAGAGAAGGGCATACAAAGACACTCAGAGGAGAATCTCATGTATATTGGAGGCAGAAATTGTAATGATGGTCTAAAAGCCAAGGGACACCAAGGACTGCCTGCAGCCAGCAGAAGCTAGGAGAGGCATGGAACAGAAGCTCCCTCAGAGCCTCCAGTAACAGCCAACTCCAGTGACACCTTAATTTCAAGACTTTTGGACTCCAGAACTGTAAGAGAAATTTTTCTGTTTTAAGTCATCTAGTTTGGGGTGATTTGTTGCAGCCACAGAAGACGAATACAAAGGTTCCTTCTATGCCAGTACATCATGATCTTGCCCCTGCCAACTCTTTGCTGATCCATTATCCCCTCTCTCTCCAGTCTCACCAACATCACCCTCATTAGTGGATCATGTAGGAGGTTCTGAAAGCCCAGCTGAGCATCCTGCTGGGGAGCACAGAGCAGGGCTCTTCCCACGTGGCTGTTCTGAATCACAAGTGCACAGGAGCATTACTGTGGGAGTGAAGGCCAGGGTACTTCTTTCCCTACAAACAGAACCTCGGTCACAGCTAGGGATAGGAGATAGGGAAGGCAGTGCAGTTTGCCTTGGGCACCCTAGATCAGGAACTCTTAACATCTTCCCATGCTGGAGTCTTCCTCATATGGCATACTTAGGCCAACACAATCAAAGAATGTTTGGGGCTGCAGTTTTCCAAGTGCCAATCCACCTTCTATCACACTTAGGTATAAACTAAGCAAAACTTCCCTGGAACTACTGGCACCCATAGACACATCTGGCTCTGTTCATTATACTGTAGTCCTTCTAGGTCCTTTCCAGCCACACATCACTGGCCTTCACTGAGCAATTCTTGGCCTCTTAGAGAACTACCTCCAACTCTTAGCAGTCTGAAATCAAGAATCTGTTGGAGGGTGACTAAAGGAGAGTGGGAATTATATGGGCAACCACACTTATATGAAAAGAAGGGTGTGGTATGGCACACTATCTACCTATGCTTTGGACAGGTTTTGGAAGCTGGCATCACCGCATTTTCACCCAAGGAGTAGAACATAAGGCGGAACCTGAAGCACTGTGCAACCAAAATCCAGATTCTAAACATGACTCTGAGGATCTACCAATGCAGAGGACCTAATGTACTACATACAAGAAGAAAATTTATTCAAGATGCATCTCCTTCCAGAAGTACTGAAAACATTTGTAAGACCTCCCAGTTTGGAAGCTTAGAATCACAATCAGTAAGCATTTAATAAATGCACAGTTCAGTGTAGTACTATATAGCACAAAGCAAATTAAAGGAGGTGGGCTTTCAGCCTTCTGGAAGCATGCTACTGAAAATGGACAATACGGACAATGCTGTGTACAAAAGTGACTGAATACGAGCAAATCGGATAAATACATGAAGTGGACATCACATGCCAGCTCAGGAGAAAGTACATTTTGACAAACATTGGCTGTTGTACTGTTGTGCATTTTGTTACAGAAATGATTCGAGTAATGACCCTAACCATGGAAAACATTTTATAAGGTTTATTTTTAGTCTTTCTTTTGAAGGATATATAGAGGCTCTCGTTGGGTTAGTCATTACTTCGTAGGACATTAAGTCCATGGAAATTCCCCCCCCACTAAAGAGATTTTTCAGATGGTGATACCACCAATTGAATAAAATTAACACATGGAGAGGAAGGCACTCCCAAAGCCACGGCTGGGTGTCATGTGGCTGAGGTACTCAGGTAAATGCTGCTTTGAGAGGTGCAGGAATGGGTGGGCATCGACCTTCACTGGTCCTCACAGGCTTTCAGGCACAACACTGGTGGCCATTCTGCACTCATCCCACTTCCACCGTCCACTGCTGTAGTCTCCCAGTTCCCTCCTTGTGTTGAAACATTCTGCATTTCCCCCAGGGTCTTGGATGTCATTGCACAGCAGGTAAATCCCTATGGTTTTGGTGAAAATCTTATCCGTGAAAGCCTAATGGCAGAGGACAAAGGAGTAACTATTCCCCTGACCGCTCTAAATTTTAAGAAAATATTTGTGTGTGTGTGCGCGAGAGAGACAGAGAGAGACAGAGAGAGAGCGCGCTCGAGGGGAGGGTGGTGGGGGGAAGGGCAGAGGGAGAGAGAATCTCCAGCAGATTCCCCTCTGAGTGCAGAGCCCAACGTAGGGCTTGATCCCACAACCCTGAGATTGTGACCTGAGCCAAAATCAACAGTTGGACGCTTAACTGATTCAGCCACCCAGGTGCACCACCCCCCTTCCTTGACCATGCTAAATTTTTAACAAAAAGCTCAAGATTATGACGAAAAGCTCTTTAAACATATATCATTCTCAAAATATGACGGTGGTTCCTGAAACAGTCTGGGACAATCATTAACCTTAAACCATGTGGATTGGTAGAGAGTGAATCCGGTGCCATCAGAAACTACAGAAGCTCAGCATCCAAGGAGATGCTAGCCTAGCCCTACAGATGGCCGGGAAACCACCTACAAATTCCAGTGCCCTGATCCAGGGCCTGTCTGAATAAACATCCACTGAGTATCCGCACTATGAATGATATTGTGCTACATGGTATAGGGGGACAAAAACGGGAGATAGACAGCAAACAACACTTTTGCACACATGAAGCCAACAGTTTCTTGAGAAAACAGGACCCGAGCACATAGATTTCTCGAAGACTGGATTCTAGCCTAAACTAAATTATTGGATGGATGGGCAAGTCACAAAATTTCTCTGCGCCTTGGGTTCCTCATATAAGAATTTAACAGCATTAAGGCATCATTTATTAGGAGACAATTGCTCACAAATGTTCAATGCAAGAGGATGAGGAGATTAAGGATTCTTCCCAGAGCTGGAATTCCAGTTGGACCTTGAAAAATGGGTAGATTTCTGAGGGGAAAGAAGGATTAAGGGTTCCCAAATAGGAAAACAAGGGCTGGGACACATACTTCGTATTAATGAGACAGTAGACTGACATCTGGCTAATCAAGTCTTAGTGTAGTGGTGAATTAAGTGAGCCAGGTATGACCAAGATGTGGAGATGGTGGAAGGCATTGAGTGCCAGTCTAAGGAATGTGGCCTTTCTCCTATTCACTGGGTTGTTAGTAAAGGAACGAGGCAAGAGAACCAGTGTCTACATCAGCCAGCACATCCACTTCACATGAATCGACATCTCCTCACTCAATTTAGAAGGTATAGGAGTGAAGCAACTGCAGTCGTGATTTGCAAACCATGGGAGAGCCCGAAGGACATAACAAATTAAGGGAATATAGATTGGGCAAAGGTATATATAAAGGACAGCCACATCATTGACATTTTCAAGTAAGAGATGATGATAGAAGATAGAGAATGACAGAATGTTAGTGTTCACTGATACCTCAGCTGTTACATCTGAAGACAATGAGGTGCTCTGTTTCTATTTATCGTTTAGACAATTAACTCCACAATGGAAGGTGAAAGCCTCCAAACTCTGAGAGCAAATAAGAGAAATCTTTAAGAGAAATCAGCACTTTTCATGTATCTTTGTGTGCATGTGCCTAGGCAACATATCACACAGTTCTGGAAAAAAACGAAAATTGAAATACAGATGACAATATTTGAAACCATTATTGCTTTTAAATAGATATGACAGTGTGTGGAAATGAAGGAACTTGTCAGTGTTTATTTGCCTTTTCAGTAGAATTTAAATTGGAGTGGGGGTAAGATCTCATAGAAATACAGATGCAGTAACTTTTTCTGGGGATTAAAAGAAGAAAGGATTGGGAAAAGTGCCCTGGGCTTTGTTGTGGGAAAGGCAAGCTGGCTCATTTTTAATTTTCCATTAAAGCCCTACTTTTTGGTATAAAGCAGATGGAATCCTTATACAACTCCATGAAAAGCCTACTATTTTTGGGAACCTCAAAGATGGAAGCTCTGAAAAAAAATGAAAGTGTTTAAATTCATCAGATAAAATCCCACCAGCACATTCAAAAGGAGCAGGTACTTAGAAATCTTAAAAATACAAAGCAAGTGGTCTTCCTGTGATTGATTTCTGACCACCAGCGTCCCCCGGGCGGCGGCTCGCTCTGGCTGATTGATGATTTTCTACCACTTCACTGCCTCCTCTCACCAATGTGGCCGAGACTCACCATGCTTGCTTCATTCCTTGTCTTTCAGAAGCTAGCTGCCTCCCTGATGGTTCATTCCCCACTGCCCTTCTCCTATCCAGAAGAGATTTCAGCGTTCAACCCCACCTGTCCCAGACCACTGAGTCAGAAGAGGGCCTGGGAATATACACTCTAGAAGATCCTCGGAGATATTCCTGTAATCATGGCCCTAAAGCTCTCTCTTTATGATTATTATGAGCTAAGACCTAGTTCAAATTTTCTGTTGTTGTCCTGCCAGGGTGGATGGAAGAACAAGAGGGATGATGTGTACTGGGCTCGGAGGTAATATGCGCTGTCTCCATCCTCACAGTTTACAATCTCGTTCGAGAGATGAAACAAACTTAGTGTTAGGAGCACAGATTCTGGAGTCGGACTGACCGCCTGGGTTCAGCTTCCAGCTCTGCTGGGGACTAGCCATGTGAGCCTGACTAAATCACCTCCTATGCATCAGCTTCCCCCTCTGTTAAATGGGAATAATAATGATAGCACATCATGGAATGATGCTGGGTGTGGTGCTGGCCAATCAACCACGAGTAGGCTATAGTCCCTGACTTCCAAAGAGCTCACAAGTCAGTGAAAAAGACCAGTATCCACACATTCTCTCACCCAGCTGGTGTTTTGCTTTCTAAGCCAGACTCTGATGAGGTGGTAACCAAGAGCCAGGGGGGCCCAGAGAGAGGACCAAAGACGGGGCTTCCAGAAGGTAGTCTTGAATGAAGGAGTGAGATTTCCACTAGGGGGTAAAAGTGTCTTTACAGCCTCCAACACTTAACACAGAAGTAACTGCAAGGCAAAGGCAAAGACCTTAGAAAGCAGGCAGGGAACAAGGTACCACAGTTCTGGAGCAAAAGCAGGCATGAGCTTTGGAGCCAGACAGACCTGGCTTCTCTAGTAATTAGCTGTGTGACAACACACAATTTACTTCACCTTTCTGAGCCTCAGTCTTCCCATTTGATCAATGGGGATAATAACACCTGCCTCACAGAGTTGTTACAATTAAGTAAATTACTGTATGTAAAGAACTTAACAAGGCCTCCAGGGTACAATAAAAGTGGTAGGTATTATTATTTTTATGGTATATTTGAGGAGGGGGGAGTAGCTGTGGTGTGCTACGTGCTTTTTTGCATTATCACAAGGCCAGAAATAAGTAGCCCTCAGAAAAAGCCTTATGAGTTAAAATAAGAAATGAGCTAAGACCTTCCCATACTGTATATTTTTCTCCCCTAAATTTATAGTTAAGAGATGTTCAATCCATATTTGCCCAAACCAACAGGGTGCTGCTTGAGGTCACAGATCTACAAGGGCAGAAATATGTGATGATCTCCACTTCCTAAAAACACTCAGGAAGGACCCAAGTCAGCTTCACATCGGAAGTGAGGCCTCCCACAGGTCATTCTGGAAGTGCTGAGACGAATGGGAAAACGCTCTCATCCAAACATTACGACAACTCTGAGCCTTACAAATGTTAAAGTTTCATGAGTCAGTAAGCATTATCTTTTCTTCCCACGTTTTTATTAGACCATAAATCCAGTTCAATTTATATCCTTAGGATTACTGTGTTCTAATCAAGTCCAGAGTGCCACTTACGCCCAGGCTGCCTGTCCTGCGCGTCACCCAAGTCCATTCGGGTAATACTGTTTGGGCCACTCATGTGTTTTAGCAGCTAAAAATTAGATTTGCTCAACTAGAAACACTGAAGGGAAAAAAGAAAAGGCATTTCTCTGAATAATCCAACTCACCCTTTTCTCAGAGGAACCAAGTGTCTGAGAGTCATATCTCAGGTTTTCTCCCTCTGCTCTGTAGTCTCTACCTTCAGGAAGTATGAGGACGTTCGAAGTCAAACTCAAAGGATTTACATTGTAAATAGGTTAAAATTCTGGTTATCTGACTAAAACCAAGAAACCCTTTCACAGGGCTCATTTCAAAGTGCTTTTATGTTTTTCTATCCTCAAGAATAAAAACGGCTCTGCATTTCTTAAGAACACTTGCTAAATATCCTGTTTTCAATCTTACTATATAAACTTTCCCATCTTTCCAATAATTCTTGACCCGGACCTGACAATACCCAAATCGCTTTCTAAAATATTCAAAATTTCCTTTTATGAAGACAATATATCTTTCCCTTCCCTAAGGGATATATATGTTGTGTGTATACATGTTACATGTGTATGTACATGAGCGCATGCAAACACACACGAAACAGCAGCAGCAAACTCACAGATTTTCCCATGTGTGGGGCCTATTCTGAGTGCTCTACATTTATTTTTGAAATTTTTTTTAAAGATTTTATTTATTTATTTGACAGACAGAGATTACAAGTAGGCAAGAGAGGCAGGCAGGGAGAGAGAGGAGGAAGCAGGCTCTCCGCAGAGCAGAGAGCCCGATGTGGGGCTCGATCCCAGGACCCTGGGATCATGAACGGAGCCGAAAGCAGAGGCTTTAACCCACTGAGCCACCCAGGCGCCCCAGAGTGCTCTACATTTATTACCTCACTGATTCCTCACAGCAAAGCTCTGAGGTAGGAACTATCACCTCCAGTTTAAAGGTGAAAAAAGGAGGCACAGAGAGTTTAGGTAACTTGGCCCAGGTCACACTGCTGGAAAGGGAACCAGGACAACACCCGAGTCCATGCTCTTGACCCATCCCTCACCTGGGCTGAGAGGCTGGACACGGGCTTTACACGGTGATTCTGTCACCTTGGACAAGTCACTTGGCCTCTCTGGGCCTCATTTTTCGTCGTAAGTAAAACAGACATGTTGGACTACATGATCTCCAGTCCCTTATGGTTCTATGTTCTGCGGTTCTGATACAGGTTTCTGCCTTGGTCTGGGAGTGGCAGAGTTTTAGACCGCCACTCCTTAATCCCTTGATGCTGCTCTGGCCAGATTCTGAGACCTTTGGTGCTAAATCAAACTACACTTTCCATTCTTAACTTTGCTTCATCTCTAGGGCATAATCCGCCCCTCCTGGGGACCAGGAACACCTCTCTTCCTTGGGCCTGCTCGACACTCTGGCTGTACCTGTCCCATTCAGGGCCTGGCTCCTCTTCCTCCTTCATTCCTGGGCTCTCCCTCACCCCGCCTACAAACTTCCTGAGTGATACTGCCCACATCCATTGCTACAAGTAGTCTCTAATTTGGTACTAATAGACTTATATTTAAGTCCCAGTCTTCACTCCAGACCCATCTATTCAACTGCCTTCAACACACATCGACCTGAAAGTCCAAATTCCATGATAAAATCATCATTGTATCCCCTGCCCTCTCCTGTCTTACTGTATTACCTATCTGCATGTGTATTCTCCACCTAATTTCTCAGGAACCCTCTTCTGCACCCCCCCCCCATATACTGTCTCAGCCCCTCTTACTCTTTTTTGTTCCATTCCCATTTCCATTCCTTCCATGTGGACCTTCGTCTATTGCTCATCTGAGTTTTCATAACGACCTTCCCTGCATCGGTCCTGACTGCCTCTGGGCAACAGCCTACACAGTGGCCAGATGCTCACTTATAAAATACAAATTATATCAAAGCATCATTTCCACACTTGAACAACACAGGGGTTAGGGGTGCTGATCTCCATGTAGTCTAAAATCCATGTATAATTTTTGACTCGCCCGAAACTGACTACTAACAGCCTACTGTTGAGGGTGCTGATAACATAAAGAGTTAATTAACACATATTTTGTATGTCATATCATATACTACATTCTTACAGTAAAGCAAGCTAGAGAAAAAAGGTTAAGAAAATCATTAGGAAAATACATTTCCAATACTGTACTGTATTTATCAAAGAAATGCAAGTAAGTGGACTACACAGCTCAAACCCATGTTGTTCAAAGGTCAGCTGTAGGTACAAGAACATTCTCAATTTCTCCTCTAACCCCATCTTCTTCCTCTGTCCATCTCTCCACAACCCCCACCTACTCTGAACTACTTGCAATTTCCCAGGAGTTCTGTGCATTTGCCTTCTGGGCTGCTCCTTCTGGGGCAATGGCCTTCTGACAACACTGTTAGCTGACTCCTACTCTTCATCTCAAAGACACCTCCTCCGATCTTTTCTGCCTGGCTACCCCACTTTCCCACCTCTTTGCAGAGATTCTGCTCCCTTCTGTATGTTCTCTTGCTCTTGTGAGGACCCTAGAATCACAGTGGTCAGAGACTTCTGTCTTTATCCAGGTAAGTTCCTCCAGGCAGGATCACACCTCTGTGCCTGAAGCATCTAGTGCAAGGTCTGGCATGATGGATACAATGAATGAATGCTGCTAATGAATACATAGGACGATTCACAAACACAGACCTGTCTGTGGCCCACAGAAGGATCCAGCCTAAAATAGAAATCACACAGAGTAGAAGTACTTCCACTATCAACATGCCTTGCTTTCCCATTTTTAACTTTATTTAATATGAAGTTGCTTCACAACAACTAGAAGTATCAATTTCCAAAGCATTTAGTCATCCCCCCTTTATGGAGTATTTTAATTAATATCATTATATCCATATATAGTATTTTGCATATTGTCTAATGGCTAAGAGTAAGGGCTCTGAAACCAAACTACTGGGCCTGAATTGTGACTCCACCACCTGATAACTATATGATCTTAATTAGTTACTTAACCTCCCCACTTCAACTTCCCATCTGTAAAATGGGGATAACCAAACCCACTTCATATCATTTTTGTCAAGACTAGAACTTCAACACTGCTTGGCACATAGTAAACGCTCAATAAAAGTTAGCTATTATTCATTTATTTTTATCTCCTCTAGTGGACTGTGAGCCCCTGAAGAGCAAGGACAGCAGAAGCATTCATTTTCATGACCTTATCTCCCAGTACCTTGCACAGAATAACACACTTGGCTAATGTTTACAGATCAGATAAATATAATGAACTGTTTATAGAAAAATATGTGGATTATTAAGTACGATGAATAGTATAGAATGCATTGTTCCAACAGTTTGGAGGCCTGTGGAAAACAGAGACTATCCAGAACACTAGCAGTTTGGCCTGCTCCTAGAGGTCTGGAAGCTCACTTACTTTCCATGGAAAATGCAGGGTAGGGTTCACGGCCCCCAAGTCAGGGCAGCTGTGTGGTGAAGGGGACCCAGGCAGGACGGGCCTGCCGGGGCTCCCTTCCCATTAGCATGGCCCCCCAGGCAAGAAATTTCTCCTCTGCAGTCTGCTTACTTTCCCCTTTCAATTAAGACAAGGTATAACTGCGATCTCTAAGGACCCTCCTAGCCACTTTGGGAGTCTTTAAATCAGCAAATAAAAAAACTGGGCCAAGAAAGATGCTCCTGGAGTAAAAGAACCATTTCAAAGTCAACACTGGAGGTCTAAGATCACCGTATTAAAATCACTGAGTGGGAACTAGCTATTTGAACGGACAAAAAGCAAAAGTTTTTTGAAACACGTTTAAAATAAAAAGATCTGAACCCATGAAATCAAAAGAATAAAGCAATGATGGGTACAAGGCTCCAGGTTTCCAGATATTTTAATTCTCATCAGCCTGCAAACTCTTTGAGGGAAACGACTACACCTTGCTGAGTGGCAACATATGGCAAAGCTGCTGGCCCAAAATACATTTCTTCTTGATTTTTTTTTTCTTAGTCAAGTGGCTACCCTGTATTTCCCAGGCTCCCCTGCAGTTAAATGTGACCACATAACTGGCCCTCGTAGACGCATAGAAGCCCGTGTGCAGAAGCATAGAAGCCCGTGCATAGAAGCAGTGGGTGTCATTTCCAGGCCAAGGCATTTAAAAAGTGGACTACTACATGAGGAGTAATAAGTATCTATTGCTTTTGAGCCATTACATTTTTACAGGCCTATTTGTTACAGCTGCTAACATTAGCTTAATTAATCCAGGTGCCTGGCACATACCAAAGACCTAATTCACATTTAGTGAAACAGGATTAAGTGAGACCAGGTTCCTTCTCGCAATGTACTGACTAATGATGGAAGCAGAGACATGCCAAACATAATGCCCGCTGCTGAAGTCTGAAAACAAAATTGGAGGCGTGGTGATTTGTTTGGAGGGGAAGATGGAGAAAGCATCTAAGACTTTTGAGCTGAGCCCTAAAGCTTAAGTAGAACCCAACCAAATCAGATGGGATTGGAGAGTCCAGACCCAGCACAAAGCATAAAGTACAGAAAAAGAGTGTGCATTTGTTCACATTCAACCTTATCATTAAGTCTCTTTAGCTTGGGCAACACAGTGTGAGCTTATTGTGCATGGACTTTCCTTCCTGGGTCTGGCATCAAACAAACAACCCTTTGTTTTTACAGTATGCTCATTAACCTTATTGATTTTTTTTTAATATAAAAAGTTCCATGATGAATATCCTTAGAAAGTGCAAAAGTAAATGTTTAATGAATCATAACTCTTTTCTAATAAAATTCTTGAAGAACAAACTTGAGGCAGATCTATTACACCCATCAAGGAGCCATGCTCTTAGGAATCAATGGGTTTAAAGTAAGTTTTCATATTATCAACCAAGCATGTAACAGTCTCTGGCTTACAAAATGGAACATTAAGCCTCTAGATTTACATTAACATTTCCTCTTTAAGAGGAACACCAAACAGATGGTTCAAAGTTCTGTCAAAAGATTCTCTATATCCTTTGCTCATAGTTAAGTGTCCCCAAACCCGAGATAGTTAACAAACCACTTCCTCCAAAAGTCTGTGAGTCCCTTCATCTGCAAGCACAGTACCCACGGGACCAGGACTCAGGAGAAAGAGCACAAAGGCTGGAAAGTATTGCCATCGCTTGGGTGGTGAGAGGAAGGATGTGGGGTTACCTGAAGTGGGGAAGAGACATGGTCTCTAGCGGTCTTCCAAATACCAATTTATGCTGGTTTTGATGGCCCCAGAAACTTGTTTAAATATAAGGGTAAACCACCACCACTGGGCAGACAAAATTTCATTTCAAGACTTCAGCGAAGAAGTCTGGCTGCCTCACTCTTATCAAACAGAAATTTAATCATCTGATTCAGAAGCAAAATTCTTCTGCCCCCCCAATGCCAATTTATCCTTCCCCAGCTCTTTAGTACCTATCCCCAAAAGAGAGGAGGTTAAAATAAGGCAGAGGAGGGCTACCTTGATAGTAAAGCAACTCTTAGGACTGCTGGAATCATTTTCCCCCTCAAATCTAAGAAACACTGCAGCTGCCAGTCAACACTACTGGGTCCATGAATACAGCAAAATGACAGCACCTGCCACCCTGCAGCATCTGGGGCCTTTTATTTTTTTGGTAAATGTGGCAGGAAAGACTCTCAGAGAGAAAACCAACTGCTTTATCTGAGAGAAAGGGAAGCCCCAGTGAAGAGAAATAAGAATCATCGTGCCCATCCTTGGGTACTTTGTGCGTCTCCTCTCTGTGCACTGAAAGGGCTCTTTGTGTCACACACACACACACCCGGCGAGTCTCTGTGATTTATTAAGGGGAGGAGGGGCAAGAAGGGTGATTTTATTATCCCTCTTCTCACTGAGTCCCAGCAAATCTCTGTCTGGGCCCAACCTTGGTGGCCTCTTTCTGGCCCAGTCCCCTCTGCCTGTGGCCGCAGAGATAAGAAAGGGGAGGCGACCAAACAAAAAACAGCCATCGATCTGGGGAAGTAGGGAGGAAATTCGGCGAGCAGGGAAGGGAGGAGAAAGGAGCTTGAGGGAGCAGTAGGGGTGGGGAGGCAGAGGAAGAAGAGCGAAGGCAACAGCACGAGGGACAGGGGAAGGTTGGGTGGGTGGCGGCACAGGAAGAGTGAAGGGGAGGATGGGGGAAGTGCTAGGGAGGTGCCAGAAATAGGCAGGAGGATGCGCTGAGGAAAGCGACGACCGCAGGAGGCCAAGAGGTGGAGGAGTGGGGCAGGGGTGGGGTGGGGTGGGGTGGGATGGGGTGGGGAGGGAAGCAGCACGGGGCATCAATTATTAAGTGATTACATCATCCCTGACATTAAAACAACACACACAGACCGAGTCCCCGCGGGGGGCCCCCGAAAGAAGGGCGAGGGTGGAGTCTGGGCCAGCCTCGCCCCCCAGCCAATTCCCATTCTCACCCCGCGCCCGCTCGCAGGCGAGGAAACGGGCCCCCATCCCTGCGCCACCTCAGGGCCGCACCCCGCAGAGGTGTCCTCCGGGGCGGCGGCGGGAAGACTCCGAGCTGGGGCAACTCCCCGGCAGCCCCGCCGGGCGCCCCGGAGGCGGCGGCGGCCGGGAGACTGCAGCGCGGGGCCCCGCGGCGGGGGCGGCGCAGCGCGGGGGCGCGGGTGGCCGGCGTCTCCGCAGCATCCCCGCGGCCCTCCCGCGACGCATCCCCGGCCGCTTACCTGCGCGGCGCTCAGGCTCCGGAGCCCATTCACATGGTCTTCTCCCCGCCCTCCACCGGCGCGACCGAGGCGACTCCGCTGGCTCCTCGGTGGGCCCGGGAGCCGGTGGGCCTTCCGAGAGCGCCGAGGGGGCGGCGCCGGGTATCCCCAGCCCGGCGGCCCGATCCTTCTCTGGCACGATCGGCGGCCGCCGGGCGGTGCGGCGCGGGCGGCGGCTTTGTGTGCGCCCGGAGAGCTCTCGGTGCGCTGGCTGAAGCGCCGCGCGCCCGGACGGAAGAGGACGCGCGGCTCGGAGGGCAGCCTGCCACTGCTTTCGCGGCCGGCCGGCGGGCGGGTCTCGGCGGCCTTTGGTCACGACGACCCCTCCTCCTCTCCCGCGGCAGCCCCCTCCCCGCCGGCTCCGCTCCTGACAGATGGCGCAACTGCAACAACGCGCCGCCGCCGCCGCGGCTGCTCGCAGCTACTCACGCTGATGCTCCGGCCCCTCCAGCCCCAGCCCTGAGTGAGGACCGGGCGGGCCGCACGCTGAGAGTGGCAGGCCCCGCTGCCCTATCAACGCATCCGTCGGGAGCTGCGCTCTGCTACCATTGGCGTCTGGCTCGGGGGCGGGGCTGAAATGGGTGGGGCCACCGAGTGGGTTGAGCGTTACTGTGGCAGCAGGCATCCTGGCGTGCGTGCCGTGTGGGTTGTGAGAGGGGATGCGAGGTTGGAGGAGTTGTGTATGTGCTTTTAAGGGTTGTGTGGACTTTGCGAGGTAGTGGGTTTGGGCGGGGGAAGAAGGGGAGAGTGTGAGCTGCAGTTTCTGTTTTGCAGAAGGTTGCAGCTGCCACTGCAGAAAGGCATCTGCCGTTACCCCCCGCCCCCCAAACCACGAGAACCTGGCTTGGGAAAGGGCTATCTTGCCTTTCTGGTGTCTTTTCATTTGAAGGTGGGAGGATAAATTGGGAAAGTGTTGGGTGGTGAAAACGTTTTTGCTGATCAAACTGAAGAGTGCGGAGCAAGGTAGAACTCCATCACAAAAACTTGGAAAAACCAGGAGAACCTTGGAAACGCACAACAAATATTAATAATAATAATGAGAAGGGGTAAATTAAGATTCATCTGTTAGTCTCCTATCTTCGTAGACACACACATATTCATCTTCAAGCAAAAGTCTGCAGGAAATATTACTGAAATAGGGGGAGGGGTGGAGAGGGCAGGTGACCACTTAGGAATCTGAAATCAGAGAGTAGAGATTTGTTGGTATAGATTTTCCCCAAATCATGTTTAATTGTAGCTATTGGTTGTCTTTGGTTTCTCGTGACATTTAGCCTTCTCATACTTTTTTCCTTCACCGAGTCTGAGCTTCTGCTCAGATTTTCCTTGTTGAAATAATAGCCGGTTTCATATACAGTCAGGAGTGCATCAGTCTTTATTTCCTATCCAGCTTTTCTATGGCAGGATGTAACTTCATAAAAAGAAACACTTTGGCTTCCTGATTTTCTTTATAGTTAATTCCTGTTTACTGAAAATTCTCCTTTAAGGCATGCTCAGATTCATTCTCCTTAGTGATTTTGGCAAGAACCTTACCCTCCCCCCTCAGCAAATCTAATGTTCTGAGAAATAGAAGTGAATTAGCGTCTGCGTCTATGCTCAAAATCCATATTACCTTTCCTGCCCACTAATTTTTTTAACCGTAGTTTAAAACTATCAATCCCTTTTGCTGACTTCTTTTTGTACACAGTACTTTGAAAGAAGTTGCCTGGGGGACCTGGTTGGCTCAGTCAGAAGAGCTCGGGACTCTTGATTTGGGGATTCTGAGTTCAAGCCCAACATTGGGTATAGAGATTACTAAATAAATAAATAAATAAATACTTTTTTTTTTTTAAAGAAATTGGCAACATTTATTAAAGGATCCCCATTTTATGGATAAGGAAACTGAGGACAAGAGAACTTAATAACTAAACTCAAGGTGATCGTACAGGGTAGTTGCTGTGGGGTGTTGCTTCCTCCTTAAACAAAGTGATAAATGAAACCATGTTTAAATTACATGTTTGGACGCCTGGGTGGCTCAGTTGGTTAAGCGGCTGCCTTCGGCTCAGGTCATGATCCCAGCGTCCTGGGATCGAGTCCCACATCGGGCTCCTTGTTCAACAGGGAGCCTGCTTCTCCCTCTGCCTGCCACTATGTCTGCCTGTGCTCGCTCTCTCGCTCTCTCTCTCTCTGACAAATAAATAAAATCTTTAAAAAAAAATTACATGTTTGGTAATTCATTCCATAGCCCCAAGAAATGGAACCACAACAAGAACTAGAGGATTTCCATACAAGAGAAAACCAACTTCATCTAGCCAAGAATTGCTGATCTCAAGAGAAGGGACTCCTCTTCCTTAGTACTAGCCTGACATGGCTGTCCTCAATTTGAATTGGGATGGAGAGGCAACTATCTAGAGCAATGGTTCTCAAATCTTAGCATCTTTCAGAATTACCAGAAGGGACTTGTTAAAATACAGACTGGTGTTCCCCAATCCCACAGGGTCTGATTCAGTAGGTTTGAAATGGGGTCCAAGAATCTGTACCTCTAACAGTTCCGTGGTGTCAGTGCTGCTGGTCTGGGTACCATGTACCCCACTACGAGAACCGCTAGTCTAAAACCAGGCTGTCCAATGTGGCAATCACTAGCCACAGGTAGCTGTTAAGTACCTGAAATGTACTTGTGTATTTGAAATGTGGCTGGTGCAAATTAAGGTATGCTGTAAATAGAAAAGACATATTGGATTTCAAATATTTAGCACGAAAAAAATATATGTAAACCATCAAATTAATTTTTATATGGATTACATGTTAAGAAGATAGTAGTCTGAATGTACTGTGCTCCATAAAGTAGATTATTAAATTTTACTTCACATATTTGTTTTTATTTTTAAATGTAACTACTAGAGAATATTTTTTAAAGATTTATGTATTTATTTGAGAGAGAGAAAGAGCACATGCAGGGGGAAGGGCAGAGGGAGAAGGAGAGAAAGTCTCAAGCAGACTCCCTGCAGAGTACAGAGTATGGGTCTGGGCACAGGCCCCAGGCCAGAGGCTCAAGGCATGGGGGCCCAAGGTGGGGCTCGATCCCAGAACCCTGAGCTCATGACCTGAATTGAAACCAAGAATCGGACACTTAACTGGCTGAGCCACCTAGGTACCCCACTACTAGAGAATTTTGAATAGAATATGTGGCTAACATTACATTTCTATCAGATAGCAGAGTTTCTGATTCCTGCTCCATAGCACACAATGTCAGCACCTTGATGAGCAAACTACTTAGTCTTTGTGGATCTTTGTGTTCTCATACATAAAATAGGGGAGTAGTAAAACTGATCTCATACTACTTTGTGAAGACTGAATGGGCATGTAAGCGGTTTATGCATACCTTCTTCCTTTTTTAAAGATAAACGGTCCTGTCCTTTTAGGAAAACAACTCTTAAGATAGGGACCTCCTTGGTATCCCACCTTGGATTCAACTTATCTTATGTGAAACCTGGAGTAGATGGGGTAAAAAGACTCCTAGTTTAAGGTTTCTTCAAGAAGAGTCACTTTTTAGTATCTGACTCTAATAGCTTCTTGATCTAATTAGTGAATAAAAAGAAGAGACAATGCAATTAAAATGACAGATTAACCTGCTTCATCCTGTTTTTGTAATTCTTTCCTTGCCTACCTTTTTATCTGTTGCCCTTCTTAAAAGTCATTTTAAATGGATTTGGCCTCCTCAGGAGGATTTGCTAATGGCCTGGACAAGTATATAGAGTACTATGAGGGATTTGGATACTATCCCCCATTTTGATCCACTGTGCAGGTGTCTGTAGACACCATGATTAAAGGTCCGTGGCACTGTCCCTGGCCTACCTGTGAGAAGTCTGTATTGTCCTCTGAACCCCTGATTTTTTAAAATTTTCTTATGGATAGTTTGTATTATACAAATTAGAATGTAGGCATTGTTCTAGAATTTTGCTTTGGTATGGCTGGTACTAGTTACTTTTAATTTTTTCCATTTTTATTTTTCTATTTCTTTTCCTTAAAGTTTCCTATTTCTATCTGGGCTTTATTTTGTCTCACCTGAATTTCTTATCTTCTTGCTTTTAAAAGTAACATTTTCCTTATTTTTAATTTTATTAGTTAAAATATTTTCTCCCCTAATGGTTACATTTAGGTTTGATCTTCTCTTAAATGTTATCTCAATAGCAACACATATGGCAAGGGTAAGAGTCTAGAATATAGAGTTCTTACAAATCAACAAGAAAATAAAGTTGAACACTCTGGTTGAAAAACACCGAGCAAAAGAAATGCATCTCCAAATGGCTGGTACACATGAAAAGGGATTCAACTTCACTTGCAACCAAAGCAATGCAAAGATAGTTTTTTCTCCCTGCACAGTTGGCCAAAGACATAAAAGATGTAGGGAAATGGATACGCACACCCTAATGTTAATTGGCATAGCACTTCTAGAAGACAGTTTACTACCATTTCTGAAAAGTATATGCCTTTGACCCAGCAATTCTGCTTCTGGGAAAGAATGTAACAAGTTTGCAAAAATATACGTGTGATGTGAGTTATTGGAACATTGTTTATAATAGTGAACAACTGAGAAAAGTCCATTGGTAAGAGATTGGGCGTATAAACTATGCTATGATAGGACACTCCAAAATCAAGAAAATAATGATGATGGAATTTATTTTTTTTATGTGGAGAGATTTTTAGAATAAATTAATATGTGTGTATATGTGTCTCTATATATGTATTTTTATGTAAACATATTCCATTGTTCTAAAATTATAAATGTAAATTTTCATAAGAAAGCCTGCAAGTACATACATAGAAATTTTAAGAGCGATTTTCCCCAAGTTATCAAATTATAGGTCATCATTATTTTTTATCTTTTTCTTAATTTTCTGAACTTTTTGTATTGGGCACCCATTATTTCACAGAGGAAACAATAAAAGTTAAACTTTTTCCTGTCTTTGATACTTTAATTCTCCCTTTTATCCTTCTTTTATTTGCCCTGCTGATTTCTGTCCCTTTGAAGGAGTCTTGCCACAAGGGTGGTATCCAGGAAAGCCTCCCTGCCAGGGCCAAGAGGGTTAGAGGTCTTCTGGTCCCACCTGCCCACACACACCCTTTTAGCTTCTGGTGGACCTCCATGGCACTTGTCAGAATGATTCTCAAAAAAACTTTACTGACTCTGAGAGCAGGAGGATGCTGGGAAACTAGTCCCAGGGCTAACCTCTCTGTACCTGGTACACTTGGTTTACCATGAAATTCTTGCTTCTGACACCTCATATCATCAAGTTCTTATAGAAAGAGCTACATACTTTAAAATCCACGATGTTCAGAATATAGCCAATAGTAGGAAATGGTCCTGGGAAAATCTCATGTGGAACAGGAAGGACCCTCCCTACCACACCCCAGCCTGAAGCTTAGGAAAGGAGGTAGGAGTAGGTGGTATCAGACCTGCCTTTGGAAGAAGCCCAGCCAAGCTGCTGACACGGGGATTCTGGTGGTACTTTATTCCAGCTCTCTCATGTTCAGTTTTACCCAGTCTGAATAGTTCCTCCTCTTGGCAGGTCACAGCAGAGACTTCTTGGTGTGTGGCTCCTCGGCTCCCTTCCCTTTTAAAAAGATGGAAACTGGGCTAAATAGATAGGAGTTATTATGAATTAGGTTCTAGTGTCCAAGTCCACTGACCTCTGCTGCATGCCCTTAAGGTCTCAGGCTTATTACTGGGCAAGCTGGGCCTGTTAGGGAGAAAGAATTTGGCTTACAGAGGAAGAGAGGCCATATCCCATCCAATCCACAGGGAGAGTGGGAAAGGTGGTAATGATTGAGGATGGCCTTCTTTGATTCTTTGCCTGACTCCCCAAGGGGAGCCTGGATTATTGTCTGGGGATGGGATTAAGTCAACCTTGAAGGTCCCAGTGGGAACACTTTTGATTTAACATATCTGTTTTCCAACAGATCTTCTACAGGTGCCCTTGTAAGGAGTCTAACTAGATAGGCTCTCTTGTCATAGGATGGCCTGTCCCTATCTTTCACATCCTAAATAGCTGTCCCTCCCACTCTGACCAGACTTGATAACTCACTTGTATCTATTTTCTGGCTACACTCCACGCAGTGATGGTGCCTGCAATTCCTCCTGTGTGGCTGAGACTCTGGGGCAGATAACTGGATCCGAAGCCTCAGATTTCCCTGTTTGCAGGCTTAGGTTGGTTAGGCCTGATTGCTGGGTGAGCTGAACCTGATTTACCGTCCCTGGGGAGACATTCAAGACCTACATAGTGAGGCACAACAGAAGCTCTGTTCGTGCGCGCGCATGCGCAAGCATGGGTACGTGCATGTGTGTGTGTGTGTGTGTGTGTGTGTGTGTGTGTGTGTTCGGGTAGAGCTCCTAGAGTGTGCCCTTGATGACTCAGATATTTTTCTGGTCATAGCCTGATACAGTCCTAAAGAAAAGAAGATAATGTCTCAAGTTTCTAATTACTTTAGTGATCTACATCTGTATGAAATGTGGATTTTATAACATTTATCTTGCCACTTTGAAGAGTTCAAATAGTCTATGTGTCAGGTTGTCAAAGGAAAAGAATGAACAGAAAGAAGTAAATTATTTTATCAGTCAAGGTTCTTGGTTACAAGCATTAGAAACTCTGTCTATTTTAAGCAGAAAAGGAGTTTATTAGAAGGATATTGGGTATCTCAAGAATCAGTGTGAGGACTTGAAAAGGAAGCTCAGCAGGTAAGCAGGAATCGGGAATTACCACACAATGGCACATCTGAGGGCTGGTTAGGATAGTCTGTTGGGACCCTCCCACAGCCAAGGACTTCTGCCACCCCTGGAGATGGATTCCACACTGTCTCTTCATTCTCATCTCACTTGCTGAAGACTCAGATTCTCGGGTGACAGCATCCTGCAGGCAGGTCCTACTGCAGGTGTTGGGGGCATTGGAGAGAAGAAGGCAGAGGAGGGGAACAGGTATCTGGCTTTATTCAGCTGCTGTGGAAAATGGTAAGACCTTGCCCCTAGCCAACTCAGATGATAGGACTCTTTCCAAAATAGGAGGGGAAGTGGGATATTGGGCCATAATTTCAAAAACGACTATGCCCCTCCCTGTAATTGTTCACCCATATCTCTATGAACCTCAAATTTCCATAATTGAGTGCCACTGCTCGTTTAACAAAAATTTCTTCCTTTCCAGTTATGGTTCTGTTTTCTGGCAAGAGGGAGACAGGCTAGGTCCCACACTGACATTTCTCCAGCAAGGTATACTGTACCTTCTTGAACATAATGTCTCACATGAATGATCTTTAACTTTCGTTTATTCCACATTCACGTGGGAGGTAGCTGTCTCTGGGAGTGAAGGGTTTATGACAGGTCTTATAGGGATGTGAAGCTTCTGAGGAATGGGACTATGGGTAGAATTTTTACCCTGGCTCTTACCCTGAGAGGCAGCATAGGAAGCTCATAAGAGGGTGTGTCAGCTCTAGTCTCTTCCTGTTTATTATTGTCCTTCATGTAAGAGACATTCTTCTTGTGGTTTCCCAGCACACAGTGATTCCCATTTTTGGGGAATAGCTCCCCAAAACCCAGAGGGGACTTCGAGAGACCATGTCTTTGTGAAGTGACCTTACAACACCGTAGCCTAGCCATTGCCATGGGGGTAGGCACTTATCCTATAGAGAGCCAAGTATTACTTACCAAGAATTAAAAAATTAGATCAGAGATATACAGACTTGAATGTACTAACGGGAAAAGCCAGCTGCCATCACAAACCATCCCCAGATCGCTATGGTTATACCTAGCAAAGATCTGGCTGGGTTTTTGTTGGGCAACTTTTCACAAAGTGACTCAGGGACCTAGGCACCCTTCACGCAGGATTTCACTGGATTCTTTTCATACCACTGGGAAACAAGGGAAAAGAGAGAATTTTATGGCAGGTTTCAGGAGTCAACGGAAAAGGGATACATAGCGCTTCTGCTAACATTCTAATGGCTAGAAATAATCACAAGGCTACCCTGATAGGCAAAGAAGCTGGAAAGTGTCGTCTAGCTGGTGTAAGCAGGAAAAAGAGGAAATGGCTTCAGTGAGTGTCTAGCCAGCATGCTGCACGGGGAGATGGTAAAACCGAGCTGTGCTTTGGGGAGATGATCTATACAAGTCCTGCGGCTGAGGTCCCTTCAGCATTTTGGCTTCTCTTCCTCTAATGTGATTAATCAACACCTTCTTGGGCCCACTAAAATATTGCAGTATCTGCCCAATACACATCTTCCTATGTTCAGGGTATCCAGATAAGTTTACGTGTGTATAAGATGGTGTGTGCATAAGGACAACAACTTCAGCATTTTTTAATCACAAAAGATTGGACATCTCAAATATCCATAGGTGATTTTTTTTACATTTATTTTTATTTATTTATTTTTAAAAGTAGATACATTTAAAATATACTAAGAAATTCCCTACTAAGGAGCTTGTATCTATTTGCATTCCCATTTGCAGTAGATGTGCCTTCATTTTATATTACATTCTTTTTTTTTCAAATATCCATAGGTGATTGCTCGAAGAAATTAAGGTACTTGCAATTCTTTGTGCCTTAAAACAGACTAAATTATTTTTTTAGACCTGGTAGAAAGCATTTATTTCCCCTTTGCCTTCCACTTTAGCAAGGCTGACCCAGAACCTGCCTTCACTAATCTGGGGGAAGTTAAGGATTGAGAAAAGAATAAGGTAAACTGTAGAATTTTCAAAATATACCCACGAGGAATACAAAATTGCACCTAGGATTCCTCAAGGAAGAACTTTTGCCCTGTACATGCTAAGAACAGATATGGATGCTAACTGAAAATTGATGTCATCTCACAGAAGCCCAGTGTCTTATGTCTTATGTCTTGCCCTCCTGCTGTCCAGCTTGATGAAGGGTGTTAGGTTTAAAACAAAACAAAATGTGGACCAAGTTCATAAAGCAGCCCCCAAGGTGAAATTTAGATGGCAATAGCTGAATATCAGTTCCAAATTTTAAAATCATCTTACAGGGACGCCTGGGTGGCTCAGTTGGTTAAGCGGCTGCCTTCAGCTCAGGTCATGATCCCAGCGTCCTGGGATCGAGTCCCACATCGGGGTCCTTGCTCGGCAGGGAGCTTGCCTCTCCCTCTGCCTCTGCCTGCCTCTCTGTCTGCCTGTGCTTGCGCTCTCTCTCTCCCTCTCTGACAAAATAAAATAAATTTAAAAAAATTTTAAAATAATCTTACATTTTTGTAGTTTGTGTTTATGTGAAAACACTTGGGTCTGTGGAAACCAAAAATAAGAACAGAAACAGTTACGTGGGGTGTGTATTTGGCGAGTATGGGTATGGAATCTCAGATCTCTGTTACATTTTAAAGGCTTTATTTTTCTAGCTTATAAATCAAGGTCAACTGTCCTAAACTTTGGAAGTCCCAGACCATTCTGAAGAAGCAACTTCTTCATATGGGCCATGGAATCCAAAGTCCAATGAAAACAGAGCTGCCAGAGAAGATCTCAAATAGAATAGCTTATAGAAATCTCAAATAGATGAGCTTATAGAAATCATACTCATTTTAAATTAAGAGAATCAAGGTTATTAACAATGGTCTATTGAAAAATTGGGAAATATTTCTTGCCAGTGTAAAACTGAAGGTTAGTCCATCCTGCATTCAATGTGTCATTTATCTGAATTCAGTTTAATTTGCAATTTATTTTATTTAATTGCCTTTGGATAAACCGTACACATTCCCTCAACACTTTCTCACACATTATCTCAATAGAAGGAGAAACACTCTATTTCTATTCAAATCTGAAATTAGACAAGGACAGTCCTTTCACCACTAATCCTTAACATTGTTCCGAAAATTCTAGCCAGTGCAATAAAACAAGATGAAGAAACCACATGTATAAATAATGAAAAGGAGACAAAATTTTTATTATTTCCTGTTGATGTGATTGTCTACCTGGAAAGTCTAAGAGAATCAATTGAGATGCTATTAAGACTAATAAATGAATTCAGTAAGGAAGCCAGTTGCTAAAGATCATGAGGTTCTAAAAACAGTGAACAAGGTAAAAGTATGTAGGCAAAATCACAAAATTCTCCAAATTGTCCCCGAGATACTGTATACATGGAGATTATGTATGTAAGTCTATGCACTATATCTGTGTAGATGTATAATACATACAGTATTTGCAGAGTACATATGTAAAACAATTTAACAGTACTCATTTTTTCACGGCAAAACTAATGTTAGGGTATATTATTATAGGCATATATGCTATATTTCTACCATAGACAAAGAAATCAATAACTTTCTTAGATTGCTAGTTAGGAATTATCTTTTTTTTTAGAAGTTCCATTTACAATAGCAACTAAAAATAATTAAGGGTTGGGACGCCTGGGTGGCTCAGTTGGTTAAGCGGCTGCCTTCGGCTCAGGTCATGATTCCAGCGTCCTGGGATCGAGTCCCACATCGGGCTCCTTGCTCGACAGGGAGCCTGCTTCTCCCTCTGCCTCTGCCTGCCTCTCTGTCTGCCTGTGCTCTCTCTCTCTCTCTCTCTGACAAATAAATAAATTTAAAAAAAAAATAATTAAGGGTTTATGCCTTGGTTGGAGTTTCCCTAGAAGCTAACCTTGAGACAAAGACAGAGACAAAGGTAGAGTTGTTTACTGAAGAGTGATCCCGGGAACCCAGTCTGGGAATGAGCAAGAGAGACAGAGAGGGGAAAAAAGTAGAGGTGTATCATCCAGTTAGTGTTTTCTGGGGAGGTTAGAGGCTCATCCCACTGGGTCCCTCTGGGGAACGGCATGAACATATACCCAGGGACTTGAACTCCAGATTTCCAGCTGGCCCTGCCAGCAGGCCTAGGGTGCTCTTATGGACAGAAAAGACCCCTTGTACAAAAGGTCCCTCGTCCCGGGGAGGTCCAGTCCTTTTTGGCACATAGACAGGAATGCCTAAGTCATTTGGTAGGCAGGGCACTGGCGGGGCCTATCACATGTTAACCTAAAAAAGAATGGGACCTATATATAAAACCACACATTTTTACTGAGACTCACAAATTTACAAGCTTAAATGGAGAGATGGACCTTGTCCCTGGGAGGAAAGACTTAATAATGTTAAGATTTTAGTTTTCTCCAAATTAAACTATAAATCAAATATAATTCCGACTAAAACTCTAGAGGGTCTTTTTTTTTCTTAAGTTTGGTTTTTTTTTTTCAGGTAGGGAAAAAATGAGTAAGAATAGTTTAAAATGTTTGAAAACTTTCATGGAGTCAATAATACCCTTGAAAATCCTTTAAATAATGAGAGCATATTGACTTTGCCAGATAATAAAAGAATGGCTCTGGTATAGGGATAGACAGACAAACAAAGGGAATATTTTAAAGATTACAGGACCATACTCAAATACTTATTAGCATATAACATATATGCCATGTGACATTTCAAATTATCCAAAAATGAAAGGAATACTGAATAAATACTATTGGTATAAGTTAAACCTTACATCATGTCATACAGCAAAACAAATTCCACATGGATGTAAGATTAAAACGTAGATAAGTCAAAATAGTAAAGATAAAACAAATGAGGTTGAATAGAATGGGCAAGTCCAGCCTGAGTTTGACACCTGAGAGAGAATCTTAGAGGACAGAAATGATAGAATTGAGTACATTTCCAAAAGTGGAAAACATCTATTGACTTAAAACACCACAAACAGGAGAGAGCAAAAGATAAAAGAAAAAGAAAGCATTTCTATACGTAATATATAAAAAGTGCTTGAAGTTCTTGAAAATCAATAAGAAAATATTATAACGCTGATAAAAATTAAACTGGGCAAAGTACCCATCCATCCATTGTTCAACAAGTATTTCTTGAGAGCCTGTTCTGTGCTGTGAAGAAAACAGGGAGTATGGAGTGGAAGTACTGAGATATTGGCCCAGGAGAGGCCTTTAGAGTCTCTGCATACAAACCAAGAACTTTAGGGTCAGGAAGAGACTTCTAAGTGAAAAGAAGACGAAGTGGAAAGAGCATTTCAGTAGGTAGGGACAGCACATCCAAAGGCCCTACAGGAATGGGAAGGAGGCCAGTGTGGTGAGGAAGAGGGTAGAGAGAGTGGTAAGGAGTGAAATGGAGGAGGGAGACAAGCACCAACTCATGCAGAGCCTTACTGATTATAGTAACTAGTTTGGAATTTATTTGAAAATTTATGGGTATCCAATGAAGGGCTTTCAGCAGGAATAACAGGATCAAAGGGTTAAGATCTATTTTGGAAAGAGAAGTACTAGAACTAGAAGAATAAAAAGGGAAAGCAATCAGGAATGACCCTGGTTTCTAACTCGAGTAGCTCTGATATGGTAGTGAGGTTTTTAAGTCAGGGGAAACTGAGGAAAGAAAAGGGGGGGGGTTCCTGTTTCTTTTAGAACATGTTGAATTTGAGATTCTTGTGACAACATGCAAGTAGAGATGTTACTGTCAGTTGAATGTCAGAGTCTGGGGCTCAGGAGGGAAGTTTTGGTTGGAGATATAATTAGCATAGATGGTAATTGAATGGAAAGTGAGTGAGATCACATAGCCAGGGCCCAGGATTAGGCCATGAGGGGTTAGACAGAGGAGAGTGAGATGGAATGGCTAGAGAGACAGAAAGATGAGGTATCTCAATGGGCAACAGAGGAGAGTCTTAAGGAGAACATGGTTAACGGTGTCAAGGACTGTCAAAAGGTCTAGAGAAAGGAGATCAAACAAACAATCCCAGAATTAGGAAAAGATGAGATAACTGGTGATGGGTGGGGAGTGGGCTGGGAGGTGGGTGAACAGCCGCGCTGCAACAGCGAATCTCAAGGACAAAACAAAAGTGTCCATGAACAAGGAAAAAGCATTTCACGTCAGTAGGAACCCATGAAAAATGAAAACGGAAAAGGCAAATCACTTGTAAACGATCAAATTGGCAAAATACTGAATATTCCCTAAGGGGCGGGGTGGCATACGCTACTGAAGGAATTGTAAATTCATGTAACATTTCTGGAAACTTAGCTGTGTATTCACCATTTTGACTCAGCGATTTTATTCCTAAGAATACATCTGAAGGAACTAATCAGGGATGTGTGCGAAAATTTGGCTGTAAGTAGTTTTGTCACGGTGTAAGGCGTAGAAAATAGTGACATATTGGAAACAACTGAAATGCTCAACAATAAGAGACTGGTTAAATTATAATATATTGTTACAATTCAATTCTTCGCAGTCACTGAAAATATGTTGTAGAAGGCTATGAAATAACATGAAAGAGATAATAGCGTATGTTACAAAACATGCAGCGGCTCTCATTGATTTAGTGCTAGTATGTACCAGCGGTATTATTAGTGCTTTACATAAAGTAATTCATTTAATGGTCACTAAAAAAAACCCCTATGAAATAGGTATTATTATTATTCCCACTTTATAGGTAAGGAAACCAAAGCCAAGTTTGGTTAAAGAAACTTGTCCCAGGCTGTGTAGCTGGTGCACAATGGAAACAATACTCTGTGGCTGTCTTACTAATATTCAATTTTTACTCACAGCAATGGTATATATATATATATATAGATAGATAGATATAGATATATGATAGATATCATATAGATATATAGATATATCATATATATCTATATATCATATATATGTTCATATATATATTATATATATTCATTCAGCTAATGAATCCATAATGAATTCAAAATGTTACACCTTGTGGTGGAACTGTGGGTGATCTTTACAGTTTCTTGTTTTGTTTCATTTTGTTTTCTTATCTGTATTTTTTAAGATTTGCTACAAAAAATGTTGTTTTAGTAATAAAACAAAATAAAATATTGTTTTAGTAATAAAGTAACTTTAAAGAATAAATGAGTGTTTTTTCATATGCAGAGATCAAAGTTTTCATATCAGGATTTATGATATGCCTTAACAGACAAATGGACCTGTGGCCTAATTTCTGCCAGAAAAAAAGTAGGTCATTGACCATAATTTCAAAAGCAAAGTCATCTCTTTGGTCAGGGGCCCCTGGCTTCTCACTGGCGTAGCGGCCGCCCCTGTGGTGGGCAGTCCATTCACTCAGTTATGTGGAATGGATTACGTGGTTTATTTCGGCTGGGTGCCAGGAAGACCATTAATGACAGACGTCCTATGTTTGGGAGCTTTCCTGAGAGTTCTCTGTATGATGCACGTAGGCCTGATTAGTCTTGCATTCAAAGTTCTTCTAAGCCAAGATTGTTAGAGACACACTTTATGGCATAGAACTTCAGTGCCTCGTTGACCTGTTTGTGTATGTCTCGGAATAAATTCAAAATTATTTCCTGGGGAGAATCTTGACCCCTGTGAGTAGTCTCAGCCCATCTCTGTATGAAGATGGTTGTGGTGGTGGGAGGCGGTAGCTATCACATGATTTTGTTTATACCACAGGTCAAGTCCTGTCTCTTGAGATGTAAAACAAACATCACTGAAGTGTGTGTAAGGCATTAGGCCTCACTCACAGCATTGATGTGAGGGCAGATTTTCCTTGAGGTGGTGAATGCCTTCAGATGCAGGAAAGAGACCTCACATGCGTCTTGCTTCTGCTACTTAGTAGCTGTGTGGCCTTGAGCATGTTACTCAGCCTCTCTCAATTACAGTTTTCTCATTTATCAAAAAGGTTTAAAAGCCTTCACTTTAAAGGATTGTTGAAAGGTTAAATGACATAATGTAGTCTAAACTCTCAGCGTGGGGCCAGGAAAGACTTCAAAATAGGTTAGGTAGAAGCTCAAAATATCTGTTTTTAATTATTTCAAAGATGCAGACTGTTTTGTTTATCTTGAAAAGATGACAGTGATTGTTTTGGTTCTTATTCCTCATTTTACAAATAAGGAAACAGGACTTGAGAAGTCATTTACTGTATTTTAGGTTTTTTTTGTTTTTGTTTTTGTTTGGCTCGATGATATGCTACGGTTTGGTTTACGAACCAAGACTATAATTTCCTTAGTAACTAGGAATGCTTTCAGCTGCAAATAACAGAAAAATTCAGAACAGTGGCTAAAACAAATGGATTTATTGTTCTCATATCAAGAAGTCTAGAGATACCCAGCAGCTGGCATTGGTTCATCTTCTCAGTGGGGTCATTGACACTCCAGGCTCTTTCTATCCTTTTTTTTTTTTTTAACCGTCCTTGGCATGTTGGCTTTTCATTCTTTCCTGGTTGCAATATGGCTGTCACAGTCAAAAGCATCACAACATTCAAAGACCAGAAACGGCAGAAGGTGGGTGGATTGGGTTGGACTGAAAACAGCCAGACAGAAAGACCTTTTCCTTACACACCTCCTGTTTTTACCCAGAGCAGGATCACCCAGCAGACTTCCCCTTATATATCATTGTAAAGAATGGGATCACATGTTCATCTCTCCCCAGAACAGAGGTCAGAACTGTTTCTTATCAAAGCCTCTCTTCCTAATATCAGAACATGGTGGGGGATCTGTTGGGTAAGCAACTATAGAGTCTGCCCAAGTCTCCATCTCATGATGGCTGAGTCCCTACTCCTTCCCTCTTCCATGATGCCTCTCTGTTCTGATCCCAGTCTTTCTGTCTATGTTCTGTTGTTCTGCCTATTTTCCATAGCATTTCTGACAGGGACCCTGCAGATAGGATTGCTGAGTCTCTATTTCAGACAAATCTATTCACTAATTAGTTAAAAAAAATATTCTTTTGTCTGCTTTATCACCCCCAGAGTTCTAAACACCAAAAATCTAGTAAACCCCGAATGACTGATGAGGATTTTTGGTTTGCAGCCATGCTATTAGACTTTTAATATAACTTAAAGTTTATTAAAACTTGTATATTGGTTACATACATTCATAAAATGCATCTCTCTTTGCAACCTTTAAAGAAAAAGCCAATAAATCCAGATTGTATATCAAAAGCCCTTATATGCTGTCAGAACCCACACTGGAATAAAGAAAACATACTTCTGAATGCAACTTATTTCTCTTGAGACATCTTTAGGTAGATTCTTATTATAGTTCAATTTCTCATGCTTTCTTTGCTATGAATGTATTCCTCACGAGTTCCCAAGACAGAGAACAATTACTAAGGATGCAGCTGTGGTCCAGTCAAGTTACAGGTTTCAATATTCCTGGGAAAGCATAGTCAGAACTTGACAGGGGTGCCTGGCTGGTTCTGTCGGGAGAGCATGTAACTCTTGACTTCAGGGTTGTGCTTCTAGCTCCTGCTGGTGGTAGAGTTTACTTAAAACAAAACAAAAGAAAAAAAAAAAGACATGACAGGCCAGGTGATACATTGATAGGAAATCACTGATTTAAAAAAAACAACAACACCGGAGGGGTGCCTGGGTGACTCAGTCGGTTGACTATCCAACTCATTTCCGCTCAAGTCATGATCTTGGGGTTGTGAGATGGAGACCCACGTCAGGCTCCATGCTAGGCGTGGAGCCTGCTTGAGAGGCTCTGTCTCCCTCTCTCTGCCCCCATCCCTTTTCTCTCTCTCTTTTTCTAAAAACAAACAAACAAAATCACTGGAAAACTTTTACTTTACATGGACTTTGGCTACCTGAAAGGCGCAGAGCACATACGGTTATTTTAGAACTAAGATAATACAAGTTACTTTAGCAAATACTACATCATATTTATTCCAGCTAAGAGGGTAACAAGGTTGAATCTTACAGTTCTTGGTAGGACCTTGTTAACAAGAAGCCATACATGAATCTGATTATTAAATCATTTGGAATCTCTCTTCTTCTTATCTTCTATCTTACAATACCCAATACCCAATATTGTAATTTTTTCCAGCAACACGGTCTTGGAGTTCTGCCTACATTTCTGGTAAATCTTTTAAGACTCAGGATTGCTCCAGGATTTATTCTTTTGAAATCTATTAAGAGGGTTTCCTCTCTGCTAACCCCATGGTGTGTGTTCTTTCTTTCTTTGTGTTCCCATAGCTATTTCCACTGTGTCTTTCAAATAGCACAATGCAATGATGAAGAGAGGGAAACTGGCTGAGAATTTTGAAGATTGGAAAATTGGGTCGATGCCAGAAAGTATGAGCCAGCCTGTTTTCCCCCTCTGCTCATCTACTTGCTCAGTCCACTGAAGACTGGAAAGTCTGAAGCCAAAAAAGATATGAAGCTTATCTTGCATCAGTAGAAGCAAGCAAATGCACAGGTTTGCACCTTTTAAGCAGTGTTATAACTATTCCGTGCGAAGAAAGGGAGCTCTCAGGCAGATCCATGAAAAATGATATGCGTGGAAATAACAATGCAATCTGAGAATTTAAAAAAACATTTGTTATTATTAATTATTATTATTGTTGCTACTACTTCTGAAATTCTGAGTCTACCTCCTCTACTTCCTAGTTCATGGTATTTTTCAATCTCAGGTCTCTCTTGTCTTCAGAAAAGGAAAAGAGGATTGGGGCTTTCTCTTTAATTGGACACTCATTAAAGCCCAGGCAGCAGCAGGAGGCTTTTCCCTTCCAAGGAGGAGGAGGGGCTCCAGCCAGGAAAAGGACAGAGCTTCCTGAGCGAAGCCCCAAAGTCGCCCCCCCCCCCCCAGGGAGTCAGAGATGGACCTCAGCACGGGCTTAACTTTTCAAAGCTACTCCTCCCTTTTGGAGGCGAAAGAGGAGGATCAGAGGGCTGAGGTTCCCTCGGAGCACTTCTAAAACCCACTTAGGACTCAGCGCTACAATGTACTTGGTTGTTACGGCCATTTCAGTTAACGCAGTTGAAAAGGAAAACACGGGCCTACCCACTTGCAGATTTGCAAACAAAAGCCTGGGACTGTGACCGCACTGTGACCACCGTGCAGGGCTCAGGTAATTATTACCACCATCATCTTCTTTGCAAATGAAAGGTAGTCACATTTTTGCTCACACATCCTCAGGGAATTTCTGGCAGGATGCCCAGGAACTACTGCTAATGGTTACCTCTGAGGAGTGGTCACAGGGCAATGACAGCTGGAGGGGCTCTTACCACCCATTTGCTTAATATCATCTGTTCTGTTGGAACTTTTTATAGTAGTTTTATTTAAAAAAAAAAACACAAACAAGTGACTCAGCTCGTAAGCTATTGAGTAGACATGATGTTTTCAATGAGCCACTTCACTACTTAACACAAAGAGAGGTAGAAAGAAGAAATTGAAGAAGTCTTTATTTTTCTAGAGTACCTCTCCCGCAACCCCAAGACTATAATACCAGGCCTGTCCATTCAGATAGAAAGATGGACAAGACGAGGATGGCCTCTTAGCGCTGGGAGAAATTGAGCTTTAATACGGTGCTGCAAACGTGGGCGCACCATGTTGGATTTCTTCTTCCTTTTACTGTCCACGGATTCCCTCATTTGCTTTTGATTGGAGGTATAGTCTTCTGACAGACCAAGAGGGACTTCAGGCCTTGCTTTTCAGATCCCATTGTCTCACCAGGTTGCTGAAGCCTTCTTCCTGCAGGATTGCATGCATGGCTTCAGTGGGATTTCTTTTTGCTGTTTCAGTTTCAGCACGTAAATTGAAAACTTAAAAGCCCTTGGGTTAGAACGAATGAAGGCTGGGAATAGATGTATCTTCTTCCACTTGGAGCTCTGAATACAAATCATTGTTTAGGCATGAGGAGAGAGAGGGAAGCAGGGCGGGAGGGAGAATAGATGGAATTAATGGGCATAATCTCTTTTTATAATTAGAAATAGGAAACTTAGATCAATGGGTATTTCTCAGAGATCATACAGCAATACCACAAGTATGTCTTGAATTCTACAACTGAAGTACTTCTTACAAGAGATGTAAATCTATTCCTTTAGCAAATCACACGACAATATATGGGCCCAAGAGGAGCCTCCCACTTAAAGGACTCTAATTAGGAATATTTTTATAAAACTCATTTTATTAATTCTCTTTTCTCTTTTATAAAGCCCTCAGCCTTTTTATTGTACTCCTTTTTTCTTTTCATCAAATGGACTTAATTATGACACTTTCATCTTAAAACAAAAAGGAACCCTCGTCACTAAAATGTCTCCACTAGCTACTATACTTTCTTCTCCCCTTCACAGCTGATTCGTTTTTTTTTTTTAAGATTTATTTATTGGGGTGCTTGGTCAGTTAAATGTCTGACTTTTGGTTTTGGCTCATGTCATGATTTCAGGGTCATGAGATCGAGCCCGGAGTCAGGCTCTGTGTTCAGCAGGGAGTCCACTGGAGACTTTCTCTCCCTCTGCCCCCGCCCCCTCCGCTCATGCTATGTTCTCACTCTCTCTCAAGTAAGTAAACTCTTAAAAAAAAAAAAGAGATTTATTTATTTATCTGAGAGAGATAGAGAGTACAGGGGAGAGGGGCAGAGTGAGAGGAAGAGAGAGTCTCCAGCAGACTCTGGGCTCGATGTGGGGCTTCATCCCATGATCCTGACATCACGACCCCAGCTGAAAACAAGAGTTGGTTGCTCAACCAACTGCACCATCCAGGTGCCCT
This sequence comes from Mellivora capensis, assembly GCA_004024625.1. Lineage (NCBI taxonomy): Eukaryota > Metazoa > Chordata > Mammalia > Carnivora > Mustelidae > Mellivora > Mellivora capensis. The sequence goes on from PISX010000920.1 coordinate 72,991, forward strand.
GCTAAGATTTCTCAAAAGAATGGTCCCTCCTTCACTGAGGCAGCATTATTTCCCTTAAGTCATCAACTCCTTGATATGAAATCCAACACACTTGCTTTGGACTCCAGTATTCTTTGTCCCTGCTGGAGTGCTCTCCTTAAAACATTTTCTTTCCTCCTCCCAAGGGTCCTCCTATTTCTCCTCTTGTTCCTTCTCATTCTCTTTTTTGTGCTCTGCTAGTGATGCTCAACTTCAAATGTTAGCCATCTCATGCTTGTACTCCAGAGTTCTCACTCCCTTTGGGATTGCATTTTTATTCACTTAAATATTTCTTGAGTTCCTTCAGTAAATAAGTCAGAGTTCCTGCCCACTGAGCTTGCAGTCTAGTGACAGTGACTTTCACATATGTTAATGACCATGACCACCAGAAACCCAGCCCAGATCTTTCGGGTTCTAGAGTGTTCTTGTGTGTTTTGTCGCCACTTCAAATCAAACATATTTAAAACAGTATTGTTTCTCTTTCCATCTCTACACAAATACTCTCCTTATAGGAGGTTGGTAACTCTATCTACTCAGTCACCCAAGAGAAAATGGGATAATTTCTTGGCTTCTTCTTTTCCTTTAGCCTGTGCATCAAATTTTTCACTCAGGTTAGTTATATCTTCTTGAACATGACTCACATCTGTCCTCAATACCCCCTAGTCCCAATATGTCCACCTTACTTCTTACAGCTATCATTTCTTGCCTCCTAGCTGGTCTTCCTGACTCTACACCTGCCCTCTTCTTTCTTTTTCATGTTTCCTGAATATTTCTAAAATGCAAATGTGATCCTGTCACTTATTGATTTAAAATCCTCTGCTCCCTGTTGCCTGCCGGACAATATCCAAACTCTGTACTATGACATGCTAAGCAACATACTAGATGCATAGTTGAATATCTTTATAAACTTCCATACCAGCTATACTGGACTGTGAATTCATAAGTAAGTCCGTTCCCGGAATGCGTTGGCTGTTCTCAGGCCTTTGTCCCTTCACATAAACTCCTCTTCTTCCTGGAATGCTTTTCTTTCTTTCAACTATCTATTTTACATTTTTTCTTTAAGACCTAGTTCAATGTCACATTGACCAAGAAGACTGCTAAAGCATCAGTCTGGGTAGGGCACCTTCCTGTGAGCTTTCTTCTCACATAGGACTTACCACATATGTCTATTCTTGTATATTACATTCCTGTATACATATGTGTTTATTGAATGAATTATTAGTGAATGGTGAATATAATCTCTTAATTTATGTTAGAATCACAGAGTTGTAATGCTGAAAAGGATCTTACTGAATGTCTCATCTACAGAGGAAGAAACTAAAACTAGTATATAGCTCTCTTGAGTCCTATTTCTTTTCCCCTTTTTATGCTTTCTAAAAACTTTTTTTCATATTTCTCATCTGATGAAAGGGAGGTGCCTTGTTACGAAGTTCTGACTAGAAAGTGACCAAAGTTATGCAAAGGCATTAACATACCTATTAAGGGGATACCCCTGGGGCAAATAATACATTATATGTTAATAAAAATAATTAAAAAAATAAATAAAAGTTAACACACTGACTGTTAGAGGAGTGGTGTAGTAGGCTCAGTACTCCCCTGGACTCGGCTCACGGTACTGATTTATGCATGCACAATGTGTCCCGCCAGTATTTAGTATGTCGCTTTTTAAAAAAGCCTTTAAAACCTTTAAAAAACCATTTAAAAACCCTTCTTTTTAAAAAGGGAGCAGATAATATGTGTTTCTCAGGGAGAATTTTCATTCTCCTTTTCTCTTTTCTTTATAGATTTTCCTTCTAATTACCATCACCATCACCACACAGAGAACTAAACCAGTGAGCAAAGAGGTTGCTGACACTTTGGAGACCAGCCAAAGAAACTACAATGTGGGCTAAAGGGCATATGTTTAAGAAGCAACAAAAATAATTTGGCATGCACACGCTGGAAGAATGGCAGGAAAACAAGGATATGGTGATTTATAAATAACTAAGAGCCACTAGAAAGAAAGGGAGGAATGAAATATTAGATGTGGTCAAAGCTGTCGAGGCAAGAGAAGAATGAAATAAGAAAGAAAATACAATGTGTGAAAACCATGTTGGTAAGTAAGCCTGGAAAGAAAAAGAAGAAATTAAGCCATAGATGTGGAATGCTTACTAAATGTCAGACACTATTTTCTATTTTAACAGGGTTACACATAATAACCCATTAAATTCTCATAACAACCCAGTAAGGAAGGTATCTTATCTCAGAGAAGGAAACTGAGCTCTAGAATTATCACCCAGGCTTCACACCCAGTGGTCTTTTCACTACAGCAAAATAATAGCATTCATAAAAGGTTTACACTTTTCAAAAGAATGTCTAAACATGCCTTCATCAGTCTTCACAACAGTCTTGTTATTATTCCTACTTAGAGATAAGGGAAGACTTGGAGAGGGCAGGACTTTTCCAGCGTTGCTCCATCCGTAAATGGTACAAGTGGCTTTGAAGCCAGCTTGGCTTCTTTTGCTACAGCATGCGAGCCTCTAAGACAATGGGTGGAACTGTACATGGATAGCACTCAAAAGACAGGCCTGACCCCCTTTGGTTAATTCCTTTTCTTTCTTTTTCTTTACCTTCCTTTCTCTCCACCTTCCTTTCTCTCCACCTTCCTTTCTCTCTGCCTGCCTGCTTCCCTTCCTTCCTTTCACCTTTTCTTTTCTTTCTTTCTTTCCTTCTCTCATCTTCCTTCCTTCCTTCCTTCCTTCCTTCCTTCCTTCCTTCCTTCCTTCCTTCCAAAACATGTGCTTGTTAATGGCTTCATTGAGCTATAACTCACATGCTATAACATTTTCTATATTTAAAGTATACACTTCAATGGTTTTTACTGTATTCAGAGTTGTATAACCATCGCCACAATATAGCTTTGGCACATTTTCAGTAGTACCCTCCTCCTACCCCAGTCACCACCGAAGAAACCCCATACCCATTAGCTGTTGTTCTCCAGCTCCAGTCCCTTTTTCCTTCTCATCAAATGGACTTAATTATGACACTTTCATCTTAAAACAAAAAGGAACCCTCATCACTAAAATGTCTCTACTAGCTGCTCCCTTTCTCCTCCCCTTCACAGCTAAGATTCTTTTTTTTTAAAGATTTATTTAGTGGGGTGCTTGGGTGGCTCTCTTAGGTGTCCCTAGCAAACATGACTCTACTTTCTGTCTATAAGGGTTTGTATTTCATATAAATGGAATAATAGAATATGCGCTCGTTAATGTCTGACATCTTTCCATTTATCATGTTTTTGGGGTTCATTCATATCATTGCAGTACTTCATTCCTTTTTATGGCTAAATAATAATCCATTGTAGGGCTACACCAGGTTTATTTATCCATTAATCAGTTGATGGACATTGGGGTTGAATCCACTTTTGGACTATTATGAATAAGATGCTATGAATGTTCATGTATGAGTGTTCGTTATGAGTGTTATGAATGTATGAATGTTCGTTATGTGTGAAAGATATGCTTTTTTATTTTTTAAAGATTTTTTATTTATTCATTTGAGAGAGAGAGAGAGAGACAGCACAAGCAGGGGTCATGGTAGAGGAAGAGGGAGAAGCAGACTCCCCGCTGAACAGGGAGTCCGACGCAGGGCTCCATCCCAGGACCCTGGGATCATAACCTCAGCTGAAGGCAGATGCTTAACTGACTGAGCCGCTTAGGTGCCCCAAGACAGTATTTTTGGACTTTTTAGACAGCATTTAAGACTTTCACAAAAGTCTTAAGTTCCATAGAGGACGAGTCCTGTGAGATGCTCTTGTAAAACAGACAAGTTCAATGCTCGAAGAAGTTTGGCTAGTGAGTCTTTTCCCAGCTCTTTTAGACTCACATTACAGGATAAGGGCACCAAGAAAACCTGCTCTATGAAAAACTGTTTGCCTTTTTTTTTTTTTTTTTTTTTTTTTTTTGCCTAGTGTTCTTCCAATGTCTGTTGTGCTGGAAACTTCTTTCACAGAGCACATTAACATTCTGAAAAACTGGTGTACTATGGAACACATTTCAAAAAATGCTGCCCCAAATGTTTAGCAAAGAGAGGCTTTCAGGGAGCAGAATGCTTGGAACTCATTCTGGGATTCTCCCTTTCCTTAATCTGATCCAGCATCTTTGCATAATGACACGTAGAATATAATAATAGACCTAACATTATGGTCCCCATTTCTATTTTAGGCTGGGGAAAACAGGTTAAAATTTCCTCTTAAAACACAGCTTTTTGGGTAAGAATAGTAGGGCGCTCTGACAGCACTGTCTCAGGAAAGCTCGATGTCAGTTAGTGATCGGTCATGTCAGGAATGAAGATTTTGTGACCATGTGGTTCATGCCTTCATCGTCTCTGTGATTTCTCTGGGACCCAGCAGGCGGTTTGCCCCTTAGCCAGCACCCAACCTATTAGTGAATGACTGGATGTGGGAGACAGAAGGTGTTGGGACCTACCATTTTGCAGAGGAAAATCCAGTCCCAGAAGGCCAGAGAGACATGCCAAAGGTAACTCGGCTTCCAGCTGTAGCACCAGGACAAGACCCAGATCCTTAGGCTTATAATTCTGTATTCTTTGTCACATGCACAATTTAGGGTTAGAAACTTATTTTTTTAAATCCAAATTTCAAATGACACTTAACGTTTTCGTGAACTGGGCTTGACCTAGGTAGGCTAAAGGGAATTGTGCCAAGAAATCAAAGTCTGGGGTGTTTCTTCCTTGACATGGTGGAATCTGGGGGAGAAAGTAAGCTCGGAGCCCCTCTGGAGGTGTGAACAAGGAACCGTTAAGGGAAATACTGAGACCATGAAATGAGAGCTACCCCGCAATCATCATGTGGAGTTTTGGTGTGCTGCCATGCATTTTCAGCACTGATCTACACACCCAGTTTTCGGAGTGGCAACACTATCATAAAAACGCGTGTCTAAATACAGCCTGTACTAAACAAGCCTTGCAAAGATGAGCTGCTTTCTTTTCCTTTGTGATTTTACTGGGTCATTCAACCTTCCCTATGGTACACAAATCTGATGTGTCACAATGGAGAAAAATGTCATTTATATATTATAGGAACTTACATTCAAAATAAACTAGACACCCAAAGACTAAAAGTTCTGCTTAAATTATTTACTGATACTTGTAAGACTACTCTAAGAAGTTACTTAGTTTCACATTTTTTAGAAAGATGCTATCATGTTGGAAACTCAGAATAAACTCAGGAATCCCTTTTTTCCCCCCTCAGAAAGAGTTATCTTCATCCTTTTTGCCATTTTAGATATAATTGTGATCTCCTTACAGAAGGAGAATTTCAAGTCAGTTGACCTTACAAAGCATTCTTGAAGTCATTTTGCTCATTTTCACAAGAAGTTATGAAGGTGCCAGACAGTTTTTCTGGGTCCTTTCCTGGGCTTCCAAATTTGTTGTCTTTTTTTTTTTTTTTAATATTTTATTTATTTATTTGATAGAAGAAGAGCACAAGTAGGCAGAGCATCAGGGAGAAGCAGGCTCCCTACTGAGCAGTGAGCTCAATGTGGGGCCCCATTCCAGGACACTGGGATCATGACCTGAGATGAAGGCAGATGCTTAACTGATTGAGCTCCCCTGGCGCCCCCCAAACATGTCCTTTTGCCTTATTTTCCTGAATGACAACGTAAGCCCCTGGTTTGTTTTCTCTTCGCTGCCATGCTAACTCAATGTATTTCCCTAATATTTAATTTCAAACGAACACACTGTACATTCATAATATTCCATTTACCTAATAATAACAATAGCAATTCCCCGTAACACCAGGGTCGTGCTAACCTCCGTGTTCAGTATGAATACTTGCCAAATAGAAGGGAATATGTGAAATAGAAGTTCCTTTTCTGGGAATAGGAATCAAGTGTGAAAAGTGATGTTTCTATCATAAGTTTGCAGGACCCTGTCAGTCTGGGGGAGGTGGAGATCATATACCAGAGGTCAAGGACTTTCCCAGAGTACAGAACCATCACTGTCTCCGTCTCTTACTCTAGCCTGCCCACCCACAGGGAAAAGGGGTTTGGTCCTCACCAGTAGAATTAGCTGGATATGGCGCTGGTCATTTGGCTCTGGAAACTGGGCTGCTTTAACCCTGCATCTGGCCTCCTGTATTGCTAGTCCTGTGCATTTTCTCAGCGGTGTAGGGCCAGCTCCCATCCTTTCCTGTGCATCTTCTCAGCGGTGTAGGGCCAGCTCCCATCCTTTCCTGTGCATCTTCTCAGAGGTGTAGGGCCAGCTCCCATCCTTTCCTGTGCATTTTCTCAGCGGTGTAGGGCCAGCTCCCATCCTTTCATGCTTCTGATTGCTAGAGAATGGTCTTTATTATTCTGATACCTGGTAAAACGGATATAGGTAAAACCACTTCTGACACATGATACAGCCCCTCATCAGAGACAGCAACACCCTTAATGCCAGACTGAGGACTGAGGAACTTTGCAGACGTGGAGGCAAGCTGGTTTGGAAATGGAGCAGTTTTGCTTTTGGCCTGTTCATCAACTAACTTCCCTGTGGTAGTAAATTAACTTCTGGGGCCTCCATTTTTCCATAAGGTCAAACAGGATTAATTCTACCAGCCCTGAGTCAATTCATGGAATTGTTGGGGAAATAATAATAAAAATATTCCTAGACTTGAAGACCTTTAAACACATTGACAAGAATTACCCAAATGTAGCAGATACTATGGTTACCGTGTCTTTTGACCATGCCCTTACAATTTTAACAAAGAGGCCTGCAGAAAATAGCAATTTCCCTGCTGGATGAGACGGAACTTAACTCAACCAAGTACGCTGACAATCAAGAGGGTATGGGGAAAGCGAGGAGCTTGGCTAAAGCACAGACCTGAGTTTGGGTCCGTTTGAGGAACACTGGGCAGATTAGGAAAACAATATAGAGGTTCCTCAAGAAGCTACAAATAGAACTACCCTACAACCCAGCAATTGCACTACTGCGTATTCACACAAAGAATATAAAAACACTAATTCAAAAGATTATATGCACTTCTATGATTATTGCAGTATTATTTACAATAGCCAAATTGTGGGAGCAGCCGGAGTGTCCATTGATTGATGAATGGATTAAGAAGTGGAATAATGGAATATTAGCCATCAAAAAGAATGAAATCTTGCCATTTACAGCAACATGGATGGGGCTAGAATATAATGCTAAGTAAAATAAGCCAGTCAGAGAAAGACAAATACCTCACTCACATGTAGGATTTAAGAAACAAAACAAAAAAAGGGGGAAAAAAGAGAGAGAGAGAGAGAGAACATAAGAAAGAGACTCTTAATTATAGAGAACAAACCAATGGTTACCAGAAGGGAAGGAGGGGATGGGTTAAATAGGTGATGAAGATTAAGGAGGGCACTTGATGCGATGAGCTCTGAGTAATGAAGAGAATTGTTGAGTTATTATATTGAACACCTTAGACGAATATAACACTGGATGTTAACTAACTGGAATTAAAATAAAAACTTGAAAAAAAAGACATTGGGTAGATTATATGAACAGTTTCCTCAAGTGTACAATGGGGAAATCTATGCTTGCTTTACATCACTTTTGTGAGAATTAAGTGAAATTAAGGTATACATAGCCCCAGCCATTGTAGCTGGGATCCCTGGGGGGCCTGTCAGCTCTGGAGACACCTATGTACATACCACCTTGTGGAGGAGAACTTGGAATCCAATAAACATTAATTTCTTTCCCATTTTGCAGATTGATTCTTTCTTTTCTTTTCTTTCTTTCTTTCTTTCTTTCTTTCTTTCTTTCTTTCTTTCAAGAGAGAATCTTAAGCAGGCTCCACACTGAGTGCAGAACATGATGTGGGGTTCAATCTCACGACCCCCAAGTCAGGACCTGAGCCAAAATCAAGAGTCAGATGCTTAACCCACTGAGACACCCAGGTGCCCCCCATCCCCCATTTTGCAGATTCTTATGAAGCAACACTCCTTTGAAAAAGAATTGGCTCTGCCTGCAAGAGTCCTTCCTGCCCACTCTCAAGTTGATGTGGGTTGACTTTGCATTTTGACGGAGAATATAATACAGTTTGTCCTTTTCATAGCCGACATCTAAATTACTTGATTCTTACTTTACGAAGAAGATAAATTTTACTCTACAGATCCTTCTTGGAGATTTGGCCATGAATTAACTCTTCCAGCACGTATTAAAGGCTCAACTGATGAACTTAATATTTGGGAGAGAGAACTTTAGGGATAAGGATCACCATAAAATCTAGTGAATGTATAGTTCTATCCTTCCTTCCTAATTTAATCACAAATGAATGAATTCAAGTGGCAGAGATGACAATGTAGTTGTTGAATGTTGTTTTTTTCTTACAGATAAAAAAGCTTAAGTTACTACTTGATAGAGAGCCCCGACCTGACTCCCAGTCACGTGCTATGAATTTTATACCTGTTGAGTCTCTAAGTACCTGGGCCTTCTACTTAGTCCCCTCTTTCCCTTCCTCCTTCCAGAAATTTGTTATTCAGGGAAGGAGAGATACTTACAGTGAACCTTTTTCAAGTTTTTGTCTCATGAAAAAAGCTCCATCTTCTGGAAAAGGGTGTGTATTTTTGAGAGTCTAAACCTAAGACTAAACAGCCCACAGTGTTCTCTGGATAACCCAGCCTCCGTCAGGGCCTAGAGAGACCGCTGATCTCAATGAATGGAAACTTCTATTTCTTTCAGGCCCTTTGGTGGACTCTTGTTTTGATTTCCTAATCATATGCTTTAGCTTAATCTGATAAATTACCTCAAATCCTTTTGAAAGTAAACAGGTTGTAAGTCCTAAATAAGTAAGACTACCAGAGCCAAGCCCGGTTTTGGGTTCCCATTGAGGACAGTGATCTGCAACCCATTCTGTACCACCCATCCTGTGGGCTTACAGTTCCTAGCTCCCTGGTCCCTCTGAATCTCTGACTACCTCCCCTGGACAGCTGTAAATGCAATGGGGAGAAGTTTTCCAATATTTTGCTCTCCCTAAATGTGGAACAGATGAGGGATTATTAGAAATATACTTATTATTCACTTAATCAGGCACCCCAACTTCTGTCCTCCATGCAATGGAGGCTGGATAAAAAGTTGCTTGCAGCAGTATGAATTATTCCCTAAACATATTCCAAAGACTAAAGCTCCACTCAACAAATGAGCCAAACCAGAAACTTGGTGGATGTTCTGAGCTTTTTGTGTCCTCCGACAGTCACTGGACCAGTTCTATGACTTCCATCATCTAAATGAGTGGTTTCCAAGCCTGGATGCATATTAGAATCATTTGGAAGGCTTTACAAATGTAGATACATGGCTCCATTTCCAAAACATTCTGATTCCATGGTCTGGGTGTAGGATCATAGGCATCAATATTAAAACAAAACAAAACAAAACAAACCTCCCCTCCCCAGGGGACTGTAATGTGCATCCAGGGTTGAGAACCACTCAAACCCAGCTACAATCAATCTCATCCTTTTTTTTTTTAAATTTTTATTTTTTTTTAAATAAACATATTTTTATC
>PISX010000920.1:82631-226613 GCA_004024625.1 Mellivora capensis
TAACCATAGCACATACCCTCCCCAATGTCCATTACCCCACCCACCTTTCCCGACCCCCTCCCCCCAGCAACCCTCAGTTTGTTTTGTGAGATTAAGAGTCACTTATGGTTTGTCTCCCTCCCAATCCCATCTTGTTTCTTTTCTTCTTTTTCTGCCCCCTAGTCCCCCATGTTGCATCTCCACTTCCTCATATCAGGGAGATCATATGATAGTTGTCTTTCTCTGTCAATCTCATCCTTTTTCACAAACTGCCATTTTTGTGGCTCATGACCTTACCATGTCTCTCTTAGACTATCGTCAATAGCTTTCTAACTGATTTTCCTCCTCTCTTCCCCAATCATTTTAGCTGAGACAGTTTACTTCTTTATAACACCAATTTGACTTTTTTTAGCCTCATATTCCCAAATTCTTCTTTCCATTGTATGAAAATCCTTTCTTACCTGTATAATGGCAGTCACTAACATTTATTAGAGTCACTGACTTCAGGCACTGTGCCAAACATGAAGATTTCAGTTGATCCTTACGGCAACCCAGTGAGGTAGGTGGTAGCATTATCTCCATCTTACACAGAGGAGATTGAGGTTTCAAAAGGGGGAGCAAATTAGAAGACAGTGTGCAATGAAGGCAGAATTTAAATGCAGGTCTATCTGAGTTCCTAACAGTTAAGATGTTTTCCCCTTGTTCAGGTTAAAGAAAAACATGCACGTTTACAGTTAGGGGTTTCAGAAAGCCTCCTAAAATATTTGAAAGAATAAGAGAGGCTTCAGCTTGCAAGCATAACAAAAATAGGAGGGAGGACATGAGTTGACAAAATATCTCCATCTTGTTTCAAAAGTCAGAGAAGGGGTGGAAGAGAGGCATCTGATACAGCTGGACCAAGGATTCCATGTTTTAAAGGATAAGCACGGGGCATCAACAAGGAGAAAACAGGTTAGTTCCACAGAACCCCGGAGAAGCTCCGGCCCTGAGGAATCATGTACAATAGAGAGTATGTGGGAAGAAGCTACATGAGGAAGTCAACACCTTGTCCGGGCAAAGAAAGCCAGTACTTGTATCATCACAGCTGAGGCAGGAGGGGATTTCATCTTTGAACAATGGAGGGAGGAGAAACCCTTAGGATTTTGGAATAATGCACATAGCACGGCCAGGAGTTAGGCATAGGGATGAACATAGGGGAATTAACTGAAAATCTGCATAGGGAGTGGTTAGACTCTTCAAAGCCTTTCCTTCCTAGATTTCTCCACAGAACACAAGTAGCTTTTCAGGCAAGATAGCATTCCTTTGCTGGAGAAGCCTAGCAGATCCTGAGAAAAGATGGCCACCTACCAGCATTTTGGTGTTCTCCAACGAAAGGATGATTTCCTACCTCATCACTCCAAACTGAAGGCCATATGGAATGGCCCATGTGAGGGGAGCCCAGCCTGCATTAGATTTCTATCGCTGCTGTGTCAAATTATCACAGATTTAGAACTATTCTAAAAGAAAAAGGTTATCATGAAAAAAAAAAACAATAAAATGAAGGTTGTTCCTGGGGGCAGAGTAGGACTGAAGGTGTGGGGGAGGGGTTTCCCATTAAAATCTCCTCTTGAAAAATGACATTTTAAAACACTGTACATGTATTATTCTAATAAAAAAATTCAAATGTCTAAAAATACATATTGTTTCTCCTCTTTGTGCTGTTTCCTCCTCATGGAAGGCCTTCTTCTCATCTCTGCCTGTGGACTCTTTCCCAAGTCTTTAAGGCCCAGGTCCCATGCCAAAGTTTGTGCCGGTTCTCCCAAGCAAAATCACTCCCCAACTTTGGGTTACCCTTGCATTTTGGACATACTGCTATTGTAATTATAGAAATATTACAGTTCCTCATTATTATTTGTTTGGTATGTGTCTCTCCTACCTGGATGTGACCTCCTTCAGGGCAGAAATCATCTCACTCATCTTTATGTCCCCAGTGATAATAGAGTACCCGGGTCATAACAGATACTAAAGAAATATATATTGAGTTAATGGCTGGGGAAAAAAATGAATCAACAAATAAATAAAGCAATGGGAGGAACAATCTTCTGGAGACTCATTGGTTTACTATCAGCCAAATGTCTAAGACAGAAGACAGAATAGTACTTCATATCCCTGATAACTACAGATGTTATCAAGTCTTACTCTGAAGATGAGATCAGACCAAGACAATTAGTCTGGGCACACACAGAGGGAAATAAGATGGAGCCCCAGAAAAAGTGGATGTGAGTTTAATGTGGGTTAAATATAAGATATTCATAAAACACCTATGAGTAAACAAGATAATGTATTCCGACAACTGTGAAGAAAATTTAGTCTTCTGTCCATTAAGAGACTGAATAAATTACCTGTGACAAAGTAGCCTTATGAGATAAAAATATGCCTGACATGGATACGTATAGTAGCTTTATTCATAACAGCCAAAACGTGATAGCAACCAAACTGTGCCTCAGGAAGTGACTAGGTTATAAATGAACTCTGGTACATCCAGATGATGAAACATTATTCGGCATGAAAAAGAAATCAGCTGTCAAGCCATGAACAGGAACGGAGGAAATGTAAATGCCTATGATTGAGTGAAAGAACATGATCTCACATATTGTAGGATTCTACCTATGTGATGTTCTGGAAAAGGCAAAACTATGGGGATGGTAAAAAGCTCAGTGGTTGTCAGGGGTTGGTGGATGGGGAGGGATGATTAGGAGGAGACAGGATTTTTAGGCAGTAAAAATATTCTGTATGATACTATAATGATGAATGCATGTCTTTGTACCTTTGCCCAAACCCATGGAAGGTACATCATCAAGAGTGAACCCTTATGTAAACTAGGGACTCTGGGAGGTTATCAATAGTCAATGTGGGTTCATCCGTTCTAACAAATGCATGGCTCTGGTGGGGGCACTGATAGTGGGGGAGGCTGTGCCTGTGTGGGGGTGGGGGTATACGGGAAATGTCTGTACCTTCCCGTCAATTTTGCAGTGAACCTAAAACGTCTCCTTTTAAAAAAAAGTATTTAAAAATATATATATATTTTTAAACATTGTGTGTTCTTATATAATATATACATGTTTTAATTATCTGTGTAATTAGATGCTATGAATCTAATATAGTGTGTGATGGATCCAAATAGGAAATAGCCTGTTTAAATGGTATTTGAAATCCTGCTTTGCCCATTCACATTTCTGTAGTGTCTGACTTCCCACTTCTGATGGAATAAAATCTTAGGTCTTTGCCACTGTCTCTAAAACTATTCAAGATAAGGTTCCTGCTCTCTTCTCTCTGATGTCACCTTGACCCTCCTTCTCCCTCCTGGTACTCCTGCCTTTCTGTTCCTTGACCATGTCCTGTCCTTCCCTGTCTCAGGGATCCCAGAGCTTCTCTCTCTCAATGGTACATTTGTCTCTTTGTGTTGTCAACCATCCTCATATCTTAGTTCAAATATCCTCTCCCCAGGGCCCCTCCCCTCCAACTATCTGATCTCAAATAGCACCACCCCAAGTTACACTCTCTTACATCATCCTACCTCCTTTATTGCATGGATCACAGTTGGTAATTATCGTGCTTATTTACTTGCTTTAGAGATTTTAGTTGTTATTTTTTATTTGTGCTTTGCCCATTCCCGTGCAAAAAAGCAGCGCCACCTCCGCCCCAGATAACCAGAGTGTCTCAGAGTTCAAGTTTAAAGACAGAACTTCGTGACCCTTTGCTAGAGCCTTTAAAGGGATCAGAGACTGGGTACAAATAAAAGGGGAGACACTTGACTCAATGTTCTTTCTTCAGTCCACAGAGTAGGCCTGGCCTGAGAGAGGCAGTTCCTCAAGGATCAACTTTTTGGGTTTCATTTTTTTTTTCCTCTTTGGGTATAAAGCAGCTTCCCCCCAATCCATAACATCTGCCCTAATATGTGATTTTCAGACATTCAAAATCACACGGCTTTTCAGGAATAGGCCCCGTGCAAAGCAGGAGACTACCTGAAGGGCTCCAAGGGGCCTGCCACTATTTCCTAGCAGGTCTGGAAATGCTCCCTTGCTTCTATCACTTCTGTTTCTTCTGGGGTTCCCAGTCTCTGCCTCTGCATCCCAAGTCCTGCCATGTCTGTGGGCAGCTAAGGCAACTTCTGAGCCTGTTCCTTCTAATATGAAACATACTTCCCTGACTGGGGCCCCAGCAGACAATGGATTCCCAGTTGAGCAGAAACACATGCATTATTATGCCTTCTAAGAAATATTGCATTTAACCCTTTCACAGTCGCTTGAGCTGCCTTAAGGAAAAAAAAATAGCAGAAGGGAAATATCATTCATCATAAAAAGGACAGAAACAAATTTAAGGTTCAGAACATGAGAAAAGCTAACAACACCAGTTCCTTATGATAGTTTGGTTGCAAAAAACATGAATGGGGAGATGACTCAAAGGGATTAAAAACATAGGTAAGTAAACATAGACAATGTTCAGCTGAAAAATATTTTAAGATATTTAAATCCAAGGGATTTATTGAAAATTAGAGAACTTTCTGGAGAGAATATGGTTCATATCAAAGCCAACAAATTGATCATGGTGCTTGTTCTGATAATTCCATGTTTGAAAATATATTCTAAAGAAATACTTGTAAGAAAGAAATGTTTATCTGCACTACGGTCTTTATAGCTAGTCTATATGTAGTGACAAAGAAATAACACAAAACAAATTGGAAATAATGGAAATGTCCTATACTTGGTATTATAGGTGTAATTGACATATTGATTCTATCCCTTGGCATCACAATGGTAGATGTGTGGACTATATGGACATGTGAGGAAGTTTTGTTAAATAACATTAAGTGAAAAATATAATTACACAGTGATTAGAATTCTGTACATATATCTTAAAATAATCATATAAAAACGGTAATAGAAGAGGTCACAGAAGCTTGTAAAAACTAGATATTTACGGAGAAGGGATGCTTTAGTTTTCATATATATGTAATTGTCTTGATGTTTGCTTATATTTTACTGTAATGTTGGCTAAATATATTCTAATTTAAAATTCTAGCAACTAGAACTTGAAAATAAATTCCATATCCAGGAATGTGGCGATTTTCCCACTCTGCATGCTCAGAGTGAGAGTTCCAGTGTGCTCCTCTTTGCAGGGAAATTTGCAGGAGAGAGAGCACTCCAGTCCATCTGTTGCCTGACTTTTGCAGGCAGTGAGGCACTGGCAGAGACAGAAAGCTGAACCTTCATATCTTTCCTCTTCTTCCTTACTAACACAACTCCAGATTTTTAGCTGAGCAGAGTCACATGCAGTGAAGACTATGTTTTCTAGCCCCCTTTGCATTTATGTGCAATTACCATGTCCTTAAAGACCTAGGGTAAGTTTTCTTCTCTTTCCACTTCCAGCTCTCTGGAAAGTAGACATGATGGCTGGAGCTGCAATAGCTATATTGTTATTAGGTGGCCGCTAACCGTAGAGATTAGTGGAGCAACATGCTCAAAACCTGCTCCCTGAAATAATAGAGAATATGACTCCAGCCCCAGGTGCTGCTGAACTCTAGGCATTTTACTTGAGTGAATAAAATCTTGGGTCTAAAGTACTGTTACTTGGGGTTCTTTTATTCTCAACCAAACCAAAGCTGAGGTAACACAGAGGCTGCTGTTAGTTTACTTAATGTCTGTACACTTTGTTTCTTTATTTTCAAAAGAATGAGTTGTACTCGCTCTTTCCTTACTGCTTTAACATTAAAAAAAAATCTAAAGTGGACATCTGTTACTTGTCAGTGAATGATTAGAGTCTTTTCTTCAAGATTTATCTAGAGGCCATTTTATTATTTCTTAAGCTGCTTATTTTTGATACAAAAATAAGTCAAATATCTTACAAAAAATAAAATAAAGATAGAAAATACAGACAGAAAAGGGAGAAAAATAATTTATAATTCACTTTCTTATATCATTGCTGTTAATATTTTAATATATACTGCCAGTAATTTTTCAATGTAGGTATGCTGCTTCTACTCTTCATAATCTGCTTTTCCCATTCACTGCATTGGCACATATTTCTAGTTTAGAAAAATTTAAAATTTTTCTAAATGTCATTTCTAAAATGCATTTTATTCTATTTCATGGATGATGTACCATATTTAACCAATCTCAGAGTTTGACACACTTAAGAAGTTTTCATGTTTTTGTAATTATAAAAGTAGCACTGTAAAGGATAATTTTTAGCTTAATCTTTGCACATTATACATATCTCATAATAAACTTTCTAAGTCAAAGGGTAGGAAAAAGTGGCCTTGCTATCCTGGGCCAAGAAATTTGTACTGGTTTTTCTCTCCTCTAATACTCCCTCACCAATGTACAAAAAATGCTACATTCTTTATAACTTTATTAACAGCAAATAGTATAATTTTTTTAAAAAAATTAGTGCAATATGATAGATGTGTTAGCTCGCATTGCTTCATTAGGAAATAAAAACTTTTTCATGATTTTATTGGCCATTGCAGTTTTCCTTTTATGAATTACACTTCTTCCACCTTTGTTCATTTTCTGTGAGTATGCTTGAGTCTCTCATATTGACTTCTAAGAGTTTTTATATGTTAAGGTTATTAGTCCTTTGTCATACTTACCACAAAGATTCCTCCCAGTTTAAAGTATGCTTTTACATGTGTTTAATTTTTTAACACAGTTACACTACTTTTGTAGTTCAGTTTACCAATCTTTTATTTTATAGCATATTTTTATTTCTAGTTAACATATCTTTCATTAGTCTCCCTTTTTGAAATATTATTAGCTGTTCTTTACGTATTTCAGAATCATTTTGTCAAGTTTTTTTCTGCACACACACACACACACACACACACAATCTTAATGAGATTTCAACTGATTTAAGTTTATAGATTTTTAAAAATTGTGGTAAAGCACACATAATGTAAAATTTACCATCTTCATGATTTTTCAGCATTTGTCCAGTTCAGCGGCATTTAGCTCTTTCGCATCTTCGTGCAGCCATCACCACCATCCACCTCTGGAACTCTTTCCATCTTACAAAACTGAAACACTGTACCCATTAGACAATGACCCCCTCAATTCCTTTCCATCCTCCCTTCCCCCAGCCCCTGGTACCCACCATTCTATTTTCTGTCTCTATGAATTTGACCCCTCTGGATACCTCATATAAGTGGGAACAATGTCTTTTTCTTTTTGTGACTAGTTTATTCCACTTCCCATAATACCCTCAAGGCTAATCCATGATGTAGCATGTGTCAGAATTTCCTTCCTTTCTAAGACTGAATAATACTCCGTTTTGGTTTTCAATTCACCCCTAATGGACACTTGGGTTTGATTCCACATGTTGGCTATTGCAGATGACATTATGAACACAGGTGTGTTTCTAGCATCTTTTCTAGAGAGTCTTCCTTTCTGACTCTACTTTCAATTCTTTTGGGTATATACCCAGAAGTAGAATTGCTGGATTCCATGGTAAGTTTCTGAGAAACAGTCCTATGGGTTCTCATTAGCAGCCGCACCATTTTACCTTCCCACCTACAATGCACTGGGCTCTGATTTTTTCTATCTTTTAAAAAGATTCATTGATTTGAGAGACAGAGCATGTGCACTCATGTGCTCATGCGTGCGGGTGCAGGGGCGAGGGGCAGAGGGAAAGACGCTTCAAGAGACTCCCTGGTGAGCACAGAGCCCCAAGCAGAGCTCGAGCTCATAACCCATAAGATCTTGACCTGAGCTGAAGCCAAGAGTCAGATACTCAACTGACTGAACCACCCAGGTGCCCCTAGGGCTCCAATTTTTCTAAATCCTTACAAACTCTCATTATGTTTTGCTTTGTTTTCAGAGTACCAATCATAAAAAATGTGTGGTGATATTCATTATAATTTTGATTTGCATTTTCCCAATGATTAGTGATGTTCTTTTCTTGTTTTTTTCATGTGCTTATTGCAACTTGCATATCTTCTTTGGAGATATCTCTATTCAAGTCCTTTGCCCATTTTAAAATCAAGTTGTTTTGTTTCTTTTGTTGTTGAATTATAGGAGTTCTTTATACATTAGGTATTAACCTCTTATCAAACTTATGATTTGTAACTATTTCCTCATTCCTATTGCCTATTCACTATTTTTTTTAAAGATTTTATTTATTTACTTGACAGAGAGAGAGATCACAAGTAGGCAGAGAGGCAGGCAGAGAGAGAGTGGGAAGCAGGTTCCCTGCTGAGCAGAGAGCCCAATGCGGGGTTCGATCCCAGGACCCTGGGACCATGACCTGAGCTGAAGGCAGAGGTGTAACCCACTGAGCCACCCAGGTGCCCCTGCCTATTCACTATTGATAGTGTCCTTTGATGCACAAAAGTTTTAAAATTTTGATGAAGTCGAATTTATCTTGTATTTTTTTGTTGCTTTTGCTTTTAGTGTCATATCCAAGAAATCATTGTCAACTTCAGTGTCATAAAACTGTCCCTCTACGTTTTCCTATAAGAGTTTTGAAGTTTGGGCTGCCTGGGTAGCTCAGTTAGTTGAGCATGTGACTCTTGGTTTTGGATAAGGTCGTGATCTCATGGGTTGTGGAATAAGTGCTCCACTGGGCTCTGCACTCAGCAGGGAGTCTGCTTGGAGATTCTCTCCTTCTGCCCCTCCTCCCATTCTCTCTCTCAGACATAAGTAAATAAATAAATAAATAAATAAAAAGAGTTCTAAAGTTTTAGCTCTTAAGTTCAGTTAATCTATTTTTCTAAGATTTTATATTTAAGCAATCTCTATACCCAACATGGGACTCAAACTCACAACACTGAGATCAAGATTTGCATGGTCTACCAACTGAGAGAACCAGGCACTCCTAGTTGATCTACTTTGAGATAATTTTTGTATATTGTCTAAGGCAAGGGTTCAACTTTGCTTTTTGCATATGGACATATCTTGGTTAAATTCTAATTTGGGGGTACCTGGGTGGCTCATTGGGTTAAAGCCTCTGCCTTCAGCTCGGGTCATGATCTCAGGGTCCTGGGATGGAGCCCCGTGTCAGGCTCACTGCTCAGCGGGGAGTCTGCTTCCTCCTCTCTCTCTGCCTGCCTCTCTGCCTACTTGTGATCTCTGTCTGTCAAATACATAAATAAAATCTTTTTTAAAAATTTAAAAAATTCTAATTTTGTTATTTTATTCTTGTGGTTTCTGCTTATTTTTGGCCAAGCAAAGCCTTAGGCACTTTGTCTTTTTTTTTTTTTTAAATATTTTATTCTTAAGTAATCTCGACACCTAACTGGGGCTTGAACTCACAACCCTGAGATCAAGGGTCACATGCCATAATGACTAAGCCAGGCAGGCACACAAAGCACTTTGTATTTTTGTTGCTATTGTGAATGAAACTCCTCTTCCTTGTCCCATACCCATATATAGTTAAATTTTCTAACTGCTTCTTATTGGCTTACAGGGAATCTATTTTTTTCTTTTCTATCAATGACTGTATGATTGAGTCATCTTGCTATTTCTTTTTTTTTTTAATTTTAAGATTTTACTTATTTGTTTGACACAGAAAGCGAGATCACAAGGAGGCAGAGAGGCAGGCAGAGAGAGAGGGGGAAGCAGGCTCCCTGCTGAGCAGAGAGCCCTATGCGGGCTCGATCCCAGGACCTTGAGATCATGACCTGAGCCCAAGGCAGAGGCTTAACCCACTGAGCCACCCAGGTGCCCCCATCTTGCTATTTCTGAATTTTTCAGTTGAATATTCAAGAACTTCTAGGCAGACAGAAATATTCTTTGCAAATGCCTCATGAAATTTAGAAAAAATATTTCTTTGTCTATGTCTTATTGAGAAAATGAACTTTTCAACTTGCAGTATAAAAGAACCATGATTAATCTTAAAGTCAAAGACATATCTTTTTAAATTGTATAACTGTTATCTTGGCACATCAAACAGCTCCTCTCTCTGTATATATGTCTAGCACCTATTTTACTCAAAGTGTGGTCCTCAGACCAATAGCGTCACCATCACCTGGGAGCTTGTTAGAAATTCAAATCCTGGGGCACCTGGGTGGCTCAGTGGGTTAAAACCTCTGCCTTCAGCTCAGATCATGGTCCTGGAGTCCTGGGACCGAGCCCCGCATCAGGCTCTCTGCTCAGTGGGGAGCCTGCTTCCCCCACTCTCTCTGCCTGCCTCTCTGCCTACTTGTGATCTCTGTCTGTCAGATAAATAAATAAAATCTTAAAAAAAAAAGAAATTCAAATCCTTAGCAAAACTGGAATTAAAATGAAAAACTTAATAAAATAAAGAAAGAAATTCAAATCCATGGGCTTCACTTCAGACCTACTGAATCCGAATATGTATCTTAAAAATCTGCAGGTAATTTGTGTACATGCCCAGGTTGAGAAGTACAGCTTTAGAGGTTAATGAAATAGCGTCTTTTCTTTTCCTTTCCTTTCCTTTAAAGGTTTTCTTCCATTTTCCAACCACAAGTCATTAGATACTATAAAATGCCAACAAAAAAATTTTAAAAGGGCAATATGTCAACTAATCTTCGACAAGGGTGCCGTTCTTCGACTCTGGCTTAAGAATGAAACTGGACCTCTATCTTACATCATATAAAAATTAACTTGAAATGGATTAAAGACTTAAACGTATGGCCCAAAACCATGAAACACCTAGAAGAAAGCATATAGGATAGTTCCTTGACATTGGTCTTGGCAATGATTTTTGGGTATGACACCAAAAGCACACACAACAAAAGACAAAATAAACAAGTGGGACTTTAACAAATGAACAAGTTACTGTAGAGCAAAGGATACCATCAACAAACTGAGAAGGCAACCTATGGAATGGGAGAAAATATTTGTAAACCATATATCTGAGAAAGGGCTAGTATCCAAAATATATAAAGAACGCATACAACTCAGCAGTCAAAAGAACAAATAACCTGGCTGAAAAATGGCAAAACACCTGAATAGGCATTTCTCCAAAGAAGGCATACAAATGACAAGCAAGTACTTGAAAAGGTGCTCAACAACACTAAGGACTGGGGAAATGCAACTCAAAACCATAATGAGATATTGCCTCTCACCTGGTAGGATGGCTATTACCAAAAAAGACAGGAGATGAAATGTGTTGGTAAGGGGGTGAAGAAAAGGGAACCCTAGTACGCTGTTGGTGGGAAGGTTAATTGGTGCAGCCCCTATGGAAAACAGTGTGGATGTTCTTTAAATAACTAAAAATAGAACTACTGTATGATTTTGCAAATCCACTTCTGGGTATGTATGCAAAGGAAATTAAACCAGCATCTTTAAGAGATATCTCTACTCCTATATTCACTACAACATTATTCACAAGAGCCAAGACACAGAAAAACCTAAGCGCCATCAATGGATGAATGGATTAAGAAAATGTGCTGGGGCACCTGGGTGACTCAGTGGGTTAAATCCTCTGCCTTCAGCTCAGGTCATGATCTCAGGGTCCTGGGATCAAGCCCCGCATCTGGCTCTCTGCTCGGCGGGGAGACTGCTTCCTCTTCTCTCTCTCTGCCTGCCTCTCTGCCTACTTGTGATCTCTGTCTGTCAAATAAATAAATAAAATCTTAAGAAAAAAAAAAAGAAAAAGAATGTGCTATCTATCACTATCTCTCTATCTACCTAGGAATTTTATTCAGCTATAAATAAGAAGGAAATCTGCCATTTGTGACAACATGGATGAAACTGGAGGGTATTAAATTAATTGAATTAAGGTAGACAGAGAAAGACAAATATTGTATGATCTCACTAAATGTGGATCTAAAAAAGTCAACCTCATAAAACCAGGGTATAGAATGGTGGTTGCCAGGGGTTGCGGGGTGGGGGAAATATTCACCAAAGGACACAAACTTTTAGTTATCAGATGAAAAAGTTCAGGGGTCTAATGTACAGCCTGGTGGTTATAGTTAATAATAGTGTAATGTACATTTGAAATTTGCTAAGAGGGTTGATCTCCATTGTTCTCACTATACACACCAAAAAAAATGGAAACCATGTGAGGTGATGGGTAAGTTAATTAAGTTGATTGTGGTAATCACTTCAAAATTATACATAATTAAAGTACCACGTGGTACACCAAAAAATTATGGCATACAGCCTAAATATGTACATTTTTCATTGATCATTTATACCTCAATAAAGCTGGGGTGAAAGAGCAAAAGTAGCTTAAAATAATAGGATGTTAGAAAGGAAAGCAGGCTTAGGAAGCATTTGGTTTGAGTTTCCAGAAGTCTGTCTTGGCAGCTCCATGATTTTGGATTTAGTGGTATAACCTTTGTACAATTATTTACCCAATAATCTTTATAGGGACTTATCTTTTTAAAAATTAAAATAATTATCTTTAAATGAAAGTTTACATAACTTTCACGAAAAAAAAAACAACCTGCATTACTTGCCAAAACAGAGCATTGCCATAAAAAATGAGTTAATAAAAACAAAAGAACTTTACTCAAAATAAAAGTTAGCAATGAATTACAAGGAATAATGAATCTATCTATAAACATATATATTTAGGGGATGCCTGGCTGGCTCAGTTGGTCTTAGGGTCGTGAATTCAAGCCCCACATTGGGTGTGGTGTCTATTTAAAATAAAAAAAAAAAAACACAATTAAAAGATAAATGTATATATTTGTCTTTTAGTTTCCTCAGAGAAAGCAGTAGGCCTTTTATGACTGACTGGGAACTTGATCTGCTAAATGTAAGCCTACGTAAGTTTCTACACCAATGAAAACACATAAAAGCTAACAAGTATGGCGGGCTTACCGTGTACCAGACGTAGTTCTGAGAGCTTGAATGCATATCTAAACTTCACAAGACATTTAGTAGCATCCTTCATGTTTTACAGATGAAGAAACTGAGGCTTTGAGAGATCAAGCTGTTTGTGAGCGGTCACAGAGCTAGTCAGTGGCAGGGTCCATCTCCAGGGTCCGGCTCCTGTTGCTGCTTAACCAGCATCAAGAAATCCAAGTCAGGTGTGCATTTAGTTGGAAAGGGCAAAGAGAGATGATCTACGTTCTCTAATTATAATTACGTTTATTGATCCAGACTTTCTATACAAATCCACTGTCAACTTCTATTTAACTTGACCTATCACTGACAGAACACCATGATGTGGCTTCGAAGTTAGGGAACAAGAGTTCAGGTCACTGAGGCAGAACACCTGCTCGGACCGTGCTGCTGGGCAATCACCCACTCTTCTCCTAGTCCCAGATTAATTCTTGCATCTTTTACAGCTAACACAGCTGGGCTATTCCCCATCACGAATCACCGTGTGACCTGCTGGTGGAGCGACAGATATCTTCACAGGTGGCCTACATGGTGGAGATGAATTGCCATCTTCAAATTTAGGTGTGTAAGACATGTGATTTTGTTAATCAAATGAAATTCCCACTCTGAGCTTACCTCCCGCCAAGCTGGCAGGAAATCTAGCGGCCAGTCCTTCTTCCAGCTTCTCCTCCTCACCCCTGGATATGCAAAGTTCGGGAACCGGAAGCAGATCAAACCCCTAGCCGGCTTCCTGGTTACGGCCCTGGGGCCTCTGGATGCTTCTCTCTGGGGCTCCGCTGCGTCGGGACTGGCCAGGGCCCTGAGCCTCTTTGGTTGACTGGGGAGGCCGCTGCCTGAGCTCGGACTACTCTGCCTCATGGAAGTCCTTCCTTAGGGAGTTGCCTCTCTCTGGCACAGGCTGAGTGCACCTTCCTTTATGTCTTTCACAGGCGTGGGCTCTGAGAAAGACAGAGTCTCGGACACCAGGCCGCTTCTGCTTTCTGTGAAAGCCATAGTACTCAAGAGCAAGACAAAAGCCAGCTCTCTGCCTAAAATGGGGGGAAGGGCATGTGTGAGGAAGAGACAGTTCACGAAGCTTCTCTGGCACACGTGAAATAGTTTTCACTCTAATGAAGGAACAGTGAGCATTAAAAACTGTAAGTGCTGGGGCGCCTGGGTGGCTCAGTGGGTTAAGCCTCTGCCTTCGGCTCAGGTCATGATCCCAGGGTCCTGGGATCGAGCCCCACATCAGGCTCTCTGCTCAGCGGGGAGCCTGCTTCCTTCTCTCTCTACCTGCCTCTCTGCCTACTTGGGATCTCTGTCTGTCAAATAAATAAATAAATAAATAAATAAATAAAATCTTCCAAAAAACAAAAAACTGTAAGCGCTTCACTTGGTCTTTGGTGATGTATCCTGAGGGGTTGTGAGCACATTCTATGAGTCGTTCTCACAAAGGACAACCTTGCTTTTGACTTCCCCTACATCAGCTGGTCATACAACCCTCTGTGAAAAAGCATCATCCTTTTTCAGGGGTAAATTCTTCAGGTATAATGTCGGTGTTTTAGGCACAGAACTTGCTTAGCCACGACTGAAATCTAATATTTGGCAATATCCTTTTAAACTGGGAGGCCTACTGCCTTCCCACTCAGTTTGAAGCTGGAAGGGACACTTGAGCACCCCACACCTGGCCCCACCAGACTCTTCTCTGAGGGCAGGTGAGGGCCGATGGGTGCCCTAAACTGCCTGAGCTTTCTGTCCGCAGAGGGGTGGCCTCGTGGAAGATGGTCTGAGTGCACAGAGGCTGGCCCAGTCCTTCCTTGGGTGTGAACCAAGAATGTAGGACCCAAGTTCTACCAAGCACAGAGTGCAGGTGCTGAGGACATCTGGCCTTGAATGTAGAGGGAGGCTGCTTCCTTCATCCCATGCTCTCCTCTTGCTGTAATTTTCCTCCTGCCTCCCCGGCCCAGGCCACCCTGGTGGATTCTGCCCACTGACCAGGCAGCCAGAGCTCAGGGCCTCCTTTTTCTCCAAAGCCCCCACAGGGGGCAGGCTGCTGTCCTACATGTCCTTTCTTGGGACAACTGAGCCACTCACTCTGTCCCTGACTTTCAGAGTAAAGCTACCTTAAGTCATTACTGGGGAACTCCTTTACCCCACTCCCCAGAGGGGAAGTTCCTCTTAGTGGGTCTAAGATGATTTTTCTGCCACTTTTCTTCCTGGAAAACCTGGGAAAACCACATAAACTTGATCTCTGGGGACACACTATTAAACGTTTAAAAATCGGCCACACAAGTAAGCAAACATATCAATGTTTATGCACAGCCCAGAAGAACTACTCATGATCAAGAAGAGAAGGCCTGGATTTTCAGACAGGGAGGCTGCTGCTTGCTGGCTGAGTGATCTTAGCTAGGAAAGTCATTGAACCTCTCTGAACCCCAGTCTGCTCATCTAGCGAGTGGTGTGCAGAGGCAAGGGGTGCGGGTGGGGGGACGGCTAATACCACCTCACAGCCTGGTAGTAGGAGTAAGTGCAAGTACGAAACCACAGGATTCCTTTGTGAATGCTATAGCTCTCTCCAGGTATAAAGCATTACTGGCAATACATTTGGTCTCCCCCTATAGTATCTTCAACACTTATTTCAGAAAACACCAAATTTTGGTTTTTAAAGCTAAATTGATCAAAGAACGGGTGAATGTTTGTACATTTTTTGGCAGCTGAATGCAGCCCCAGAATTCAATCTATATCATGGAAAGGAGGGAGAAGCTGACACCACCACACCCACCCCCCCGCAGCCCCAGGAATCTGAAAGTGTGTAAAATGTCTATTTCCTAATGTTTATGCCATACATTCCAACTTGCTATGAACATGTGTGGTGATCTCAAAGACTGCAGGGGTAGCCCTCTCTCCCCTTTCCAAGTTCTGTCTCTTGTCTCCTATGCCTACCCTTACCCCCATCCATCCCCTTGTCCACTCTTACTTTTGCCCCCACAGTCCATCTGTCCTCTCCTTGATGGCCCCAGGGGTGTCAGATGCTGGGAGAAGACAGAGGAGTCCCGAACTATAATGTCTTCTTAGGGAGGCGAACCTGCAACCTAGCCAGTCTTTATCAGCTTGGACGTACCAGCCTGTTAATTTCTCCCTTAGACTTTTATGTCAAAACCACGGCTTGACCCAGGCGAACAAGGCAGAAGGAGAAAAATCCCATCCGGTGGCATAAACATTCAGTTCACAGCTGCAAGTCAGCGAGAGGGCTTGATACAACTTGGAGGAAGGGAAGCTGCTTCGGGGGTGTTTGAGAACCAGCTTTGGAAAGGATCGCTTCAGAATTCAGTCATTCGAGTCAGACTTGCAAATTAGTTTAGGACTTTCCACCACAACCGCATAGGGAAGCCTCTAAAATCCCTCCACCCCCTGGGTCAATCATCCTTTCCGTTAGCATCTGTAAGGGCCTAAAAGCACCAGGTCCCTGTCCAGGACTGTATCTTTTGGCTCAGCTCTGAAATATTTGTGAGCTCAGCCAGTTGTTGGGTTCCTGTGGCTGTTGGTCACCAACATAAGCCCTGTTAAAAGCACCACATTTCCAGAGCTTTCCCGCTCTGAGATAATTAACTGCTTGTCCCCCGATGAGATGCGAAACTTGCTGTATCTCACATTGATAAAACTAGCTCCTGGCAAGTCCTTGTTTTGTTGCACAAGTGCTTGTTAATTTTGCATTTAAATTCTGAGAGTCCCTTAGATGCTATCATTTGGAAACATGACTCTTAAAATACCAAATTATAAAGAAATTACAGCACAATAAGGATTTTAATCACTTTTTGTGGCTCCCAATCAAGTTGACAAATGAAAAAAAATTGCTTGAGTATTATTTTTTAAAACATCCTGTAATTAGCACTCTTGTTTTCCATCTTCTTGGAACAGGAGGAGCTTTGCTGTGCATGTTGCTTAACTATCAAGGAACATGTGAGAAGAGTGGTATCTTCTAGCCAAACACCCTTTACTTTCTTAAAAAAATCTTCCTAATGGACTGGTACCTTCTTGAAATAACTTTCAGCAGTGTTTTCTTATGAAACTTACTTTTTTACTCAGAATCACAAAGACGCCTAAAGATGTCCCTGCAGTCCTCCATGGTTTTCATCTCTGACGGTCACGATAAGAAATGCGTTGTGGTAGGTCTCAGTCATCTTCCCAGTGGGACTGAGCCTAACCCACCCTCCTGTTCCTTAACTCCCTATTACATCTCTTCCTTCCATTAATGTATTCTCCCTAAACCTTAATAAAAACAGATTTAGATATTCAACAAGAACGATTAATATTCTGGGAGGGTGTCTAGTCACTGTAATTTCCAAGGTTGTAAAAAACACTTTATTTTTAGTTGGTTAGGTAAACATTCACAGAGCAGTGAAACTATCTGCCATCGATGACATCAGACTTTTGGGAGGTCTATGGTCACAGTCTAATTTGTAAGTTACAGTTAGAATCTGATGAAATCACAGTGGGTGTTGCAAGAGACATCCTGGCTGAAATTTGAAGATGATTTTGAAACTGCTTAGTTAGTATCTTCTTTTAAATATATTTTCCTGTGGACTGCTCATGAATTATAATTAGCATGGATACTCTGTCATACCATAAGTATTATCAATGGCTTTCGTAAATACACATTTGCCTCATAATTAAACCCAGGTAATTGAATGCCAGCCACGTCCATGGTCACTTTTAATCACCTGTGGCTCTGCTGAAGTCTTAATTACAAAGGAAAAGGTGGGCTGTGTAAGCTCTCATAGTGCAAGGGACATTGCATTGTGGGATGCTTAGAATTTCAACTTGTTCATCTCAATTCCTGCTTCAGTCTATATATGCTGTAATTCATCCCTCCCTCCTTCCCTCCCTCCCTACCTTCCTTCTTTCCTTCCTTCCTCTCTCCCTCCCTCCCTCCTTCTCTCCTTTTCTCCCTTCCTTCTATTATCTATACATCAAGCACTATTCTAGGTTCTAAGAATGGGCAGAAGGGTCAGAAAAAAGCTTATCCAAAGTTTTCAGTCCAAATCCAAACCAACCAATTCGGTTTGGGACAACTCAAGATGAGCTATGTGTTATTGAGTGGGAGCTAACGACCAACCTTGTGAATAAGCTTATTACTCAAAAACTTTGATGTGGCCCCATCAGCTAGCTAATTCATGTGATTGTGGGCAATCACTATCGGCAATTCATTTAAAAAGAAAAAAAAACCCTCTCTGGCTTCTGTCATGTGAGGATATGAAAGTGTGTTGTGCAATGCTATGCAAAGTCTGAGAAGCTACAGAAACGTATACAGTTTGTTGTTATTCATCAACATGAAGTGTTTTCATTTTGGCCATTTCTTCTGACTCTTGATTTTTTTCAAAGACTGATACAGGGGCCTCGGTTCTGGAAAGTAACATATGGATGCAAGTGAATTCGTAGGGACGGAACCTGGCTGTGGTGAAACCTGACCTTTTCCCTTTCCTTCCTTCCTCTGACAATTATAGTCTCATCTGCGTATGCTTTCCTCAAAGATGTTATTTAAAGGGAAACTACATATTCTTGGCTCAAATCATCCCTGTGAAATAGACACTTCTGTAGTATTTGGTTTCAATAAGACAAAAATAAACACAAATTATATCCACTTAACTTTTATTTTAATTCATCTGCTGAGATTCTAGTCTTTTAGAAACATAATTGTGCATCAGATAACAATCCAAGTCAGGAAGATTATAGGTATAATGTAGGGCAGGGCAATAAAATGAATGGGGAACACTTTCTATAATTGTAAATGGAAATGAAATCTTTCAAAACAACTAAATAACTTCTGGCAACGTTAAATCTCGGCTAAGTCAAGTGTAGTTGATTGGTGGTCTATCGTGTAACCTGCTCTCCTGATCAAGTGTCTTGTTGCCTACTGGGCTGACTGTTGGCCAATAATCTCCTTCAATGATCTGTTTAGCTACTCTAGTGATCTACCCATCTACCGTCTTTTCTGGCATTCTAAGATATTTGTTGGTATGTCAGCGTCTGGTAGAATATAGGTTGGGCTGAAAGCGACAGAGATCCAAAGTAATGGTGGTATAAATAAAGATAGTTTATTTTTCTTTTATATAAAAGTCCAAGATGGCTACCTAATGACACTGTTCCCATAAGTCATCAGTGGCCCCTCCTCCTTCTGTGTCATCTAAGGGTGACTTTTCTCCATGTCTGCATTTTAGCCAGCATCACAATTGCTCACGTATGGACAGCTGTAATTCAGATTCTATAACTGGAGAGGAAGGTAGCGAGCAACCAGTATTTTTTAACTAACTGTCATATCAAATGCTGGAGCATCCTCAAGCCCAGGGCTATATGCCAGTGGGTCTATTTTTTTTTTTTTTAAGATTTTATTTATTTATTTGACAGAGAGAGAGAACACAAGTAGGCAGAGAGGCAGATGACGGGGGGGGGGGGGGGGGGGGGGGGGGGGGGGGGGGGGGGGGGGGGCGGGAGCAGTCTCCCTGCTGAGCAGAGAGCCCACTGTGGGGCTCGATCTCAGGACCCTGAGACCATGACCTGAGCCGAAGGCAGAGGCTTAACCCACTGAGCCACCCAGGCGCCCCAAAGCCAGTGGGTCTTAAAGCATGGTCCTCAGACCAGCAGCATCAGCATCACCTGGAAACTTGATAAAAATTCAAATTCTCACCCTTTGTCCCCCTTCCCGAAGCTCAGAAAACCTGGGTGGAGCCCAGCAGTCTGGATTTTAACAAGCCTTCCAGGTGATTCTGAAGCCTGCCAAAGTTTGAGAACCACTGGCCCACAATATGCTTTTCCAAAATGCCAGGTGGGAGGCTGGTCATTAGAGGAGATGAGTCAGGAAGGAGAGGCCTGGAAATGGGCAGCTTCTGAGCCTTGACTGCTCTGGTCCTTATGAAGTCACCCCTTGTAAATCCCTCTTCCTGATCAGTGACCAGCAGCCAGGGTCATGCCGTATGGTGGGCAGATCGTGAGATTATGGGTGACATTTCCCAGGAACATACTTCGCCTTCTTGTGACCTGCTTTTCTCTTCTATAAAATGGTTTGCAGTGCAGACAAAGAGCAAATGATCTTGACAATTGCTTCCAGCCCTTCTCCGCTGGCTTCCTGGAGTCACGGATTTGTCTTTTCCCACCAACAGTGGAGATGGTGCAGTCCGGGGCTTCAACACAAAGAGCCCAGAGCTGAAAAAGTTTGGGTTTGAACCAAGGCACCTCTGCTTACTAGCTGTGTGATCTTGGGCAAGTTGCTTAACGTTAACATCTCTGGATCTCTATTGCCTCAGCCATAAGGTGGTGATAATAAAGTTAACCCACTGGACTGTTTTAGGCATGAAGTGAAATGTGTGTTTGTGTGTAAAACACATAGCATAGTGCCTGGTATGAAGTCCGTGCTAATCATATGGAGGCCATTGTCATGGTTTGGGACATATCAGGTGAACAACCATTGCTTCCAGGTATCTCTCTTTATGTGGGGAATCGTCAAGTGATTCTTTTCTCTTTTGTGAGGTTTTACCCACTTCAGGAAATAGAGACCAAACTGATAATTTCCTGGCAATCTGAAGGCTTCCTTACACAGAGAAAGACACAACACCATCAGCAAAGCAAACTTACACAGCTACAAATCTCTCATGGATACGATCTCCCTTGAGTGTCCTATAAAAGGGAAAAGCAGCTTTCTTCCTGTTTTACAGGCAAGGAAACAAAAGCTCAGGAGATCAGGCGCCTGGAACAAGGTTGCCCCGCAAGTCAACGAGGAGCCCGATCCAAACACTCTGAGTTAGATGCCTCCGCAGAAACCAGGGTTTCTTTATATCGTGAAAACTCTGCTCTTTTCTGTGTCTCCCAAAGGCCTATATAAACTCTTTTTGTTTCCTGGTCCTCACTTTATCTTTGGATCCCAGCACCTGATCTGCACCTGGGAAAGAGGAAGTGCCCAGCAAATGTTTGTTGAATGACAAAAGGAATGAAAGACATGAAGCCCTTAGACTCCCACTCTAGGGGCTCTCTGCGCTCCCTGCAGGCCTTCTGTCGTCCAAGGGTTTGGAAGCACGGCACAAATTTTCTAGAAAGAAAGTCTGCCTCTGCTGCCCTTGGAAACATGGCTCAGTCTGTTCCTCACCATCATCCATCGCTTGCCAGCGTGGAATTGCAGATTTGGTCAAGCAGCAAACTCTCCACTTGTGTTTCCTCCTCCTCCCTTCCTCTGGGACTCCCCAGCCTCAGCCTGTCTCTCGTGGGCCTCGAGTTATTTCTGGAGACACTCTGCAGAGCAGATGTTCCTGAGAGGGCACCTGACTTTTGACACTGTAATGTCTTTCTCCCGAACAGCCAATTATGTTGCTGGTGTCCCCGGACTCCAAAGGGAAAAAGACGAGTCAACGTAATGGGAGCATTCTGCCGCAGACATCATACGCTCCCCCCTCCCTCTTGCACACCCTCAGATTCCCCCTCCCCACTGTCAACATTGGCGTCTGTCAGCTGGCGGCCAGACACTTGAACAGACTTTGCCAATTAGAGAAGTCACACCTGCTGGTTGGCAGGCTCACTATTGTGCCTGGGCCCCCAGCAGGGAGCCATATGGCTTTGGGGGCAAAGAATTTGCTAGAGAGGAACAAGGGAGTTACACCCCCCCACCCCCCCCAGGGCAACTCCTATCACAGAGCTGGCCCCCTGTGAGCCCTTCTCTCAGGTAAACACACAACGTGAGCTGTGTTCTTTGGCAGATTTAGTTTGGAGCTATTGTTGCCCCTCTTCCAGTCATCTTGTTTCATTCACGGGGAGGTTACTCTGGATCTGTTTTGGCATTATTCCAGCCGATCTGGTGTTCTCTTGTTCTCCATTCCTCTCCCCCACCACCCCTCCCCCCCGCAGCCCCTCCTTCAGGGAACTCGGGAGTTTTGCCATTCCATCCTGGGTAAATGTGAAAACACAGGAACAACTTCTTATAGTTGTGAAGAGTTTCACCGAGCCCTCTCCCCTCCCCAGGCTGGTTGTGAATGAATTAGGTAAAGTAAAGTAGGGGTGCTTTCATGTTAGGGAGAAAGATGCTGAGCTCCGGGAGGACTAAGGAATTGCTCTGCCACACGTTCGAGAAGAAAGAAAACTCGATTGAGAATCTGGATTTTACTCCTGGTAGTCCATGGGCTGGCTGGCATGGGCTGGGTGTCCTAGATCACTCACTTAATTTTGGCATCAATTTTCTCATCTGCAGTTCAAGGGAAGAGTAACCCCTGAGGTCCTGCTGGGCTCCAGGAGTCTTTATTTCCAAGGTCACTTAGTTTATAAGTGACCTAAATGAGATTAAACTACCATGTGGTCATGCCCGGTTGGAGAAACTGATCTTCAAGTGAGTTCATTTTTTCCCACTTAACTTTAAAGAGGAAAAAATTCAAACACACATAGAAATAGAGAGAGTAATATAATGAACCCTTCCATGTCATAAACCAGCTTCAACCAGACCACCGTTTTGTCCATCTTGTTTCTTCAAGCCTTCTTTTAAAAATGATCTGCAGTATTTTATTTTATTTACTTATTTGTCAGAAAGAGAGAGAGAAAGAGAGCAGAGCGGCAGGCAGAGGCAGAGAGAGAAGCAGGCTCCCCGCTGAGCAAGGATTCCCAACCTGGGACTTGATCCCAGGACCCTGGGATCATGACCTGAGCCAAAGGCAGCCCCTTAACGGACTGAACCACCCAGGTGTCACGATAATGCAGTATTTTAAAAAGAAATCCCGGGTGTCAAATCATTTTGCCAGTACAAATTTTAGTGTCTCTAACCAACAGGGATTAAAAAAAAGAAAAACAGAAACACCAGCACCAAGCCATTATGACACCTCACAAAATTCACTAACACTCCTTGATGGCCCGTATCACTCCTACCGTATTAAAATGTGCCGGTTTCCTCAAAGGTGTCTTTTTATAGTTGATTCATCTGAATGGGGATGAAGACAAGGTCTACACGTTGTATTTGGTCGTTCTGTGTCTTCTATGTCTCTATCATCTGTCACCACCCTCTTTTTTTCTTCTCGTGCTATTGGTTTGTGACAGAAAACAAGTCATTAGTCCTGAAGAATATACCATATCTTGGATTTAGCTAATGGCCTCTCACGGTGTCATTGAACTCCGTCGTCAATTTCCCGTAAACGTGTAAACAGATCTAGCGGCTTCATGAGGTCCACACTCAATTTTTTAGCCTCCAACGGGTGCCACATACTTTCTGTTGCCTCCCATTCTGAGGCACATACAGTCTGATTGGCCATTTTTCGGTGATTCTGCAACTGAGATTGATTACGTGGTTCCGATAGTATCAAAGAGATCTCTTCATTACTAACAAACTCATTTTTAATTTGCATTTTCCCTTAGCTTGCATATTAACAGATCCATCAAATTTCGAAAAATGTATCTGCCTTTTTCCTCCTTTCTTTCATCTTTCTCAGCCTTTTCCTAGTTCCCCTGGCAGAAATTAATTTTCTTCCTCTCCTACCACTAAAATATTAAAGACAAATGAAGAGCAGTATACTTACAAAAGGGAAAACCTCAAACACGCACCCAGACATTTGATTCGGTGTAAGGACAATCTGCCGCTCATTACAACAGTTTTTGTAACAAATGAATTTCACGTTGCTCTTTTGTAAGCCTCTTGGTGGAAATTCTGGAAAGTAATTGAGAACTCATACTTAGGCAAATTATGTAAATGGAGAAAATAATGAACAGCACTCTCAGGAATTCATCTAAGAATTTTTTTATTATTAATTAATTTATTTATTTTAGTTAGGGTTTTTAAAACACCTTCTTTGCTCAGCAGACATGCTTCTGCTTTTGTTTCTTTGCCACACAGGGCAGGAGCACTCCCCCGGGGTGCAGAAGTCCAGAGGCAGGCTGGGCCACGGGCCGAGGTGGGGGGCTCTCGCCGGGGAGCCCCCCCGCTGCTCTTACCCACAGTGGAGTTGCACACTTCCCATGGGCGCAAAATGGCGTCTTGTGCACAATGCACTTGTGCATTGTCATATGGTAATGTAGATCGGGGACACTGATAAACGTCGCGGGGCACATGCTGGGATAAAGAAAGCAGCAGGAGCCTGTCAGAGTGCTTTGTAGTTCCCTGTAATTACACTGGGTCTTACATGCATTCCCACACGTTCGCAGCCCTATAGAAAGGCAACATGCTTTTTAGAGAAAGTCTATTACAATCATAGAGGGTTGAAGTTGGCTTTTAGAATATAATAGTGTTCTTTGTGCTGTCCTGTCAGACTGGTTTCCTACCTATCCGTCCTTTCTTGACTCCCTTCTTCTTTCATCTTTTCTTCTTTGCTTTTACGTTGCAGCTCTGCCCCTTATAACCAGTCCGTGACTTTGAGTGAGGCGCCAAAGCCTGTAGAGCCTCGGTGGCATCTTCCTTACGAAGGTGTTCATAATACCTCCCTGGGGATTAATTGTTAGGATTAGGGGTTGGGGAATCTTTGAAGGCCTGGTAAGCCAGCTAGCACCTTGCAAGGGCGCTGTTCTTACCTCTTATTTGGCCCAGACTTCAGAGTTTAAAACTTTTTGGTGGCTCCCCCTTACTCTTGGTGTAGCACAGACTCTTGAAAGTGCTTCCAAGTTCTGCAGGATCCGGCCTCCCTGTCCTCTCCAGTCTCCTCTCTCCCCATCTCTCAGTCCCACATGGGGAGAGTCTCCCCATCTCTCAGTCCAAGCCTGCAGATATCCTGAACTTTCGTTTGGATGCTTAATGTGCTATGCTTTCTGCCCTCCTGCCTTTGCGTGTGGTGTTTCCTTGGCTTAGAACACTGTTCCTCACCTCCTCCACCTGCCTTGGCTAATGCAACCCCAATGTTCACGTTTCTGTTTAGATATTGCTTCATCTAGGAAGCTTTCACTGCTCTTCAGAAACTGGAGGGTACTATCAGAGAGCACTTAATGCTCATGATGTAAATTTTTGTTAACTTCTCTCTCTCTCTCTCCCATGAAACTGTGAAGTTTTGAGGGCAGGAATCATTACTAAGACATTTGTCTTTGCAGCTCAATTTCCCAGCCACAGATTGTTGGGGTTCAATTGACTTATTGCATGGATGAATGAAATACTGAACTTCGACTCTACTTTCTTCTTGGAGATGGGTATCTTCCTCCTCCAATTTACCTTTCATACTCTGGAATGATCATCTCTTTGTGCACAGTCTTGTTACCTACAGTATATACCTTAGCACCTTATTGTGTGTGGTCTTATTCTCTAATTTTCTTGTTATTATTCTGAGTCTCAGAAGAGATAGACCAGGAACGCCACCCCTATTGTATTAGTTATGGATTGCTAGCTAACAAATTACCCCCAAATGAAGTGGCTTGCAATAACAAACATTGTCTCTTATAGTCTCCATGGGTGAAGGACCCAGGGGCTTGTTAGTTAAATGGTTCTCATTCAGGACCTCTCATTAGGTTGTGGTCAAGGTGTTGCCCAGGACTGTAGTCTCTGAAGGCTCTACAGGGGCTGCAGGATCTGTTCCCACTTTGGCGCCTCACATGGCTGTTAGCTGGAGACCTCAGTTTCTTACCGGGTGTATCTCTCCACAGGGCTCCTCACATGTCCTCACAACATGGCAACTGGCTTCCCCAAGAGACTGATCTTGAGGGAGAGAACACAGGAAGTCACAGCGTCTTGTGTGACCAAGTTGGCAAAGTCTCACACTATCACTTTGGCTTTTGTTTCTCCTGTTTGTTAGACATGAGTCACCAAATCTGGCCCATACTCAAGAGGAAGGGAATTGTGATCTGAGAATATGGTCCTTATGGTTTCAGTCCTTTTAAAGTTCTTGAGACTTCTTTAATGGCCCATTATGTGATCAGTTTTGTAACTCCTCCTGTGGACTTGAAAGACAGTGATGGGGCCCAGTGTTCTATACATGAATTTCCCAATTGCTTGTTCAAATCTTCTATAGATTTACTAATTTTTGTTTGTTTGCTTGCTTGAGCTATTGATTACTGATTGTCTTAGTGTGACTGTAAAATGTGTCTATTTTCCTACATAATTTTATTAATTTTTCTTTCTATACTTTGAGATATTAGGTGCACAAACATTTAGAATTTAAATTTTCCTATGAATTAAACCTTTTACCTGTATCTAGGAAAACGTGCTTTTACCTTAAAGTGTATTTTGGTGAGATTAATAGTATAGTTTTCTTTTGATTGGTATTTGCCTGGCATACATTTTTCATTTTTTTCAACTTTTTTTGTATTCTTATATTTTAGAGGTATCTCAAGTAAGAAATATGTAAGTGGATTAAAAAAATTTGGTTTATTGGGGGAAACCTGGGTGACTAAGTTAGTTAAGCATCAGCCTTCTGCTCAGGCCATGATCCCAGGATCCTGGGATTGAGGGCTGATCCCAGAATCCTGGGATCGAGGCCCACAATGGGGTCCCAGGCTCAGCAGGGAGTCTGCTTCTCCCTCTTCCTGCTCATGCTTTCTCTCTCATTTTCTGTTTCACTCGAATAAATAAATTAAAAACTTGTGGTTTATCAACTTTGTCTTTTTATCAGAACACTTAGTCCAATATTATAATTATTGATGTGTTTGGACTTATTATTAACCTTGTTTTATACTTTTTGGGGTATCACTTTTTTGTGTGTTTCCTCCTGCATACCCCTTCCCTTTCTTGCCTTCTTTTGGATTGATTATTTTTTCTCATTCCACTTTTATTGTCTTCTATTAGTTCTGAAACTCCTTAGCTAGGACTCATCAAATATTGCCCTTTCCTCACCATTTTCTCTTTCTCTTGCATTCTCATTCTGATGAGATGTGTGTTAGGCACTCTCACTATATTTTCCATACTCAACCTCTTCTCTTTACTTTCCTCCTCTTTCACTGTGCTTTATTGTAGATCATTTCTTCAGCTTCTAGTTCTCTAATTTTCTCTTTAACTGTGTCTTCTTTGCTCTTAAACCTACCTGTTCATTGAGTTAATAATTTTAGTTATTTTCTTTTTCACTCCTAGAAATTCTATTTACTTGTTCAAAAAATTTGCTTGGTTATTTTAAAAGCCCCTTACTTCAGTTTTAGCCTAAAGATTCTAAGACTAAGTTGGTGGTATGAACTGGGGTTAAAAATTCTACGTGAAAAGCAGAGTGCAGTATGGATTCTCAGGGACTATTTCCTATATTTTACTCAGTGCTAAATTTCAAACAGGTAATTTTCCTCTTGGGGTCCTGCATCAGGGATGAATGTATCTTGGTTTAGCCTGACTGACACTGAAGATATTATCTATTCTCCAAAGCCTTCCAGGCCATGGAAATTAAAGATCAGGTTGACTGGTTTAACAGAAAAGAGAAAAAAGAAAAAAGATTAACTTTTAAAACACTTTAAAAACAAAAATAGTACACCAACAAGTTTAAGATAATAACAAGGCATTTATTTAAATGAAATCAAGTGCTGCACACATACGTGCACACACACACACACACACACACACACACATAAATGCAATGCAGGCATTGTATGTGGGCAAGAGTGATAAACAGGAAGATTAGAAAAAAAAATTTTTTTTAAAGGAAAGCTGCCAGCATCCATTGCAGTGATTGAGTTTCTCTTAAAAGAAAAAGAATGACATGATAAGACTTGTTTTAGATAAAGGGCTCAACAAATGAGAAATCATAAAGTAAATGATTCTGGCACCTCAGGCCTTTTTCTAATGTGGTTGCCTCTGGGGCAGAGACTATTTCTGTTTTGATTCATTCTTTTTAGATTAGCAAACCTGAGCACCACATGTAATTTGAATGGGGCCAAACACTCATAGAGCCATCTCCTCTCTGAAGATCCTTCAGGAAGCTTCTATTTACTGGAGGCAGGGGTCCCCACCTAGCCCTGAGCTGTGGCACCTATGGAGAGCCCAGGAAAGCTGGTGGCATCCAAAGATACGTTAGCAAGCTCTTCATGAGCAATTCTTGCACGTATGTTTCTCACGGTTACCGCAGTTTTGTTTTCTCAGCCTCGGAAGGACTGTTCATTGGGCTGATTTGTCAGTCAGTCCTTTCCTTTGTGAGCAAACAAGCTCTCTGACGTCATTTGACCCAGGAAGGAACATTGGGGATACATACATATACATATACATATATATATATATATATATATATATATATATATATGAAATACATATATATAATTTTGAGTGTTGACCACGTCCCAAGCACTTTTCTAAGTGCTTTGCTTGCATTAACTCATTTGATCCTCATAATACTCTGAGATGTTGTTTCCTCTCTAGATGGTGAAATATACCCCAAAGCTAGGTTTCCCCAAGGTCTCCCCAAAAAAGTATGATTTCAGATATATTACTCTTTCCACTACAGGTAAATGACACTCCTCTGAGAGTAACTTACGCACTTGGAGAACTTTGGCCCCTATATGTGTATGTCTACTTATATCACATAAATATTAATGCATGACAACTGTAATAGATGAAAACCATAGGCTAAACACTCATTAACATCTATAAAATTTTTTTTAAATAGCAAATACCCCTCAAATTTACTTGAAAACTTGTTTGAACCCAATAGGAATTACCTTTGTCTTTACCCACCCCCCTGTCCCCCCTTTTTAAAGGCAACTGTGTCATTCATCAGAGATTTAAATTTGAAGGTTTCTGGGTTCTACTCTTTGCCTTCCCATGAAGTATTTATTTTATTAAGCACATATAGTACTGTCTATTAGAAATTATTCTACTTTCCTTAACTTTATTTGCTCTTTAGTCAATGTTTTAATCCTCAGAACAGTCTTACAGGAAGGCATGATTCTTCATTTCATTGATGAGGAACTAAGCTGCAGAAAAGCTAAGTTACTTGTTAAGGTCCCTTGACATGAGGGACAGAACCTATGCAGTCTGGCTCCAGTACCCACTGCTTAATCTCCTCATCATGTTACCTCTCCCATCTGTTCAGGTCAAGAAGTCAGAGTGTGTAACTCTGCAAGTATTTTGGAATTCGGGGATAAAATGAGCCATGACATCTTATTGGTTTTGATGGGGGAAGAAACCCTTCTCTCTTTTCATGTTGGTAAGTTCTTGTCCTCTTTAGTTAATGTGTGTGTCAATCCCTAGTAAGCACTCAGCATTAATGAATGAACCATGCTCTGAACCAGACAGCAGAAGGCCCATTAGAGTCACTTGGCTTCGCACGGATGCAACCTCCTCTACCTACACATCAATCCCTTTACTCGGCCCCTGTCTGCTGGCCCACCAGTTAGTGTCTTACATTTCTTTATAATAATTACTACAAAGCATCCTTAGAGGAACTGGTAGAAGTCACTTTCAAATAGTGATAGTGATGATCTTCCCTTCTCCTTTCATCTCTTTGTTCCTCCATTATTTGGGATTAAAAAATAGCATTTGCATTTGCAGGGGAGCTATGACCTTCTGTGTCTTTGTCTGCTTCCTGACTACTGTAACAGGAGGGAGACTGACTTCCCTGAGGGGCACACCAAGATGTAGAGCTACAGTCTACAGACCTTTTGTCATTTTATGTAGATTCTTCCATATGCCAGTCAAGAAGATTCCTATTAAGTTGGTTTTACACCACATATGCCCAGGCGGTGAGAAAGAGTGCCCCTTGGTAGACAGTAGAAGGAAATCTGCCCGAATTTTTTTTTAAGATTTTATTTATTTAGTTGAGAGAGAGAGAGAGAGAAAGGGAGAACAAGCAGGGGTAGAAGGGGAGGGAGAAGCAGACTCCCCACTGATCAGGGAGCCTGACACCAAGGTTCCATCCCAAGACCCTGAGATCATGATCTGAGCCGAAGACAGATGCTTAACCAATTGAGCCACCCAGGTGCCTCCTTTCCTAATTCTTAATGCAAACCTATTCAGACCAAAGGCTCTTCTTTATCCATATAGTGCCGACTCTGGGAGATGCTTTAGAGATGACGAGGATAAAGCCTTCCTGTGAACAGTAAAGAAGCTGATGTCCAAAGAGGCCAAAGGACTTGGTTCAGGAATGCAAATTAGCAGCATAACTGGAAGTGGTGGGTATCTTCTGTTCACCCCTCCAGATTCGCTGCCCACCCTTCTCCAGGCTGCTCCCGGCCCCAAGACCCATTAAACTATATCAGTGGACACGCTCGCTCCTTGGTCTGGCCAACAGGAGATCTGGCAGGAGATTAGGGGAGGACGCAGGATGAGCTTGGGTTTTTCCTTCCTTCCCCGTTCCTGCAAGTTTGCCTCCCGCTGACTGTATCCCACTACTGAAGGTGCAGCTCCTCTCAAGGTGGCCGGCAATATTTCCAGGTTATTATCTCTGCCTGTGAACGCTACTTCCTCATGGCCCCATCCTCCACATGTACCTTTTCCCCATTTCTTCAGAGTTACTTTCCACTGTGTGCATCTACCCTGTTTTTGTTGTCACTTCAGTATTTTCACACATATTTCCAATTCCCCAGACATGACTTTCACTTCTATTTCTTAAGCTATATGCCTCACTTGCAAATGCTCCCCTAATTTATCCTCTGACTGTAAACTTGGGAACAGGTAGGGCCTTTCCATCGTGGGGACTGGGACAGTGTCTGTCTTGTTCCTGGTGACTGACACCTCCTGGGTCCACACTGTGGTTGTACGTGAGTGACTCAGTCTTTGGGTCCTTGCACAAAAGCCTGATACAAAGCAGAACCACTAAATATGTCTATTAAATAAAAGAATTCTTTTCTCAATGCCTTCAGCTTTCATAAATGGAGAGATGTTCAGATGCCACCAGTCGTTGAAAGACTTTGAGGAAATTACATCTCTGTGGCTTCCTCAGCTCTACAGAAAGATAAGTAATATCCAATCCTGTGTTTTCCTCTTAGGGATGGTGAGAGAATTTAAATGAATGACTTGATGCGAATGGAATGCCATAAGGTTCTTGGAAGAGAAAGCATCTATTTTTCAGAAAAGATAGAATCTACTAAGAATGCTGTGTTGGTGAAGGAAATGTTGTTTTGTCAAATCGTGTGTTTTATACTAAAATGACATCATGTAAGTTAGGGACTCAGTCCAGTGGCACTGAGCAAGCACTTACTAAATGCTTGCTATAATTTTTAGTGATTATTTTACAAAATTCTACCCTAACATGAAGTAATGCATTCAACAGTTCTTTGTCATTATGTTATTGAAATGTTTGTAGTGTTACATGCTCATCATACTTTGTTATATTAATAATAATCACATAAAAGGAATTCACGTGGATAAGTAAGTACGTGGGTGGGTGTGGGGTTATGGGAATGAGATTTGTTGTAGATGATGTAGTGGGGTATAAAAGAAGAAAACAGGTTGTAAAGTAGCCCATTCAGGGAACTTGGCAGCTTGTCTGTGTTCCGAGTTTTTTTAAATTACAAAAAAGCAATCCTTATTATAAAACAGTATCTGTCTATTACAGAAGAATTAAAATATATAGATAAATAAAGAAAAAGAGAGAAGTACCATACCTAAACTCCCATTCTGGAGAACATCTGTTGATTCCACCTTTCCCCCTGTTTCTTCCCCTGGGGTGTGGGGGGGTTTCCCACTGCAGGAAGGATCACCGGAAATGGAAAGCATGAGGCTTCGTGATCTAGTCCAAATCAATCAGACCCTCTTTCTGGAGATCTCAATCTGAGCCTGTTGAAAACAGAAGGATACACACACACACACACACACACACACACACATCAAGTTGCTTTTACTAATGGCATAGCTTAGCAAAGACAGTCCTCTCATTTCTATTACCTGGATGCCAGGTAATAGTTCCTGTTCTACCTGAAGCCTGGTTGTTTAGCTTTTCCTTCCTTTCTCTGAGTTACCGCACTCTTGTCAGTAAATTCTTCCCCTTCCACAAAGTTTACCAGAGTTGGTTCCTATGGATTCCTAATTGGTGTATCTGCCTAAAGACAATTACCTGAATACTTTGGTTTAAATACTTTCATCCTTGCTTTCTGTAAAGTAGTGTATCTTATTAGCAAAAGGTATCCTCAATGCATGATACTAAATCTCATCTCACGTCAGCAAATAGAATTTCTCTACATCTTCTTGATGATTGCATGACATCCCATCATATACTATGTATCATAGTTAACTAATTTTCTATGAGGCACTTAGGTGCTCTCAAAGTTTCAGTATAAGAAATAGCTAAAACCTTGTACACATTCACGCTGATTTCTTGAGGATAAATTCCCGGATGTGTAATTGTTGATCCAAAGGATAAGGGCCTTTTAGAGACTTTAGATAAAACCTGTCTAATTTAGAGGCACCTGGGTGGCTCAGTCGGTTAAGCATCCGACTCTTGATTTCGGCTCAGGTCATGATCTCAGGGCCCTGCACTAAAATTCTTATTATTATCTTATTTTTCTTATTATATCTTATTATTATTAAGCCTGCTTAAAATTCTTTCTTTTTCTGTCATTCTCTCCCTCTAAAACAAACAAATAAAAAAAAACTGCTTAATGAAACCTTTCTGGAGGTTTATTTCCTATCAAGGTACATTCAAATGCCTCTAATTCAGGTCTTTTTTGACTTGTGATGGGGTTATGTTGCAATAAACCCATTGTCAATTGAAAAGACTCTAAGTAAAAAATGCATTGAATGCACGTAAGCCACCAAACATAGCTTAGTCTAGTTTACCTTAAACAAGCTCAGAACACAGACACTAGCCTCCAGTTGGACAAAACCATCTGACACAAAGTCTGTTTTATAAAAGTGTTGACTATTTTATAAAAGTGTTGTCTATTTTATAAAAGTAATTCATTGAACCCTGTACTGAAAGTGAAAAACAGACTAGCAGTATGGATGCAGACTGGTTGTAAGTATACTGCTTATTTACTCCCTGATCGCTGGCTGGGGAAGCTGTAGCTCGCGGATTGCTCAGCATCACAAGAGAGGATGGTACTGCATTTCGCTAGCTGGAGAAGAGATCAAAATTCAAAATTTGAAGTATGGTTTGTACTGAATGCATATCAGTATTTGCACCATCGAAAAGCCAAAAATCTGGAGGTTGAACCATTGCGAGTTGGGGACTGTGAAGACAATGACTGTGTAGTCTTACCATGATGCTCTCAGCATCTTCCACAGTGCCTCCTATGGTGGGCATGCACACTCGCTTAGTGAATGATAACCTTTTATTGAGTACTTACTATGTGCTGGAAACTGATATGCATATTAATTAACTATGCCAACTATTATTTACAGAGAAGTTAAATAACTCCCCTAAAGTCCTCCAGCTGTTAAAGACCAGAGCGGAGTTTGAATACCTGCAGCCCAGCTCCAGGGGCCGGGCTGCTAACCACTCAAGTCTCCTATGGCTCTTCAGTGCCTACTGAATGCCTTATCCTTTATATGATCAGCTGAAAATGAACTTCCTCAGGGACAGTTTCCCTGGTTCCTCAACCAGGTTAGATCTTTGCTCTTCTATGCTACTTAACACGCTGTAATTCTCTTTTATAGGACTTACCTTATTTGCAATTATTTATGTAATGTTTCCCTTCTCTGCTGTATGATCCATGAAAACACGAACTGTGTAAATCTTGTCCAGAGCTGCATTTCTAGTACCAGGTGCAGAGTATGACTATGGTCCTGTATTGATCGACTGACTGTTCGACAACTGAGCAGGTGAAAATGAGGAGGAGGAAGATAATGCAGGTTACTTCTGGTTTCTACCTTGCAGAATCCAAGTAGCAGGCTGGTGTGGAGTTAGAGACAGTAATAGTTCAACAACAGGCAGCCTATTTTTCTGCTCTTGCAGGGGTCAGGTGGTGTGTAACAGCTTTTTCAAGATTGGAGTCTCCACGTTAATTTCTACCTGAGGTAGAGAATGAATGAAAGACAGTGGGATGGGCCACAAGCCTCAGGGATTGATCAGCAAGGTGCACCTTTGTCTTCGGTTTCTGCTGGAATTTAAGAAGCAATTTTCCAAGCAATGAGGTTATTTTCTGGGCAAAAAGATGCAGAAAACAATAAATATGTAATAGTTATTAACTTTTTTTTTTTTTGAGAGGGAGAGAGGACACGCACGCATATGCCTGAGTTCATGTGAGTGGGCAGAGGGAGAGGGAGAGAGAATCTTAAGCATTCTCCATGTCCAGTGTGGAACCCCACACAGGGCTTGATTCAGACCCCGAGATCCTGTCCTGTGCCAAAATCAAGAGTCAGACATTTAACCAACTAAGCCAACCAGGTGCCCCAATAGTTATTAACTTTAATGCACAAAATCCTCTGTGTTATCAAATACATAAAACACAACTTTATTAAAGTATAAGAATGAAACCATAGTTTGTGGTGGAAAGATTTAATAATATACCTCTTAAAAGGTCTTTGGGCTATCACTATTATAAAATACCACCTCATTCTCATTACGATGGCTACCATTGGAAAAATAACAAGTGTTGGTGAGAATGTGGAGAAATTGAAACACTTGTGTGCTGTTCTTGGGAATATAAGATGGCGCAGCTGCTATGGAAAACGGTATGGTGGTTCTTCAAGAAATTAAGCAAGAGTTACCATATGATCCAGCAATTTCGTTTCTGGGCATAAACCCAAAGGACTGACAACAGGGACTGAAATTATATTTGTACACCAATGTTCATAGCAGCATTATTCCCAATAGTCAAAAAGGGGAAGCAACCCAAGTGCCCATTGATGGATGAATAGATAAACAAAATGTGGTTTATGTGGAGAATGGAATATTACTCAGTCTTTAGAGGAAGGAAGTTCTGACACGTTACAACATAAATGAACCTTGAGGATATTATATTAAATGAAATTAAATAGCCACAAAAGGACAAATATTGTATGATTCCACTTGTGTGAGTTACCTAGAGGGGTCATGCACAGAGACACAAAATCAAATGATGGTTACTAGGGACTGAGGGGATGGGAGACTGGGGGATTGCTGTTTCATGGGAACAGAGTTTTTGTTTTTCAAGATGAAGAGTTCTGTAATGGGCAGTGATGATGTTTGTACCACAATGTGAATGTAGTAAATGCCATTGAACTTTACATTTAAAAATGGTCAAGATGGTACATTTTAGGTGTATTTTACCACAACTAAAATTGAAAAAAAAAAAAAAGATCTTTGACAGATCAAGTTAGGTGTAAAAAAAAAAAAAAGAATTTAGAGGATTTGAATAAAATCATCAATAAACTTGTTAACTAGCCATACGGTAAACTTCATATGGAAAATGACATGCCCAAGCTTTCCCAATATCTGTGATGTGCTGAACAAGTCTGATCATATGGCCTACCATATTGCCCTCACCGTAAATTATTCAGGCGGCCTTCCTTGACCACCATCTAAAATCATTAGGATACTAATATATAAGATGATTTTTTTTGGTCTCTCAAACTGGCAGAACCAAGACAAAACAGAATACCCACCCAGCCTCAGTGAAGGCATTTTTGATACCCCTCTCACTGCTCCCAGGATGAGACCAGGCCCTGGGCTGGCAGAGCTGTGTGGTGTCTCCCCTAAGAGAAGAAGGTGGGTCAGGAGCTCTGACTGATACTAAGATAGTACCTGGAGAGTGAGGATAATAACAA
Organism: Mellivora capensis; assembly: GCA_004024625.1. Taxonomy (NCBI): domain Eukaryota; kingdom Metazoa; phylum Chordata; class Mammalia; order Carnivora; family Mustelidae; genus Mellivora; species Mellivora capensis. Next base: position 117,912 of record PISX010000920.1, read on the forward strand.
ATAGGAAGGCAGGTGATGGGGGTGGAAGGAACAAATCGTTTCAGAACATTTTGAAGACAGGAAGGAAAACAGTTTAAAAGAATGAAGGAATACTTTCTGGACAGGAGGAATGGCTTATGCAAGGAACAGATACATGGTGAGAAGTAAGTGAAGCACAGAAAGTCATTCCCACAGGTCTTGGAGCTCTGATTCTATATGGGTTCATCCTAACCTCTGTAGTATAGTATAGTATACCACATAAATTTTATTGTTTTTATTTCTTTCCATATACACTTTTAAAGTGAGTGAAAATCAATTTCACTGTGACTTCGTAATATTAGAGAATTTGCATCACTTCTGAGAGGCTCTGTTTCATTTTAAGTAGAACACAGTTCCAGGCATAATTTGTTTTGGTCCTTTTTCCCCTACTGTGTCCCAAAGTCTCTTTGATTCTTTCCTATCTCTCTGATTCTCCCAGTGAACTCCGCCCAAAGTGTGCATGAGAGAGATAAAGCCAAGTGCACACTTGTTTTCTCCTCAAATGAGTTTAACAAGGCATGTAATTTAATGACATCTTCTTACTTTGAAAAGTATAAAGTGGTACTCTACACAAATGGGGCATTCATTTGTCACCATCACCATAAGAAGAAATATCTATCAAATACTCATTCCTAAGGTCTTTTTTCCAAGAGCCTTGTTATATCACCTTAAAGAAAGCCATTACTTTTGGTTAAGGGCGTGTTTGGAAGTGCTTAAAATCAGGAGGATGTCCCCCATATCCCAGTTTTCTTGGGAGTGACAGAAGGACACAATACCTAAAAAACCCAAGGGTGTCTACTTCGGTTTTGACCTCCTTTGTGGGGTAATGTTCTAAACCCTTTCCCTTGGAGGGAAGTATAAGTGCGTATATAAATCCCAACTCTTCAGAGGAAAAGGCAACTCTCAGAAATGTACTTGTTAACTAAAACAAGTCACAGTTGTATTTTGCAACAGTGTCAACATCACAGATTTTGAACCCAGATGGAAAATACAAGGACCAAACTATGAGCATAAACCATGCTCATGTTCTTCTTAGACTCTCTCTCTAACTTGGGGGCTTGTCTTCCAGCTGTGCTGCCTGGGACTCTCTTCTCTTCTCATATTGTCACTTCCTTGTTTCCCTCTTCAAGAAGGATTCCTTTCGTGATCTTCACCCGTCTCCTCACCATCTTCCCCTGTCCCAGAGCAGCTTTTGATATCTAGGTGCTGACCCCTCTTCTAGGTGAGCCTGTCCCTTGGTCATAGTTCATTGGTGAGAGGTATGGACACCTGACCCAAATTGAGTTTCTCTGAGTTTCTCTTCTGAGAGCTTGAAACATGACACAGATAGACAAGGACTAAAAGGAGCTTGAGCTCATGGGAGATGAGTCAAAGTGTGGTTGACAGAATTTCTAATTCCCTCCCCTCAAACTGTAACATGATGAGATGATAAGGTATAGCTCCCATGACTGTTGCTTTACGTAGCAGGGTTGACTTGAGGATAGGGAGATTATCTGAGTGAGACTGATCTAACTATTTGTTCTCTCAAAAGGAGCGGGAGCTGGAGAAATCTGAAGCATGAGGGGAATTGGACACCCCTTTGTTGACTGGAAGCTGAAAGGGGCCATATAGAGAGAAACTTCAATGGTCTCTAGGAGCTGACGGAGGTCCCCAGCTGACCGCAGGTGAGGAAGCCGGCGGGGGGTTGCCCTCGGTCTTATAATAGCCATGAAATGGATTCAGCCAACAACCTAAATGAGCTTCCAGGTAAGAGCCCAGCATGGGTGACACCTTGATTTTGGCCTTGAGAGACGCTGATCTGAGGACCCAGTTGAGCCAAGTCAGACATCTGACTTGCTGACATGCTGACAGAACTATGAACTAAGACATTTCCATTGCTTTCAGGCACTACATTTGTGGTAAATTATTATGGCAGCAACAGAAAAGGAATGCACAGGACAAGGGCAATGCATTTGGAGAGGGTGGTGACCCCCTGCGACCCAGGGCCTCAGCACCACCTCGTTCTTTCCCTCCTTCACCTTCTTCACTTGGCTCTATGAGCTACGCAAATCTCTTCCAATAAAATTCCCTCTTGCTGCGGATGTCAGTAGATTCGGTTTCCTGTTGCTTGTAACCAATAAGGCGCCACATGAGGAGGTGAGGACTCGGGTGTCCTGCGGCAACATGTACCACAAGGTAAATCTGCTCCCCGGAAATGTGGCTCTGTGGAGACTTAGGAGAGATTCCATGAAATCTCAGAACCTTAAATGGGTGGAAGGCTATTGAAAAAAAATCCACCACTTACAATCGCATTTTAAAGACATTATGTAGATGACAATATCCACTTTGGTCTATACTTACGCCCACCAATACGAACCCAACTCCACTGTTCAGCAATAGAAACACCTTGCAAGAGGCCCGTTCATTTGGTTAGCGCACACACTCTGAATCTCCCTGAAAGCCTGAAGATTGGTTTACCCCGAGTAGAAAGGAGCACCACAGAGTCCTCCCCACCTCCACCCAGGTCCAGCTGGCTGCCCACCGCAGAGCACAGACCCCACTGCAGGGATCATGCCAAGATGGCTTCTGGCCAGGCAGAGTGAGGGAGCAGAGGAACAGAGATGTCCAGGTGCAGCCAGCTGGTTTGGCAAAGCAGAAGGGGCTGACACAGAGGAAGAGGAGGGGCAGAGCCCGGGCACTGTCCAGAGCCTGGGAATCTGCCCAAGCGTGGACTCCCAGTCTGCCCATGTGAGAACCCCACCCCTGAGGGTCCATCCGAAGGGAGGAGAGCATGGACAGGGAGCTCCCTTTCACTCTGCTGCCCAAGGGTGAGGCAGGGGTGAAACAGAAGTAGGAGGGAGCAAGCAGAGAGTAGCTGCACGCCTTTAACATTTACCCATAGTCGAGCAAGTCTCTCTTGGCTTGGGCTTGCTTGGAGCGGATGGCAAAACCGAGGTCCACTCAATTTCTTTCAAATGTTTCTGTAAATGCCACTGAATATTAAAATTTCCTCCCCTATCCTTGGTGCAGAAAGCATGACTGAGTTAGCCACGGACAATGAAATACAGTCCTTTCTGGGTGGGGTCAGTAGGAAAAGGAAGAGGACAAGGCCAAGGGCAGGGAGGAGGGACGGTATTAAGCTGTGCGTAAGCAGGAACAAAGAGTAACTGGGTCTTGGACATTCTCCTGAAGGAGTAATTCTAAAGGGAAGAACACATTTAGATTTTTGGAATGATCTCCTGTGGGCACAAGGACAGAAAACCCAGTTGCTTCTAGAAGGTTGATTTGGTGCCCTCCTCCCCACTCAGTGCAGGCTCAGCCTGGGAGCCTGGGGACAGCCTCGCTGATGTCAAGCTGCCAGCCAAGCCTCACGCATAATTAGGTGGATTTGGATGGAAACCCAGCAAACCAATCCTACTTGCCCTACTCTCTACACTTGGATTTTGATTTTTCTTTCCCCTCTAACCAGTTTCTTTAGGGCTTAGTGCATCCATTTATAGTATTTCTTCACAATGGGAACGAAGTAATAAATTGGCTGGGTTCCTAGCACAAGTCAGTCTTGGTATTCCATTGATAGGAAAACCTCTTATCTTGCCTGCTTTTTCCCCCAGGAGAGCCTAGAGATCAGGCATTTTTTCATTTTTCAAATCTTTCCCCAGACTGAAAGTAACTAGATAACCATCATGTAAGATCAAGGTTATCTTCTCTGATGGATAGACCAGGGGAATAAAATATTTGGGTTTTTTTTTGGGGGGGGGATGGGTTTGTTGTTGCTTTTTTTTTTGCTTCTGTTCATCTGCTTAATAGTGTTTCAACAATTTACCTCATCTAACATCAGTTCTTTTGCCTGTAAGATGGAGAGCTTAATTCTCACCAATTTCCTCATAGCTCCAGAGGAGATTTAATGAATGTTTATGGGCCGTATAGACTGGTTTTTTAGTACACCCCTCCCCCACCTCCCATCCATATAAGTGCTTCCTGCAGCATTTGATGGAGCCTGAATGTGCTCTGCCTGGCTTTAGCCCTAGCATGTTTTGCTCCTCAAGGAAGAAAACAAGTTATTATTCACGGCTGACTTGGGGTGTCTCTTGCTCTATGGTGCCTTTGATCTTTCAACAGCCCTTCACTTTGCTGATCACAGCCTTCCCTTAACCATTTACAAGGCTCAATGGGTCTCCTGGCACCTGATTCAACTCTGATTTCTCAGTGCACTCTTAGAGGGTGTCTCTGGGGATGTGCTCCTCTGACCCACTGGGTTAACGCTTTCATCAACCCCAGGGCTCTGCCAGGGAGCAGGGTTCCTCTTTCCTGCTCCAGCTCCTGTTCTTTTAACTGAGAACAATGACAGTGTGTATTAAGAGGGAGAAGGGATCTTTTAAGATTTAAAAAAAAATGGAGATGACAAAACCTGTGTTTTGGTCTATAGTCTTTTAGAAAGCTTTTTAGTTATAAGGGCAACTAGTTTGGGATTGCTTTATAGATGGGGAAGTAGAAAAATCAGAGATACATTATCTCTGCTCTTTCTTGCTGAAGGGGGAGCTTAGACAGGGGAGTGTGGGATTCTACATTCACGGCTCACATGGCAGGGGTCCCACCTCTACCCACCCCCCTCCTCTGCCTACAGTCTACATCGTTGGGGTGCACCAGGTGGTCCATGTGTGGGGAACCAGTGAGAGGGTGGCACCGCAGCCCCCACATTCCCAGGGCACTCCAGTCAGCTATTCCACATCCAGCAGCACATCACTGTTTCTGAAGAGCCAAACCAACTTCAGGTCTATCCCCCAGTTAAAGGGCTGGTGTAGTGAATTATAGATGGCCCAAATTCCTTGTCACAGCCCCTCTCTAACTGGTAGAGGGTACTTACCTACTCCCCTAGGATGATTTGACCAACAGAATACAATGGAAGTGACCTTGTGCCAATTTCAGACCTATCCTTTGAGAAGACCGGCAGCTTCTATTTCTTTCTTCTTAGAACGCACCTTGCTATGAGGAAACCCAAGAAGCTTCTGGGAGAAGCCCACTCAAGAGAGAATGGAAGTCACCAGCTGATGATCTCCGTTGAATAGCCAGCATCAACTTGCTAAGCCTGTGAGGGAATCCTTCTCAGAGGTGGATGCCTCCAGCCCCCAGCAAGCTCCCCAGGACGTGGGGGATTGGAGAAGATTGTAGATTGGAGAAGAGCCATTTGTACCATGAGCTGCCTAAATTGCCAAAGAGTGAGCAAATAAATGAGTATTGTGTTTTAAGCCATCTAATTCTGGGGTGCTTTGTTATCCACAGCATCAGATGACTAAAACAGCTGGGTATTAAACAACTATGTGGGTATCTACGTGAGTTCCAATTGGCTGGATTCACTTGTGGTCTGTGCCTCGGTCAGTGGCACGCATTTGCAAGAGTACCCTGACAACAGCGAGGTGCTCCATGTTTGTATTTCTCCTTATAAATAACAGTTTTGATAGGTAGGAGCCCTACCTATCAAAATAATGGTGCCATAAAGGTGACTAGAAAGACTCATGGAGGAGTGGACTAGGGAGTGGGAGGGGGGACACCAAGCGTTTCATGCTAGTCATGCTAAGCTCAAGATGCCTTAAATTAGGCAGCCCCCTAAGATATCGAGTGGGAGTTATGCCTCCGAACCCAGGAGGGGAGTTGGTGTCAGAGATATAAATTCAGGAGTCATGAGCTTGTAGATGACATTTAAAGCCAAAGATCTCTGGGTAGATAGAAAAGAAGGGGATTAGGCTAAACCTAGGAGACTTTAACTTAGCGGTTGAGCAGAAGAGAAGCACCTAGTAAAGGGAACTAAGAATAAGTGGTCTGTAAGATAGAAGAAAAAATAGGAGAGTGTGGCATTCTGGAACCAGTGAAAACGTGCTTTAAGAAGTAAGTGGCAGATGCGGTAAAATGCTCCTGAGAGGTGGAATAAAATAGAAGACAGAGAAACCCACTGGGGTTAGCCAGTTGGAGGTTGTTGGTAACCTTCAACAGTTGGATCTGCTTTGGCAGTGAGGTGAGGATGAAATCCTGATGGACAGAATGAGAGGTGCAGAAATGGAGACAGCATGAGGGACATATTTGGAGGGGTTTTGCTGTGAGCAGGAGCAAAGGAAAAATAGAGTGTGGCTGTAAAAGGATATAGTCTATGGTGGGGAATTTATTATAGCAAGTTTGTGGATTGTTGGAAATGAGAAGAAAAATAATTATTCCTGAAAAGGGGGGTTAATTCTGGGGAAAATGCCTTAAGGTAGGCGAGAGGTGATGGGAATCAGTTCAGGAGTTGTGGGGGTTGGTCTTCAATGGAAAGAAATGTAATATATGTACACAGGTTCATATAAGTTGTTAGATTTAATAGTAGAACAGTGAAGTGGTTCCCATCAAATTTGGTCAGTTTTGTCAATGAAATAAGAGTGAGGAAGAGAGAATGGTATCGATGATTTGAGGCAAGGATAAAAAACATAAGAAAGTTGACTTAGAAAGGGAGAAAGTCAATGTCCTAGGGACATATTTTAGGATTGTACTATCAATCTGGACAGCTGAATACCTACTTGAAAGTTTTGTCATAAATTTAAAGTCAGACCAGTTTGCAAGATGGCGTGTATCTTCCCAGCTACCTTCAACAGGAAGTGGGGTGTGTAACTAGGATTGGAGCTTTGGCAGATAATACAATGAAGGGAACAAGTGGCAAAGGAGTTAGATAGATAGAGATGTGTGTGTGTGTGTGTGTGTGTGTGTGTAGATTGTGTACCAGGGGATTAAAACTTGGTCAAGAGTAAGGGTAAATGTAAAGGCGTCGAATGGGACAAAAGTACAGGCAGAGAGAGAGAGAGAGAAAGGCAAAATGCTGGGACTGATGAATCGGAAGTCTCATTGAGGTCTCAGAACCATTAGAGGGAGGGTAGAGGCTTTAAACTGTGGTACTGGAGTTAAGAGTCAGGACTCGTGGTATTGAGGACCGGGAGTATGACCATGGCAGCAGTGGCCAAGATGGGGTGGAAAAAGAGGAGATCAAGAAACTGCAAAGCCAGGGGAATGGTAGATTGTCCTTGTAGAGGTTGAAGTTTCCGGAAATGATGACAGAAGTGTTGGTAGAAGGAGGATGCCTGAGGCAGGTGCTAAAAATCAGTAACCGAGGGGGTGTGACCTTGATCAGCAGTTGAAAGCACCTGAGAAGGGGTCTTGGGTGCTAGTCTGAAGATGTTCTCCAGAAAGAACTGAGATTTTTACTAAGGGAAATAGCAGACATGGTCTGGAGGCAACCATGCAGGACCAGTGAGGCCCTGTGTGAGCAGGACGAGAGTGAAATCAGTCTCCACTTGCAAGAGCTACAGGGGTAAGCTTGGAGCTCATTGCTGTGAGGCTCAGTGTTCTCCTTTTGTAACAAATGTTTTGTACCTCCCTGGCTATAATAGAATGCCAAGATAAAGGGAAAAGTAACTTATAGTGAGATATTTTATTTTGACCTGTAAAAATGTTTGGTCATGACTTCACTCAAACGCCTCACAAAGTTGTTCGCTGTGGGGACCCCGTCGGGGGAATGCTGAACGTGACAGCTCTGTGGGCAGCCGGTCCGAGGTGTGAGACTGTCCCGGAGGCGTCTCCGAAATGCTGTGCAATTCTTAGAAAGTGCCCCAAAGTGCAATGTCCCCTCAGTGTACATGCAAGTCTTGTTTCTGGAAAATGCAGTGGATTAAAAAATAGTGTGAAAGATACTTTGGGTTTCTGTGTAGAAGAGAGTTCAGTTCTAGCGTCCGATTATTATAAACGGTTTCTTAAATCACATGACGGTCTGGCGGAAAACAGAGCAATTCTTCGTCCTGAGGGATGGGTATGCGCATCGCGGCAAATCCTAGCGCCCTGGCGGAAGCAGGGCCCAGTCACCCACGAACATTTCACATTTCCAAAGGCTTCCTCACTGCTGGGTGACGAGGTAGAGGGACAAGGTACAGCTCAGAGATGAAGTTGGAAATACAGGGGTTTCTGCAGATGAACCCTCCCGGGTTCTGAGGGGGCAGAGTGAAAGGCTTTGGGAGGTGAGGGGGGACGGGAGCTGGAAGGCTCAGAGAGATGAATGGGTGCTCAAAGGTCCGGAGCTAAGAACCTGGGTGGCGAGAAGCTGGGCTCCCCGTGGTTCCGGACAGAGAAGTGAGACTTGACAGAAGCTGCTCCCAGAGGTCTCTCCGGGGAGGCTGGGAAATCAGGTCAAATTACAGCTTCCTTCTCAGCCATGCCCAGTTTGCAGGGGAGAGGCGGGGCTGTGCTGAGCCTGGGGCAGGGCCCCCTCTGGGGAGCATTTTTTCCACATTTCCTCACCGTCTTCATAGTTGTCAGCTTAATGACTGCATAATGTTCTGTGGTGCTGGTATACCATGAGTTATTAAACCATTACCCTATGTTGGAAATTAAGCTTGATTCCAACTTTTTTTTTTTTTTTTCAATTTAGACTTTGTTGCAGAGATGGTTTTCAAGCATGTAGCTTTTAGCCTCAGTTTAAATACCTCCTGAAGATAAGCCTCTAGTAGTCAATGGGTCCGAACACCTTTTTAATTTTTTTTCATGTTGCCATTTGCTATCCAGGCGGAGTTTTTTTTAAAAACCAATTTACAGTGCCATCAGAATTTGTGAGTATATTGGTTTCACAGCAATCTCATAAAAATTAAGTGTCATTTAAGCTTTTTTCCTTTTATACCAGTGGTTATAAAATGCAATCTCAAGCTTGCTTTTAATTTAGGTTTTATTGGCAAAAAGGATTTTTCCATGTTCATTTATTCTTTGTATTCCTCTGTGTGCATTGTTCATGACCTTTGTGCATTTCCCCTTGGAGGTCTCAGTGTTTTTGTTCTAAATTTGAATGCGCTTTTCATGGAACGTGCGGGTTCGCGCACGTATACACACACACACACACACACACATCCATCGTCTGTCATTACTGATACAAAATTCTGCCTTCCGCACTCCACCTCTGCCCTGTCCCCCCATTCTGTCTTCTTTTCCTTTTTGACACTCTGCTTTTGATGAAAAGCTAGGCAGTATTCAATTTATTATTAATAAGTTGTGTTCCTAACGCAGAGGTGCTCAACTTTGGCTGCACACTGGAATCATCAGGAGAGCTTTAAAACCTACTGATGCCTGGGTTTCACTTCTGATTTAATTGGCCTGGGCATTGGGATTTTTAAAAGCTCCCCAGGTAATTCTAATATGCAGCCAAGGTTGAGAGACACAATAGTAAAATTTGTAAGGTGGTTGTTGGGTTAAAGTAACGTGGGAGGTAGAGGTGGGTGGTGGTGATGGGTGGAGTGAGGGGTAAGACAGGGCCTCTAGGGGTGGTGGTAGGACAAGTTACTGTTGAGGGTGGGAGTTGGGGTGAGGATCCAGGCTCCCTGTGACCAGGATCGGTCCTGGCCAATGCCTGATTTTTTTCCTGCTGTCGTCCAGATGCAAGCTGCTTGCTCTGATTTCCTAGCACTATCCCTTCTAACCAGGTCCTTTTATCTAAGACCCTCTGTGGAACAGAACCTACCCCACCTTGGAACTTCATCCCTCTGCACCCAACTGCGAGACAGTCTTGTGTCTTTTTTTAAAAGAGGCTTAGAAAGTAAAGCCTCTCTCCAGCATTTCCCATAGTCCTCTCCAACCCCCTTTTCTATTTTGATTTACATTTTAGAGACAGCAAGAAAACATATGTATCCCCCATAACCCCAGTTCTCACTAGCTTTGGGTAACAATTAGAGCCTACCTTTCCTGGTTTGTTGCTCCCACTAACTGAGAAGGACCTCAGCCTCCCAGCTGAAGCTTCCTCCAGGTATTTTTAGAAATGCCAGGATGTGTCTTCTGTGTGCTTTTAAGCAAGGCCACTGGTGTCTTTCTAAGTTAGCCTTATCACTGATAACAACTCCTACAAACTCATATGAGGATAGAACTGCCTCTGTTGGTCTTGCTACATAAGACCATGCATATAAGCATCTGTATTTTAGAACTAAGCTTGACTTGGGCTCTGCAGGGCATTTCACTGCAGAAACCAACGAGTGAGTGAGTTCTGGGATAGGCATAGACTTCTTGAAGTCTATGAAGGAGATGAGGAAGGAGATGAGGAAATAGCACCAGGCTAGGTCAACAAGGCAGATGCGGGAATGATGGAGCCTCCCAGTTGCCACTATATTCCCCCAGACTGCACTCTGGGTTAGGACAGGGCAGTGGCAATTTCAGATAGCAACCAGAACATAAAGGGGATGAAAAGTGGTGGAGAAGGAAAGCTATTGTCCCCATTGGCCACCTCAAAGGTCTTAGACTGCCTTGGGAGATGAAGTTCCTTGAGGGCAGAGACTGTCTTGTTCACTGTGTATTTACAATGTCTGGGGCTTTCCTACCTCCAAATTGGGTGTAAAGTAAATAATTGTTGAATGAATCCATTGAGTCAGATTTCCCAAGTCCTACTGCACTGTTTATATGTTGGATTTTCTTGCTAGTTGAATCACTACTCCATCCTTTTTTTGGGGTTTTTAAAATGATTGAATTCTGTTCAAAAGCTGTGTCAGGGGAAATAAAAGCACAGCTCAACCACCTAAACATTGAACTGATCATTTACTGCGTGAATCAATCAGTAATGTTCTGTTTGCTGGGCTGTAGAAGAGGAATAATACTGGCCATTTTCACAATGCTGTGTTAAAAAATAAGAACTGTTTGGAAATAGAAACCAACATTAACTGAAGCACACCTAATTTATTATCCTGAATCAACCAAACACTATTTCCTTTAGCTCATGTTTGGATTTGGATGGCAAATCGACAAATGCAAATAAACATTCGATGTGTTGGTGTATTAGATGTATAGTTTTTAAATTTAATTAATTTATTTTTTAAAAGATTTTATTTATTTGACAGACAGAGATCACAAGTAGGCAGAGAGGCAGGCAGAGAGGGAGAGAGGAGGAAGCAGGCTTGCCGATGAGCAGAGAGCCCGATGTGGGGCTTGATCCCAGGACCCTGAGATCTTGACCTGAGCTGAAGTCAGAGGCTTTAACCCACTGAGCCACCAGGAGCCCCTATTAGATGTATAGTTTTAAAATATAGTTTGTTTTGAACAACTTCCAAAGGATACCCTGAAGTAATTAAACATTTGTAAAAATCTTTGATCATTTTTAGTAACAGAAATATTGCAACAATCTGAATCATTAAATGGTATTTTACATATTTAACTAATGTATATTTATGCATTTAAGATCTTGTACACTTTGTTCACTGTTTACTCCAGGAAGTTTAGATTTTATGGCAAAAAAGAAATGATTATAAACCACCAGTGTCTAAGGTCTTATTTTCCAGGATTTGCCAGAAGACTCACCTATTTTTGAGATCACTGAAGGTATTTTAAATAAGAAGTTTCATCACTGTTAGTAAAAAAAAAAAAAAAAAGGTATATTTATGAATTGAAAAATTTTAATCAAGTGTTTTTGGTCATTTTATTTTATTTTATTTTTTAAAAGACTTTATTTATTTATTTGGCAGATGGAGATCACAAGTAGGCAGAGAAGCAGGCAGAGAGAGAGGAGGAAGCAGGCTCCCTGCCGAGCAGAGAGCCCGATGTGGTGCTCCATCCCAGGACCCTGAGATCATGACCAGAGCTGAAGGCAGAGGCTTTACCCCACTGAGCCACCCAGTCGCCCCTTTTTTGGTCATTTAAAAAAAATAGAATGATCATCTTATGTATGAAGTTACTGAAGTTACTGTAGTTCTATTTTTTAGAGCACAGTGGGCTACATATTTGCATAATTCTTATTAAAAGCAATTAAAAATCTTGATAATATGTATATAAAAGTATCTTTAAAGCATGGAAAAGTTAAACTCTTGTAAAAAAAAATTTATCAGGCCAATCCTAGTGAAGGCAAAAAAATCTGAGAGGAAAACTATTTTGGCCTTAAAGCCATTTGCTGAACTGCTGAATCCAGCAAACTTGGGTTTGTTTTAATGGTCTAAAGGCCCAAGGAGACAGAAAATAAAGCTAGGGCCTGAACAAAATAGGGGTCTAATGGAAGACCCTGCTCATAAAACTGGGATTCCAAAATGCTAGATCCTCAGGGGAAGAGTCTACCAGAAATAAACATATTTCCACTCCCACCTCCAGTGGATGGACAGCAAGAAAAGCAGCTTTGGTCCTGAGTAGAGCCAGTCTTGGTGGAACTGGCCTTGACACATTTTAGCCCCCAAAATCTGCCCTCGTGCATTTTTTTTGTAAAAGCATGAATTCATATCATTTGAGTAGTTAAAAAACTTCAAGCCTAAATTTAGATTAAAGTGGTCTGGGACAGGCAGTAGCCTCAGGCAAGTGAGTAGAAACAACAGCAAATTCTCTCTGAATGAAAGCATCTTCATAAAAGGCCACAAAGAAGTCCCACAGATAAGTTTCCACGGAAAATGAGCAGCTGACAGTAACAAAATAACTAAGCACATAAGGAGATCGGTACCATGAAAGAAACCAATAGGACAACAGACAGGAGAAGTAGATCTACCAAAGCTTCAAGTAATGGATTATTATTATTATTACTTTACTAAAAATTATATTAAAACCACCATACTATGTCTAGAAAAATAAAAGACAAGCTTGAAGATATCTACATAGAATAAGAAATTTTTTAAAATAGCCAAATGATTTTGAAGAAGAACCAAGTAGAAATTTTAGAAAAAAATAGAATTGAAACTTAAAGTTCATTATATGGGTTAAAAATAATGGATGAAGATAAAGAGAGAATTAGTAAATTAGAAGATAGGTCAGAAGAAATTACCCAAGATGATTTTTTTTTTTTTTGTATTTATAGTATCAGACACAGTGTTCTCAGTCTCATATGTTAAATAAATGTTAGTAAGTGTAGTAAGTGGGTTGTGGCACTTCTGGGTATAGTCTCTCCAAATATGTGTAATTCTGGTGAACTTGCAGTATTAAATGACAACTTTAACTTTATTCAAGATTAGGTTAGAATAGAGTTCAGTTTTAAACTTCTACTGATTGTCTTCCAAGACACCACATATCCAAATTTTACTCATTCTACAAGTCTTCCTCTAAGTTTTCCAGTCACTTTATAACTTTCTTATATTTGGCCACTTTGAATTATAGCTACCTATGTTATGTATCTGTTTCTTACTAGACTGAGGTCTAGGACTCTGCTGGTATACTGTTTGATCTAGCAGGTGCTCCAAGACATATCTGCCATTTGAAAGAAAGGAAAACAGAAAAAGAGAAAGGGACAGAGAGAAAAAGTAGAGAGAGGACAGAGGGAGGCAGGGAGGAAAATTCCTAACTAAATAAAGAGTGACTACTAATGAATTTCTTTAAAGAGCATGTTTTTGTGAGAGGATAAAGAGAATATTAAATAGATTTAGGGTCATACATTTTGCAAAAGAATGGAAGAAACATAGTTTAAATTAAGTTTGCAGATGCTCCAGTTTGCAAAGGGGTGCAAGCACCAAGAAGAGTCAGTTAGATGCAAAAAGATGTAAATTAATAAGATGAGTGGAAAGGATAAAATGACTTTTCACTTTAGAGAAGGACAGAATTATGTATCAGTAGAAAAATAATTTAGGAGATGCAAAATTATCTAAGCATAAGTAAAACCTGCAAAGAAATGTAAGCCTGGAAAACAATAACATTAATAATGCTAATAAGAACCACCACTTAGGGGCACCTGGCTGGCTCAATAAGTAGAGCATCTGACTCTCGATCTTGGGGTCATGAGTTCGAGCCCCATGTCTGGTATAGAGATTACTGAACATTTTTTAAAAAATGACTTTTATGGGCACCTGGTGGCTCAGTTGGTTGAGCACCCAACCCTTGATTTTGGCTCAGGTCATGCTCTCAGGATCTTTACATCAAGCCTCGTGTCTGCTTAAGATTCTCTCTCCTCCTCTGCCACCCACCTACCCCCGCCCCGCACTGTACTCACTTTCTCTCTCTCTCTCTCTCTCTCTCTCTCTCAAAAAATGACTTATAAAAAACAAAAGAAAAACAACCACCAGTTAGTTGGGTACATCTTATATCCAGGTACTGAGCTAGCCACTAGCGTACATTGTTCCCTGAATACTCACAACCACCCTATGTGTTGGATTAGAATTCCTCTCTTTTTTTTCTTTTTAAATTGAGAAAACTGAAGGTCACAGAGATAAGATAACTTGCCAGGCCTGTATAGTGATTTAGGGGAAAAGCCAGGATTCAGCCCAAGCCTGTATGGCTAACAAGCCTGCTCTTTCCCCTTTATTCTATAATCCCATCCCATGTAACTACAGATACTTACAAAATGGTGACAATAAAGAATAGTTTCCCAGAAAAAGTTAATCCAATTCGGGGAGATGACTTCAGATGTTTAGAAAAGATAGAAAGTTCAGGTCAAATAAAAAACTAAAAATTTTACTTTTATGACTGATTCTGGCACTACCTCTCAGGAGATGCAGATTCGAATTTGACAAAGCAGATAACATACATTGTAAGGGTAAACGTGCTGGCATTAGACAGGCAAGACTAACATGGTTGGTTAAAATAAACCTTCAATGCGGAAAGACCTATAATGAATAATGGCAGGAATAAATTCTAACAACTTAAATAAAAAGGAATCCATGAGTTCTTACTGACCAGAGTTTATAAACAGCAGGGAGGCAAAGCGTTTTCCAGAAGAATGCGAGCTAGGAAATGTGGAAGCAAGGACAGAAGGAGAAAAGCCCCACTTTATGACCACCAGGGTATTAGTGATTCAGGCAAGAATCACCAATGGATGTTCAGATCATTGCGTGAAAGATTGTTGGGCATCAGGATAATTAAACAGTCTCACAGGATCCCCCACAGATTTCTTATTAATTACAAAAAGAACAAAATACCTCTACAATGGGCAGGTCTAGCGGACACCGCCTTAACCCCATGATCAAACTTAACACCACCAATAACAGGACAAATAAGCATCATGTATCCTTGATGTGATGTAAAAGGAGGGACAAAATATTCCTTATGTATTAAGTTGAAATTATAAGTTATATGAAATTGCTGATATTTGACTGTGTTGGTATAGAAAATAGCCATTTCATGATTCAACCTAACAGTATTTCTGTTGTTTAATATCAACTTAATGATGAATCAACAACCAGAAAATTCTAAATGGGGGGGGATATTCAGCATAACAACTGGCCTGGACTCTTCAAACAATGTTAATATCCTGAAAGAATTAGCCAGGAAAAAAGCTGAGGTATTCTTTTAGATTAAAGGAGGCTAAGGAGACATGAAACCAAATACAGTGATTGCTTCTTGTTAAGATCCTGGGTTTGGGGGGAATAGCTCAGCTATCACAAATAATATTGGGATAAATGGAGACATTTGAATGTAGAATGTATATTAGATAATAGTATCATGTCAACTGTGAAATTTTATGAATATGATAATTGTACTGTGGTCTTGAAAGAGAGTATCTTTGTCAATAGCAGATATATTTTGAAGTAATTGTAGTAAAGGGTTATAATGTCTGCAAATAACTCCCTAAAGTTTCTAAGGTTTGGGCAAAAAGGAGTGTGTGTGTGTGTGTGTGTGTGTTTGTATCACACAGACACATAGAGAGAGAGAAAGCATAAATGTGGTAAAACACTAAAAATTGACCAATCCAGCTGAATGGTATATGAATACTCATTACACCTTTCTTGTGACATTCCTGTAGGCTTGACATTTTTCAGATAAAACATTGGAGGGGAGAAAAAAGAATTGTCATTATTTTCATTCAGCATCAGAATGCTGGGCTTCTGGGTACTTTCCTGGATGGAAATCTTTTGACTCTACAACTAGCTGTGTGGTGATAGGGATAGTTTTAAAAAAGGACCAGTTGAAATAGAAAGGAAAGGATAACGATGAGGAAAATGATGAGTTTCCACTTTACTGCGAATGGACCCGCTAAGCAAAATGATGCATTTGTGAATAGAGTCTTCTCTTTGTACAGCGCAGCTGTCCATCGGCACCTGGGGGTCCAGAGATCCACCTCCATTGGGCATTGGGTAAAGCTCCCTCTGGGATTCAGAAAAAGAATATTGAATTTTACTTGGATCTTAGAGCTTTTGGGAAATGAAGATTCTATAGAACCACTGCCTAATTGGAGATAAGAGAAAATTCTCTTTACTAAAAACAGACACAAATAGTTGGATCTCCAGTTTTTTAAGACATACAGTTCTGTTTGGACTGGAGCTATGAGGGCATAAAGGCAGGCACAGTGTTCCTCGCTGTGCTCCGCCAAGCTCTGTTCAGCACCACCCAGAGTGGGGAAGGGGGGAGTCAAAAAGGCCGCCTCTCTTTCCCTCCTAAGGACTTCATCTTTTCCTGAGCACCTCATTGTTATTTTAGCTCTAGTTTGCCACTTGTCATGCCAGGCTTCCTGCCGAGATTGTCTTTGTGTTTTCCCTGGCCTTCAGTCAGGGTTTTGGTTCTTTGCAAGAGCCCCTTCCCGTCTGCTCTCCCATCCTTCACTCTTTTCCTTCTGTCTTGTCAGCTTTCCCTTTGTCCTTTTGGCTTTCCTGCCTGCTCTTCCTGCCAACAAGTCTGTACTTTCTCTCCTCCCCCCAGCCCCCCATTCCTGATCTCATTTTCAATGTAATTATATTTCCTTGGGAGGTGGAAATAGACGGATGAAGGAGAAAGTTATCCTTTATCACACCCCTACCCTTAAGATGAAGGTAAGGTAAGAGATTGTTAGTATAAGGAAATGTCTTTCAGCTAAAGTTTTGATTTCTCTAAAAGATGTTAATGGTCCATTTTTAAAGGATCATATTAATTTAAAACTACTGGGTATAGTGTATAGCATACAGATCTGTATTGAAAACCAGTTTCACCATTCAATATGAACTGTACCTCTCTGTATCTCTGGTGTTTTGTTTTGCTTTTGCCAGGGCAGGAGAGGGAGGGGCAGAAGGAGAGGGAGAGAGAGAAGCTCAAGCAGACTCCACGCTCAGTTTGGAGCCTGATGTGGGGTTCCATCTCACAACCAGAGCCAAAAATCAAGAGTCAGTCACTTAACCAACTGAACCGCCCAGGCACCCCTGTTTTGCTTTTTTAAGTATGAGAAATGGGTGTGATGATAGTGCCTTCCACAGAGGGTTGCTATGGAGATTAAATGGAATGATGCATCTAAAAGTACCTGGAGGGGCACCTGGGTGCCTCAGTGGGTTGAAGCCTCTGCCTTCAGCTCAGGTCATGATCCCAGAGTCCTGGGATCGAGGCCCACATCGGGCTCTCTGCTCAGCAGGGAGCCTGCTTTCCCCTCTCTTTCTGCCTGCTTCCTCCTCTCTCACTGCCTGCCTCTCTGCCTACTTGTGATCTCTGTCTGTCCAATAAATAAATAAAATGTTAAAAGTACCTGGAGGAGGGTAGGCTCCCTGTGGGAGCTAGCTTGCTGTTACCATGAAATTCCTCAGGACTTCGCTGTCCTACCCAGACAGAAGCTCATCTCTTCTTCCTTAAGACTCCTGTAGCCCAGCTCTTACCCTGGTCACGAGGCTGCCCTTTATTGTTTTTCTGCCTGCTTTCTTCTTTCCTTCCCACCATTCTCTTTCTCTCTCCTTCCTTTCATATGTTCTTCATCTTCCCTTTGTTACCTTTCTTGTTTTCTTCACCCCCTTCTGCTTACCCACAAAGACAAAAAATATATCCAACACAAATAGTCAAAATTAATAGTTGAAGAGAAAATAGGTGCAGGGAAAATGAGGACAGAGATATAATAAAGCTGGAGTTAAAAAGAAATGCACGAATGCATTCTAGGGTTAGGTGTAATTGCTAGCTGGGGCCACCATTTTATTGAGCTCCCTAGCAGCCAAAGGAAAGATGGAGACAGAGTTAAGAGTAGTGAGATCTATGTGATTAAGAGAATATACAAAAATTGTGGTTCTTTTCCTCAGCACTTTTGTGGATTCTCATAAAAGAAATGTTAGGTGATATAAGTTAATGCTGTCAAGCATAATACTAAGTCGACTTTCATAACAGATGTGATAATAAACTCCAGAGAACCGTTTCTTATGATGCCTTTCAATATAGGCTGATGATATATAGCTAAAGTTCAATTCAGTAAAAGCATTTTTATAAGGAACTAAAATAGCGTGCTTTATGTATGCAATCCTCCAACTTTGGCATGCTGCAAGGATAAATTTTAGAATACATAGAAGAATAAATAGACTCATGTCCTTCAGGCAATCCTCCGCAGATATTATCTCTGGCAACCAAGCTTTTGAAAAATATATGAAAGTAGAGTTCAAGGCAAGTCCCTGAGCATGGATACCCTCTGTTGTTGATGAAGGACAGAGAGATGTGATTGGACCATCAGGTAGAGAATAAGACCAAGGTGTTTTTTATGAAAAGTTAGAGCCAAGCAAACATACCTGCTTGAACAAACTATCCCACTTCTGTGTGTGGAGGGCTGAGAGATAATGTAAAGACAAAGTCAAGATAGTTCTGAATTCCAACACTGGGTAGATCTTTGTGATATATTATTAAATGATGGAAAGAGCTGGATACCATTTTGGGGACAAAGAGTACAAACACATGCACAAAAAGAAAATACACCAAAATGTTAATAGAAGAAATCTCTGGGAAGTAGGATTTTGGATGATGTTTCTTCTTTTTATATGGTTCTACAATGAGCAGATGTTACTTTGGTTATAAGGAAAAAAATAAAGCAATGAAAGCTTTTTTCAGAGATATATTACTATGCTGGACTTCTTCAATACATGCATGAATAAGTAAATGCAGTCACAAATTCCATGGCACTCACTGCATTTGAAAATCCCCTAGGGACCTTATAAAGATACTGATGCCCTGGACCCACCCCAGATCAATTAAATTAGGATCTCTGAGGGTAGTTCCCAGGCATGGGCATTTTATAAAATTCCCTAGGTAGTTATAATGTGCAGCTAGGATATGAGTCAGCACTCCACACTATAGAACACACCTGGAATAATAGAGCCCTGGACAATGTTCCAAGCAGGCAATCTCTTTTCATTGGCCTATGAGGACCTTCCATAATCTGATCCCTGCTTTTCTCTCCAACATCAGCTCATCCTAGTCTTATTCATTCAGTCCCCAGAACGGTGGTTAGCATATAGTGGGTTCTAAATTTAAAACAAAGTAGGACTGAATGAATCTATCGATATGGTTTTCTGACTGTGGTACAGAAAAAATAATCATCTGTGTTGAAGCAACATAGTTTTCTATGAATTATTTATAAATTGCACTAATTGGTTTTGATGTCTTAGTAGGCTCTTTGAGAATAGAAAGGGTGATAATTTTGGTTTTCTAATAGTTGATCTTAATTATTATTTTGTAATCATTGGATATCAGTATCATTTATTTGTTAGGTCATTTAAAAAATGCATAACAAGAATGTCTTCTCCATGATGATAGGCTCTTGCTTTCTCACTACCATATCTATTTGACCTAGGAAAGTGCTTGGCTCATAGTAAGCATCCAGTAAACACTCACTGAATGCATATTGAAGAAGTAAATAATAATGAGAGCATAATATTAATGTAAAGGTAATAAAAAGCATAATATTCGTGTAGGGGAGAGTATGCATCTTTCTATTCCCCACATGATGGGTTAGGATATTTGTAGGGGGTGGGAGGAAGTGTGCATACACTCAGGCAAAAGTCATGTCCAATTACTTAGGCAACTGCTGAGGAAAGAAGTGACTGAAAAGTTAAAAACTCACACTGAAATATGGTTTTGGAACCCACCTTTTGGCATGCGAAAGGATTAAATGAGGCACAGCTGGTAGCAGTTGGGTTCCTACACAGCCACCAGAGTGATCTTCTAAAAATGAAAATCAGATTATGTTCCTTCTCTATTCAAAACCCTCCAGCGATCTTACCTCACACCAGATACAAAAATCAACTCACAATGGATTGAAAACTTAAACTTAAGAGTTAAAACTATAGAACTCTTAGAAGAAAACATAGGGGAAACTTGTCACAACATTGGTTCAGCAATAGCATTTTCTATATGACACCAAAATCACAGGGAACAGAAGAAAACATAGATAAACTGAACAGCATCAAAATTCAAAGCTTTTGTGCACCAAAGGACACTAGAAAGAGAGTGAAAAGGCAACTTACAGAATGTAAGAAAATATTTAAAAATAATATATTTGATAAGTTGCTCATTCAGATATAGAAAGGACTCATAACTCAGGAGTAAAAAAACCTAACAACCCAATTAAAAAATAGGCAAAGGACTTAATAGACATATTCAAGTAAAGAAGATAGACAGTGATCAATAAGCACATGGGAAAATGTTGAAAATCACTAATCATTAGGAAAACACAAATCGAAATCACAAGATACCGCTTCACATCCATTAGGATAGCTGTTATCAGAAAACCTGAAAATAACAGGTATTGGTGAGGATGTGGAGAAATTGAAACCCTTGTGCACTGTTAGTGGAAATGTAAAATGGTGCATTCAAGAAAACAGTATGGTGATTCCTCAAAATAGTAAACATAAGATTACCACATGACTCCAAAATTTCATTTCTGGGTAAATAACCAGAATAACTAAAAACAGGGACTCAGAGCTAACTTCTAGAACTCATTCATAACAACATTATTCATGATAGCCAAAAGGTAAAAGCAACCCAAGTATCCCTTGATAGATGAATGGCAAACATAATGTGGTATATTCATACAATGGAATATTAAGGAAGGAAATTTTGCCACATGCTACGACATGGGTGAATCTTCAGAGCATTATACTAAATGAAATAAGCCAATCGCAAAAGGACAAATATTGCATGATTCCATTTACACAAGGTACCTAGGATAGCTAAATCATAAAGTAGAAATCAGAAGTCAGAAAGTAGAATAATGGTTGTCAGAGGTTGAGCAGGTGGGAGGTGAGAGGAAATGGGGAGTTAGTTAATGGCTACAGCATTTCGGTTTATGACAATGAAAAAGTTCTAGAGATGGATGGTAGTGATGGTTACATGACAGTGTGAATGTACTGAATGCCATTGAATTGTACACTTAAAAATGGTTAAAATGATAAATTTTATGTGACATGTATTTTACCACAATAAAAAATCCTTACAACCATGTTTGGAATTGGTAATATTATTCTGTTACTGTCCCCACTTGACAGGTGAGGAACCCGAGGTTCAGAGTGGTTAACTGAGTTGCCCAGGGTTACCTAGCTCATGAACCACCAAAAACAAAACAAAACGAAATAAACTCTCCACTGGTGCCCCATTTCAGAATAAAGACCAGACATCCTTAGTCTGTCTTTTAAATGACCCTCTATAATCTGGCACATGTCCTGCCAACCCATAGCTCTCTGATGCTTTCTTTTATATTTGTCCTGTGGTTTGCTTTGCTCCAATCACACATTTCAGGGATACTCCTGCCACAGGACATTTGCACTTGCCATTATTGCTGCCCACAGTGCTCTTCCTCCCTTCTTTACCATTTTCAGGTTTTTGCTCTACTGACACATTCTCAATGAGGCCTCTCCAACCACCCCTATTTAAATTTCAACCCCCTCCTCCACACACACATACCTGTGTTCTTCCTTCATTTTGCTCCTTATCACTTATTTCCATCTGACACAATTTATTTATACTTTATTTACAATTTCCTATCTGACTTGCTTTATGAAAACTAGAATTTTTGTTTCTTATATTCTCTGCTTTATTCCCAGCACCTTGAGCAGTGCCTGACACATAACAGTTACCAAGTTAATATATGTTGAATGAATGAATAAATAAATCTGAAAATATTATATGCTTATAATCTGATGAGTTATGACACCTCACTCTGGTTACCTCTGTGTTTTCAATGATCCATTCACCTGTGTATCAAGTCTAATATCTGCTAGCTTATCAGGATCAGTTTTTGTCTCCCCAAAGTGTCTACATGATTCAAAACACATAACAGAAGTTGCATATACATTTATGTTAATGGAGTATTGGTGGAAATTAAGACTCAGTTGTTAAAGAGAACCAGCAGGTAGGTCACCATCAACATATTCCATCTAAAAATTTCCCAAATAAACTCATGTTCTGGTCTTGGGACAAAATGAAGCTGTTCATTATCTATAAGTGTGTTCCTACTCTTGTGATCTGTCTTCAGATGGAGAAAGTGAAGCTAATCAAATGAGAAGTTTAATTACAGATAACTTCTCTGATTTCCTGCATCTCGAGGCTCAGAGCAAGCACTGATGAAGGGAGACAGAGTGATTTTGTATAGGGTTTGGCCTTAGTAACCACTTATGTAGGTGAAGACTCCCTCACCCCCTTAACTTTTAGGCAACACAGGCTGGATGTCTTGGTTTAAGAGTTTCCTGCAACAGTCCAGAATTCTCATTTCAGAAATCCTCAACGGTGCAATTGGGAAATTCTTGGCATTTGTTTCCCTGGCAGTGAATGGGTCCAACACCAAGAAAAGGAAGATACTCAGTAGTGAAGGACCTGGGTCTGGAAGAGAGGTATTCCATCTGCCAAGGCATTTTCTGCACATGGCTGGGCTTTTTTCCCCCCTACTATTTTTTTTTTAAACACTTGCCCAGCAAACTGCACAGTAAGTCATTTGTGCCAATAAAATGACAGTCTCTTCAAGGCTACAGATTAAGAATATGAATTGTCTGCTAAAAATTGGCTCTGGGATATA
The DNA here is from genome assembly GCA_004024625.1 of Mellivora capensis. Lineage (NCBI taxonomy): Eukaryota > Metazoa > Chordata > Mammalia > Carnivora > Mustelidae > Mellivora > Mellivora capensis. The sequence continues at coordinate 140,557 of PISX010000920.1, forward strand.
TATAAATAATTCCCCTACTCCTTCCCAAACTTTCTCTTTCCCTCTCTCACAAATAACACATACACAACTGCACGCTCATAAAAATTGGATTTTCCAAAATTTCCCACTCGTCTAGGAAGCAAAATACAAAGCTGGATGAGGAAACGTGACTCAGCCCCCTACATTTAGTATTTACTGCCAAATAACAGATTTTTCAGGAAGAAAAGTCATATTTCCCAAACCACCACCAAAGTGAAAGGAATCTAATCCTCAGTGTTTGCCTCAGACTCTTTATGAGGCTGTGGTCGGGTGAGGGGCAGTAGCTAGAGGTTGGGTGAGCCCCAGAATGCTTTACCTCCCTTTGTGGGACAACATTTTTTGATAACTATCGACAATTCTCATTTCCACGTGACAGAGTCCATATGGCCAAAAGAATGTGACCCACGCCTTATAAAAGCAACAGCATGGTGTTTTTACTTGAAAGCGTGTTCTGTTCAGGGCAATTTTAATGGAACTGGGAGTTTAGTGGGCTGTGGTACAAATAAGCACACTCGTGTAATATTTTAGAAGCAACACAGACCTCTCTGAATGAGAGCCTGATTAGTGGTGAGAGAATAGTCTGGGCTCCGGGAAGCCCAGTCTGAACAAGGACTCTGGGATATTCATTTCTGTGACTCTCTTTGGGTGCGGGTTTTCTTACCTGTGGAATCGATGTCACTACTTAGGAAACAAAAGTGTCGAAAGGACTGGTGTTTTTTAAATGCTCACACTGGTTTCTTTCGCCCCAGCCACAACTATTCTCCATGGCGTTCTGCTGGATTTTGAAGAATGTTGGTATGATAATCTCAGGAAAGAAACTCTGCCTCTGGAAACCATATGTTATTGCACATTCATGGAGCTTCAACTCTGATTCCACATCCAGAAGGAACGGTGTGACTCAAGGGGACAGTTCCCACCTCTTCACTGATCATGTTTGAGGTGAGAAAAAGGAATATCCGAAGGAATAAAGGTAATGCATTATGGAAGTCAGTCTTGAGTTCTGTATGGGGTGGACTTAGAAACAATTCCATTTTTTCTCAGCACTGGAGAGCCTATGGTTGTGAGGGAAGAGGGAGAGACAGAATATGTAATTTCAGTTTTGAAGACGTTACACTTTGAATTATGTTGACAGAAAGGGTTTGTTCCCGGGAGCCCCACCGAACAGCCTGGTTGGGTTATCCAGGGAATAAAGACATCGGTAGAGCTGCCCTCTGGTCTCTCCTCCAAACCACCGTCTGTGTGTTCTAGGGAAGGAATCTCAGCTTATTCATGAGCGGCACTCTCTTTCCACAGGATAGTCATTGTTTGGAAAATAGGAGAAAACCTCAACAGCTCTGAAGCATATAATTATGCTTTCTTATTACCCAACAAGAATGTTCTCTGGAGTGTTGTTGTGATGATATACTTGCAAGTACTTGGCAGAAGGGAGGGTAGCTGAGGAGGAGGGTGGGAGGCCAGGGAGCCGAGCGGCTTGACTTCCATTCTGCTTATTCTGTCTTTCCTGTCTAACAGCTCTCGCGGCTCTGTGGCTTTTCTTCAAATAAACTAGGTAGATTTTTGGTGTGGGTTCCCAGGCTCCATTTGGTTATCGGTGTAATAAATGATTTCAGAGTATTAGGGCAGATTCCACTATCACTGAATCATCTACAGATTCAAGGCCAGATGATGACATCAGAAACATATGTGTTCGTCTGGAAGCAACACTTGGCCTAAGAAAGAGAGCAAGAGCTCCAGTGGGAGAACTAGGCTTTCATTGGCCTAAAAAGAACCCCAAGAGGTGAGTTCCTTTATCTTTTGCCTCCAGGCAAGAAGTCACTTAAAAAAAAAATCCCCCTTAAATGGTTGATAAGCTGTTCCCGAATATTTCTGAGAGAGCCCTTTTAGAAAGCTAGGGCTTAAGTGTTTCACCAAGGCAAGGCTTCTCGTGTGAGGAATAAATTCTGTATGCTATAACTCATAATTACCATGATTTTATAAACCTGGAATTTCCTAACCAAGCTCTTTATTTTCATTCAGAGCAGCATCTGCGGGATCGTTCTTCATTAATCACATCTGCCCACCCAAATGCCCATCTATATATTTTTAAAAAGCATATTCCAGTTAGGTGTTTTAAGTAGGCACATCACTATACTGGGTGTGGTAATTCCTTCAAATGCATTTTTTTGTCAAGCCATGGGACAAATTTTAAATCATTTTATAAGTTGACACCATATTTGAGCTTTAGGCAGGCCCTGTGGTTTCCATAGTAACAAAATCACTTCAGAGTATAAGAAACACGTGGAAGATTATAGAAAAAAAGAGGGAATCTGAATTGAACAAAAGACAGGAGCTAAATTCAGAATATCTTGGGATGCTGGTTTTATTACTGTTTTATTTATTTCAAAAGACTAGTACAAATCCTCCTGATGCTACGAGGTGCAAATTGTGTCTGTTTTCTTGTCATCTTTCAGGATCCAAGATCCTTTTACTCTAACCTATGGTTTTACAGATGCTTACATTCCCCATTGTGTGTGTGTGTGTGTGTGTGTGTATATCTATGTATATCTATGTACACACACAATTCTACAGAAATACACACACAGAAGATCTGTGGTCTTCAAAAAAACTAATTTCACCATTTTAGATTAGGTACTGGTAGTAAGAAAACTTTCCCAAGGACCTGCCTCGTTTTCTGTCTATACACATACAAGCACCAAGACACTCCAAAGCCCTGCTGGATAAGTAGTGTGGTGACTTGGAAGCATGATTTGTTCACTCACTTGTTCATTTGTTAGAGACATACTTACTGAGGAGCTCTTATGACAGATAGAGCCCTTGAACCAGACATCGAGCTGTATGTCGACAATTTGGTTACCAGTAAGTGCCACGTGGGTAATGTATGGAAGGTTTAGTGGGAACCTTCCTGGTCTCTTACCTGGTCTCCTCTGTGATCAATAGCTCACGTTCCCCAGGTTCCCAGGTCTGTGGGCAGCTCAGGTGGCAATGTGGGTCCCTCACCAAATGGGCTCTTTTGTTAGAGGTTTGGGCTATTGGGTCTTTCACTTATTAACTTCTCTGAATGAGGAAACTTGTGCTCTTAATCCTGTTTTTTCTACTATTCTGATTGGCTGGATCCAATGTAATCCTAGTACTTTGGCCTCTAAGTGATGAGAACTAGGACAGGATTAGCTGGGAATTTTAAGACAGCATCTATGTTTGTGACACATCATTAAGCAAATACTAGCTGTCCTGGGCAATGAATTTCTCCTTTTGGTTATGTCAGAAACTGGAACCAAAGGGAAGCCATTTGTCCCAACTCTTCTCAGTGATAGGCACTGGGGTCATTAAATCCAGAGCTGGAAGAAATGTCATCCTTAGAGAAACATCTCCTTCGAGACCGACAGTCAGAGTGAAATCTGACACCCTCCTTCTGGGCTCACCTGTTTGGATTGTTTTGGAGGTCTTTCAAAGGGCTGGATCTTCTTGTGAGGGCAGGCTCACAGCGAACAGTGGAGAGGGCTTAGCTGTGATGTTGCAGGCTGCAAGGTAGGCGTGCCCAAGAATGCATCAAAGGCATTAGCGCCGATCTCTGGAAAGAAGCAGTAGTAATTAAAATATTTGCCATCTTTCTCTTTGAGAAGGATTTCTATCCCATGACAACATAATAGCACTAGTAAATGTGATCTGTCAGAGTGTGTGGCTGGAAATGCATACGATGGTTAGGGACTTAACACTGCTTTTAGTGAGCCCCTGGTCCTTCCATCTGGGGCACACCTCTCCTCTTGTGCATTCAAGTCTACCCTTCTGCCTCCTTCAGGATGTGGTGCTCGTAATTATTCATTACTTCTGTCTTGCATCTTAATTACTTTTTTCCTTTGGCTTTTTCCTTTTATATATAAATAGGTGCCAAACTCCCCAAACCTTAAAAAAAGAAAACACACAAGCAAATTAAACCTTGTGGTCAGCCTTCTCTTTTCGACCTCTTACAGTCGAACTCTTGTCCTATCTCTGATGAAATTCTTGCTGGGGGTGCAGTCAGAGCCCTGTTTCTGTCCTCCTACTTGCATCCTTGGCAGCATTCCTTTTCCTCTTGAACACCCCTTCCTTTTTGATAAGCACTCCTCCGGCTTCTATACCATTACTCCCTTGAATTTCCCCTGCATCTCTATCTCCCACCATTTGTGTAATATCTTCACCATTTCTCCTTCACCGCCCATGGTTAGAAATCGTTTCCCAGATAATATCCCTATTCTTGGTACTCATCTCTTCTCTCTCACTCTATTTTCCCATATGAAATGTTCTCCCACATGAAACTGCTACTTTTGTAGGTAAAATGTGATCACATATTAGCAATTTCATGTGGGTCAACCCATAATAATTTCCATATTCCCATTTCCAGTCCTGATCTTTCTCCTAAGCATAGACAAATATTTCCAATGATCAACCGGACATTTCCGATTGGATTGTCCTTAAGTCACCTCAAAATTAATACATCTCAAATGGAATGCTTATGAATGACAGAAATTTCTGTACCTCAAGTATTCTTAATTTTTTTTTTCTTAAGTAGGTTCCACACCCAGTATGGAGCCCAATGCAGGGCTTGAGCTCACCATCTTGAGATCAAGAGCTGAGCTGAGATCAAGAGTCAGATGTTCCACTGAGAGCGTCACCCAGGTGCCCCAGAAATTTCAGTAATTTTTGAAATCTTTCTCCTTTTGCACTTCCATGGCCAGTCACAAAGTCAGAGAATCCCATCTCATAAAGATCCCCACTGTATTATCTTAGATCAGGCCATTACTATGGTTTACCTGGTGATTGCAATGGCTTCATCTATGGAATTTCTGCCTCTCTTGGCACTGCATTCCACTTCATCTTGTATCTTGCCACTAAAAATATCTTCCAAAAAGCAAACCTGAGAATGTAACTCCAAGATGCATCGCCATCCAGTTCTTGCGCTCAGCAACTGTGATTCTGACCCTCCAATCTTTCACCACAGTCGTTCTGATAGAATGACTTGTTGTTTCCTGAAACATCAGACTCTTTCACAACCCTGTGCTTTCTTCTGTCTGAACTGTTCTTCTCATTCTCTAAGAAACTCTGACTCAGCCTCTGATGGTCAGCTTAAAAACATCATCCTATATCAAGCCTCACCAAACTCTTCCTGCCAAGTTGGTCCCGTGATTTCCATACACTTTGCCCACATTTCTAGTTTAGCACTCTTTAGGTCATCTGGTAGTTGGATTTATCCATTTACACATTGGTCGTCTCGAATAGATTAAACACTCAGATCATGTTTCCTCTCATTTCTAAATTCAGAGTATGTGCATTTCTTCTTTCGCTGAAGCAATTTGAGTGAGGCTCCCATGAGATTTCAGAGGAAGTTGTAGATGAGAGGATGTACAAAGAATTCAACCTTTCATTTTGTGTTCCTTGGCAAAATAGAAAGCCTCCCTTTTGACACAGGGTCCCTGTCTAATCTTGATGATCAGACAGGATGGGAGCCCAAAGTTGTTGGATCACTGATTCTCAGGATGTCAGCTATTAGCAAAGCCCACTGAAACCCCAGAGTAGAACAGAGAAGAAAAGAGGAAACCATGTCCAAGTGAGTAACTCAGAGTCAGTGTGAGGAATTGAATCTCTGGCCATCTCTTCTCAGATATCAGGTGCTATGAACACAGTGGACCTGCCCCTACACTGCTTGGCCCCTACCCAGCACGCTGCCTGCCATTCCCTGTCTCCTACTTGAGGAAGTACCGAATGATTTGTAGTTCCCTACGTACAAGGTCCTCCTGACTGCCTCTGTGCTTTTGCTCATGGTGTTCTCTTTGCCTAGAATGCCACTTCAGATTCCCCTGTTCATTTTGATGAATTTTGATGAATTCATCTTGAATTCATCAAAATTCAAGATTCAAGAGAAATCCAGTCATGGCTTCTCCAAACTCATCTCTCTGACCCATTCCCCTTCCTTCCCAGGCTGGGTTAGATCGATTCCGCATGCCGACGTTACCCAGTATATCGCGTACACTATGGCATAATGGGGCCCAGCTAAGGAAATAAGTTCCCGATTTCCAGCCCAAGTCCCCCTTGCATGTTCCCTTGGGGCTGGAATTACTTCCTCATTCACACAAAGACAGACTCCTAGTACCCTGTGCCTATCCCCATCACTGTCATGACCAACTACAGTGTACTATGACTACCTATCTACCTTCTCTTCCCTCCACCGGAGCCCTGGAGAGCCAGCTCCTGTACCTAGTACAATGTTTGGCATGAGTAACTGTGGAGAGCATTATTTGTTGGATTCTAACAGTTATTAAGCACTAGACACCATTCCAGGAACTTTTGATTCCTTAAGTCATTTATTTCTCACAATGATCATGAGGAGAGGGACAACTTGACCAATTTACAGAAGATTGAATACGGAAGTATCAAGCAATGAAGAAAGAGGCCTAAATCCTACGGCTGGTAAGTGTGGAGTCAGGATTTGCTGTGTTTGGGCTCCGTGTCGCCCATTCTCTAAGCCCCTGCACCAAACCACCTCTTAAGTGAAAACTTGTCAGGTCTCTACTTCTTGTATTTATTCTCCTTCAGGAAACAAAACAAAACAAAACAAAAACAGCCTTTATGTGCAACACCTAGTGGGAACCCTGCTCCCAATCAGGACACTTTCCGAGCTACCTGTGTGTCTCCTTTACATGGCATAATCTCCGATGCCCCGAAAGCTGATTTCCAGTGAAGTCGGTTCCTGGCTTCCTTTTCTAGAGCGTGCCAGAAGTGGAGGGTCATGACTTCTAGGGCAAGGTGTGTGGGCCTGTGGATTGTTTGCAGAGGAGGCAATGCATGTGTTGTGAAAGGAAGAAAGGAAAGACAGGGGACTGATTGCAAGCAGAGAGATAGGAAGAAAAGGACGAAGGCAAAAATCATTCATGTAGTCACTAAGAACCATGAACTATAAAAAGGTGGTGCAGACTAAGTGTGCTCTGAAAAGGGAGAGGGACATCTGGAAAGCTTGGGGCTTTGTGGTATCACAGTCCTGGGAGAAAACTCCCAGGTCAGGCCCAGATTCTTTTTTTTTTTTTTAAGATTTTATTTATTTGACAGACAGAGATCACAAGTAGGCAGAGAGGCAGGCAGAGAGAGAGGAGGAAGCAGGCTCCCTCTTGAGCAGAGAGCCCGATGCGGGGCTCGATCCCAGGACCCTGGGATCATGACCTGAGCTGAAGGCAGAGGCTTTAACCCACTGAGCCACCCAGGCGCCCCATAAGCCCAGATTCTTGATTCTGTTGAAGGTCATCAGATGCTCTGATATGTCTCTGCCATTGCTGGTCTCCGCCTCTCCTGGGCTGCAGCATCCTTGTTAGCCGTGGAATGAGAAGGAAGGTTCAGGGGAGGTGTCTGGCCGGCTCCAGGCGAAAGCCAGCAGCTTCACAGAAGAGAGGCCGGCAGTGGGTGTGAGGCCAGGCCAGTGGTCGGGCCGTTGGGAGTCAGGAATTTGTTCTCTAGCTCTCGCACTGACTCAGCCTGTGGCCTGTGGGTCACAGCCTGGGGTGACTCAGTTTCTCAAACTTGACATGGAGATAATGATCCTCGCTACTTTGTGAGGGGTATTAATTAAAGTTTGCGCCCTGCGTGGCAATGCTGGGATGAAAGGGGTTAAAACAAAGTGTAATCATGACGCATGGTTCGTGTCACTTGTAGGGAAACATGCCATCTGTGTGGTGTATTGGAATCACATTGGTCCCCAAACCACAGTCAAGAGGAAAATGTGGATTTGCACGTGGGACGGGTGTTCAGAGGCTGACACTCTTCCCTGTAGTTTCATAAACAGGGAAGAGGGCTGATTCTTAAGTGTCACGTATTTCAAATTTTCCTTCAGAGACTCTGCTCCTTCACCCTTCAAATCCCACAGAGATCTTGCTGACAGAAAACATGTCCCAGGTGAGCACAGCTGGACAGTGTGGAGAAGGTAGGGGACGCCTGCTTCCAGAGTGGCCTTTGGTCAGCAGCTAGAGAAGGGGAACTTGTTTACTCCAGTTCTCCAAGGCCTACTGCCTACCCCACTTCCTCCTGGTCCCTGACCCCATTCTACTATGTTGGAGCCCCTGGGGGCTTCTTGTCCGCATGTGGCTTGTGACCCATTGTGTGGCTCATGGCGGAGCTGAGATGGCAGAGGGCTACTCTGCTCTCTCGTGTCACCTGGGCTGCCTGAGATCCTGGAATGGCTTCTGCCAAGTTGGTCAAATGGATGTCATGTGTGAGGCTAATTTTCCAGAAGTGAAAATCAAAGTATCTTGGAGAAACCAGGGCACTCTAGAGACCTCAGGGGAATCCTCCAGACATCACATCACTGCAAATGCGGAGAGCAGGCAGTGACATGCTCCATGGATATGCTTGTCTCCTCTGTGCCTTGATGTGGGAAGAGATTAAATAATTCAGAAAAGAAGTCAAAAGTGTAAAGTCCTGAAAAGCCTCAGATTCACTTAAGTTTGTCGAGTTAGGCAACAACAGGGTCATCAGATCAGGGAATTCGTGTCTTCGTTCAAGGTTTGCGTTGATTTATTGAGTACTTTCTGTGTGCCGAGCACTGTTCGGGGTGCTGGGGTATACAGCACGGCACAGACCATACATGTGTGTCCTATGTGGCTATCATTCTGGGGCAGAGATGCCCATAGTGGAGGAAGGTACTTGCAGCATTTCTGCTTGTACCATTACTTCTCTTTCTGGCTGTCCTCTCTCTGTGCAGGATTAGGACCTTGGTCCAACCCCAGTCCCACTGCAGTCTTCTCTAGAAATTAGCAAGAATGAAAATGTGGAATATGAGGGGTGGTGATAGTTGTTGCTTTTAATTTAGAAGTGGGGGTGATATTAAAAATATCTAGCAAGTAGTTTGGCACAGGTGCCGACCCATCACAATGGATACTGTGGTCCCTCCTGGGCCAGCATTAGCCCTTTACCTCCTGGGTCATGCGAAGGTCCAGAGGACTGAGGAGGAGCTGAGGTAGGTGGGATGGTGGGAGACTTCAGAGTAGGGGAGACTGGGGCATTGTCTATTTACCAAGTGGTATGGAAGTATTCCAATACTCTGTAGGATAGCATCAGATGAGTATCAATCCTAATCTTGAAAGACTCTAGAAAAAGGATATACCCCCTGTGAGGTCTCAGTCAATATCTAACAGCTAATGAAGGAAATACTGTTAATTTTTAAAAATTTGAGTCTGAGTTGGGACTGAGGTTCCACAACCTTATAAGATGACTTTGAAAACCAGGTGGCCTTAAAAATCATCGTGAGTGGCAGCTGGGGGTGGGGGTCGGGCGAAGAGCTGTCAGAGACACCCAGCCCCCAGTGAAAATAAACAGTCTTTCCTAAAAAGAATGTAACAGCCATGGGACATGCTCTGAGGTGGTAATGTTTTCTTCTGGACCTACCCTCGCCTGGTCCATGCTTGGTTGACATAGGAGCTGCCTAAAGACGAAGCCACACCCTTTGGCAGATAGACTGGAAACACTGTTGGCAAGGAGCATTAGCCAAGCAATCCCAGTTGTGGTTGCCGGGCTGCCACAATATTACTGGTCCTTCAGGTTCCTAGCTTGTCATCATGGCCTGACAACACCTCCTGGCTTTTATTGGAAGCCTAATTGGAGAGTGTCTGATGCCCAGAGGGCTTTGCTGGTTGACAACCTTGACAGTGGTGAAAGAGAGATATTGAATTGAGCAGAGGTATTCCTTGTGCATTTTTTCTGCCTCACAGGTGGAGCCTGACCCCCCACCCTCCCCCAAAATCTCTAGGGGATGCACAGTAACTCCAAGATGGCTAGAATGATTATGGGCTGCCTGAGAGAGTTACCAACCCACCTAAAAAGGGACATGGCCCAGTCTCATCAAATTTGTTGAAAATCATTTGTGTGGTTGAAAGAGGGATGTCAGTTACTCACCCCCTTTCCAGGGAAAGGTCCCATCGATGGCCCCTGTTGGGTACCCACTTCTGTACCACATGTCACAAGAGGACACCAGGGAGATTAATTCATAGTCTCTCCAGAATACGTGACATGGCCCACAAATAGAGAACTGGGCCAATCTGGTTTTGCCTCTTGTGACTGTGAGCCAGGGACTTGTTGAGAGTCTGGGATGGGACTAAGTAGGTGCTGTGGCTGACGATCACTGGGTGGGGTCCGAGGAGGGGTGCTTGCGGCATTCGTGGCTGCGCAGGTCAGATGGTGGGGGAGGCTGTGGGAGAAGAAAGCAGGCAATATTGTGGTAACTGCTTCATTGCTTCATTCAGCCATGAATAATGAGTACCTACTCGGCATCAGGCACTCTTGGAGGTGCCCGTGATCGGCTGTGAACAAAGCCGGAAAAATCCAGTCCTCATGGAGCCGATGTTTTTGTGGGGAGACATGAAATAACCAAGAAAAATAAGAAAAGATATATTAGAGAGTGATCAATGCTGGGAGGTTTAGCTATAATGCATGGGAAGAAAATGGAGGGGAAATAGATGGAAAAAGATCAATGAACTTTGGACATCTGATCAATGATGACTAGAAGAGGGTTCATCTTACCACTTTGATGGTTTAAAATTTTTCATAACACAAAACTTTGAAAAGAATTAAGGTTAAGTTAGATAGGAAGTCTTGGGATGGGGTGGGCTCACGATTTTAGACAGAAGGACGGCTTCACTGAGAAGACATTTGAGCAAAGACCTAAAAGAAGTGATAAGCACATAGCTGGGGATGAGCATTCCAGGCGGGGGGAACAGCAGGCACAACATCCTGGAGCCAGGAGGGTTCCTGCAGTGCTCAAGGACCACAGGGTAGACAGCATGGCCAGTCATAGCAGTGTGACTGAGGGGGAGGCACAGTGTAATCGGGGGAGGCGGTGAACATCATGTAGGATCTGTGGGTCACGGTAAGAATTTAGTCTTTGACTCTGACTGAGATGGGAGCCACTGGAGCATTTTGAGTGGAGTAATGACATGAGTAGATACAAGTTTTGGCAGATTTTGAAGGTTTTGGAGGGAAGATCTATTAATTGCTAGCTCCGGGGTTGACTGAGTGTCCTTGAAGCCAGGACCTAGCTCAATTATAGCTTCTGTGCTTGGATGTCCTTGGAACTCTATTTTTTCTTTAATTCCAATGTGTTCCCATAATAAATCTTGCTTATTTGACTTGGCTTCAGTGGGTTTCTATTTCTCAAATTGAAACAACTCACAAGGACGGCCACTCTTTCTCATGGTATGGCTGCCACTCTTGGAGAGCAGCAAGCATGCTGCAGGAGCACCTAGGCTGTTCTTCACACCCCAGCTCAGGAGGTGAGAGGCCAACACCACAGCTGAGGAGTGAGGTGACAATACCACCGTTCAGGAGATGAGGGGTTAATACCATAGCTGAGGAGGTGTGAAAACCACGACTCAGAGGGTGAAGGGACAACACCACAGCTCAGGAGGTGAGGGGACAACACCACACCACACCTAGGAGGTGAGGAGACAACATCACAGCCAGCCCAGGAGGTGAGAGAACACTGCCCAGGAGAGGAGGAGCGGGGGAGACACACTACAGCCGAGGAGGTGAGGAGACACACTACAGCCCAGAAGGGTGAAGGAGCAATATCACAGCTAAGGAGGTGAGGGGACAATACCACAAAATCTGTTTGAGGTGACACTCCCCTCTGATTTCATAAGCCCTCAAGCAGTAAAAATTTCTATGATATTTTTACTTAGAATCTTTAAAACCAAAAGTACACTTAAACCAAAAATGAATTTAGATTTTTTTAATTTTTAAATCCATGTTATCAGAAATAATAAAATCCAAAGGCATTCCCTATTCTCCTCAAGCACTGAAGTGTGAACCACCATCCAGAAGTTAGGATCTGTAACTGAGTAAAGAGGGCCGTTAAGGACAAGAGCTTTTAATGATTATTTCTATTGCATTTGGTGGTTAAATCAGGTGCGCTCCTTTATGGTCTTATTCTACTTGGCATTTTTCATGTCAATAAGGTTGAAGAACTACTAAAAATAGCACCTAGTGCTGAGTCTGTCAGGTCTTTAAGCCTTCCAGTTCCCGAAGTCAACTTCTCTTCTCACTCCAAACTAAACCTTGAAAAGCCAACCCCTCCAAAGCTTTCATGTGAGCCTTGCCCACAAAATAATTCCAGCAAAGCCAGGACTCACACATGGAAATGGGCTGAAGGGGCCCATGTGACCTCCTCAAATGAGAATGTCACAAAACCAGTTTGCTTGATGGCTCTCACACTCTCTCGAATGAACAAGTATGAGCTGGATGGCTTCTTCTAATAATGTTGTTTGCCTGTGGAATCCTTTTGTTACTCAGAATGCATGAGCCAAATGCTATGTTTTTTTCCCATTGTGAAAGTTTTACCCACAATAGAAAATTTAAAAAAAAAATTTTTTTTTTTTTAATCCACTGGACTCTTTACCTTGCGATAGGAGGAAGTGTCCCAGCATTGGGGCTAATCAGGATGTACGTAGTGTTTATATATAGTATTATTCTCTATTTCCCTCCTATGAGAGTCCATAATCCTTTACTCCCTGTTACTACCTTTCTCGCATGAAATTGGCCGATTTCATTAATTTTATTTTACAGAAAGTCGTGGGGTAGGTGGAGAAGGTGGGCGAATCACTCCCAGGATCAAATGGTTGCAGGGACATGGGCAGAACGCATGCTGCTCGGTGCACACAGACCAGCAATGATCTTGAACGGGGGCCCACCTCAAACCAGCATGGCCAAATCCTCTTACAGTTGTCATCCCAGGCAAACTAGTGCAGAATTGTACACTGATCAACACTGTGTCCTTCTCTATAACATGATAGAAACATGGGGAAAAGGGGGACTCCTGCCTATCCTTGTGGGTATGTGATTTTTATTTTTATTTTTTAATTTTTAGTTAATTAATCAATCAATTAATTAATTTTTGTGAATCAGCCTGAACACCTGCACTCAGGGGCAGCAAAACTGCAGGAGAGTCCCTGAAAGTGAGGACTCCTTTGTCATGAGGGTATTAGTTCTTCCAGCCCATGAAGTTATTGCTGGGTGCTGGGAGAGGTTTTTCTCTGGATTCTTCAGCAAACTGAGCTCCAGGGAGAATGACCTAGGTATTGAGGAGATTCTGGTCAAATATGACTTTGGCCCTATGTTTCTTCCCATCTGAAATACATAAATGAGAATCATCTCAGTTTTGGGATGCCTTGGTGGCTCAGTCAGCTAAGCATCTGACTCTTGATTTGGGCTCAGGTCATGATCTCAAGGTTGTAGGCTGGAGCCTTGCATCAGGCTCTGCACTCAGTGGGGAGTCTGCTTCTCTCCTTCTCCCTCTCCCTCTGCCTGCCCCCATCTCCCACTCATGTGTTCTTTGTCTCTCTCTCTAATAAATAAATAAATCTTTAAAAAAAAAAAAAGGAGGAACCTTCCCCAAGAAGCAAACTGGCTTTCAAAGGATGATCAGCTAATAACACATTCTATAAATACCTGCCACTTGATTAATATGCCAAAGCCAAGTTCATTCGTTCTGGTTTTCCATCAAGGTCACCCAAAGCTTGAACTCGGTGTTCTTCACTCTGGTGTGGTTTTTCAGTTCCAAACAATGACAGAGATCATTTTCTCGTGACTCCCAATGGGAATATCATCATCTTGCTTCCTGTATGAGCTGCTATAACAGATAGACTGAACATTTTTTCATGGTTAACATAATAGGAGTTTATTTCTTCCTCATTTCCTGCCTAGCAGACTTTTCTCCATTTGACAATCCTGGGACCCCGGCTGCTTCTGTCCTGCCTGATATCTTGCCCGAGATCAGTGCTAACTCTGTCCCAGGTGAGAGGGAGTAAAACTGTTGATGGACATCCAGCCAGCTCTGCCTCATTTCCTTGTGGAATGACAGTAATTCATGGCACTACTTTCTGTGGCCCTTCCCACAGTGGTGCCATTTTACAACAGGCCCAATGTGTACATTCTACCTCTTCTACCAAACCTTCAAGTGTCCACCAAAGTCATGGACAAGAGCTCCTGTGGCCTACCTAGTGTGTGTGAATTCAGGCCTGTTGGGGCCTGTCCAGAAGGCTGGAAGGAGCCCTGTCTACAGGAGAGTTGGAGGAGCTCGAGGAGAGACAGTGTGTAGCTGAGCTGGGCATGGAAACAGGAATCCTTTCCCCTGCAGAAGGTGACCTTGATGAGGAAGGAAGCACTACAAGAAAAGGAAATAGTCTGAAACTTCTAGGTCTACAGATTCGGCACAAGGTGGGTGGGGCTGGCGGTACAGGGAGATGATTAAGGGTAGCCCAATGGGTACTTTTGGGACTTGTTACTATTAAGACTCAAATCTCCTACACAGCTTACAGTTTACACACAACTTTTCTAGTCTACTGTCTTCATCACATAACTTAATAATTACAGAAACCTCTTTTCCAGGGAGATAAAAGTGGCAGATAATTTTATTGATCATTGCAAGAACCTCCTGATAGATGTATCAAGTCTTTAATTTTTTTTTAATTTTAAAAAAGATTTTATTTCTTTTTAATTTGAGAGTGAGAGAGCACGCATGTGTGCGAACACATGCACTAGAGAGAGAGAGAGAGAGAGGGAGAGAAAACATGCACATGAGTAGGGGGAGAGACAGACGGGAAGGGAAGAAGCTGCTTGTACACTTGATCCCACAACCCTGAGATCATGAGCTGAGCTGAAATCAAGAGTCTGACGCTCAACTGACTGAGCCATGCATGTGCTCCTCAAATCTTTAATTTTAGAAAGCATTAAATGACAGCTTATAACCTAAGACTCGTTGAAATCTTTTGCTTCCAAAATCCTTCCTTTGTTTTGTCCACCAATGCTAGATTATGACACCATGATCCTCCCTCCGTTCTTAACATGCCCCCACACTGAAATAGCTGTCTTAAGTCAGACTTCGAAATCTCACTAAATGTATCTTCTTAGCCCTTCTCGCTCTGAGAAGCTGTGGGACTCTGAGGACAAGTACTCTCCTTCACCGCTGTAGGCAATAAGCTCAGCTTTGCCTGATCAATGAGTTGTTTGGGTGATATTTTGCACACCCAGCATTCCATGGTGTTTTCTGGTCCAGAGGATTTGTGCCAATTTTCAAAAGGAAGGGAAACTGTGATAACATGAAAATTGTACTTAAATGAAGAAATAGTCCCCTTGGCAGATCCATGCCACTGAGTGGGCCCAGTTGTCTCATACTTGGGCTTACAGTGTAAGAGAGGGAGCCCCCTCTTGACTGTGATTCAGAGCAGCTAGAGTTGCTGTGGGACAGCAGGAGGTAACAGCCCTTGTAGGACGATCCTGAGGATGGAGAGTGGCAGAAGGAAGGAGAAAAATAAATGTTGCCCAAGACCATACTCAAGACACCTGAGGGGCCCTTGAATAGGCAGCGATCATGATTTCATGGATAAGGCTCTTAGCCCAGATCCTAGCTACTTTTCTCTACACTGTGCTTCCCAAGCCAGGGTATGTGTGGTTATGCACGCTGATCGGTATTTGGGAGCCCTGTGGTCATAAAAGTGGAATCCCTCTGTGATCTCTTTCCAGATACCTGAGCAGCCACTAGAAAGAAAAACGATGGGACGAGCAGAAGAATGCCTGTGAGCTGCTCCCTCCAAAATGAAATACACACACACACACACACACACACACACACACAGAGGAAAGGCTTATGGGCTCTGGGCTCTGGAGGAAGGAAAAGAGAAAGGAAAGTGAAAAATACATGATACCTATAGTAGGAAAGAGTCAGGATCACAGGAGAACATTCTACCAGGGAAGAAGAAGCTGTCTTCTTCCTGAAGAACAGAGATCTCCTCAGTCCTGAGGACAATAGGACTGTGGACCAGCATCTAATCCAGGGCTGGGTTAGGGATGGAGAAAAGAAGAATTTATAATCTCTTCAGGTAAATATTGGCATTAAATGCCTTTGATAAACCCTTCACTTTCCAAGAGAAAATTATAAGGTCATCAGTCATTCACACCATAAATTCAATCAATGAAATCAGTTGACTTTCCTCCTAATCGTTACCTGAGAAGGGAGAAAAATCTGAGTTTGTGTGCGAGTAGGGGAGTCAAAGAGGTAGAGGGGTCTCAGGGGAAGGAAAGGGAAAAGTCACGCAGAGCTTGGCACACTTCAGAAGAAATCAGATATTATGACAGGATGTTGTGATGGGGCCCTGAAGCCAGAGGAAGTAGTGTGACATTCAACGTGTGTGTGTGTGGGGGATGTTCACAGGAGAGAAGGCCAAGCGATCTCACTTACACATTTATTTCCTAGGCCAGAAATTCTGCATCCTTAGACCAGTATTGGCTAGAGTTTTTCATCTGTGTGATGGAAATATTTTGTTAGCACCGGTCTACGTGCCTGTAAAGGTAGCCACGAAAAGATCTTAAGAGTAAAACAGAAAGCTCAAAGATCCGAGCTTTATGTATAAAGACAGGAGCCCCTTTTTCTGCAAGTGGAACAGATCATCTGCTGTAGGATGTCAAGCCTCTTCACTCTCAGACCAAGTGCTGAGAAACCAGCACTGAGGACCGGGAAATTGGGTTTGTGTCCTTAGAGAACCCTGTGGTGTTCAGCTCAGCATTTGACTCTAGGTTTTGAGACGTGGTAAGAATTGTTGACTTTCCCTTCTCCTAGTTTTCTGGCTATAAAACAGAAAAAATAAATAAAAACCAGGACCAGAGAGTTATTTAGCTTGGAGAAGGCCTCAGGAAGACCCAAATAATTCATCAAGTGGAACAGATGGGATCCAAGAAGAAGACTGGCAAGAGCACATCCATCTGAAGAGCCTGGTCCTTGTTGGGAATTGACCCGAAAGACGTCCTAAGAGTCCCACACCCTCTGAAAGTGACCCATCATCTCCTGTACCATCAGCCTCATCATAGTCAATATTTATTTACTTAACAAGTATATACATAGAATGTAGAATGCTGCATTAAAATAACATTTGTTGAACTTACCTTTAATATAGAGAAGTATGAAGAGGTAAAAAAACAAAAGGATAAGTTATAATCTTGTTTTTGACAAAATAGATCAATAAACAAACCTATCCATGGTCATGAAATACAAATATAGAGAGACGCATAATCCATGATTTATTTATTCATTCCTGATTGATGGACACATTCTATTTGTTTTCCTCCTCCTCCTTTTTTTTTTTTTTTTTGTATTACAGATTTGGGGCTATGAATATTTTTGTATGAATGTGTTGGTGAATGTTCACTCAAATACCTATAAGCTAAATGTCCAGCACTAGATCAGCTGAATTAAAGGCATATGCTTAAAAATCATGGTAATTCATAGCTACCTTTCACTGAGCAACTGCTATGGGCTGAGAAGAGTTCTATATATAGGTTTGGTTTCATTGATGTTATTGTTGTTGTTGTTGTTGTTGAGAGAGAGAGCACACACTTACAGGAGCAGGGGCAGGGAGTATGAGGATGGGCAGGAGAAGAGGCAGAGGGAGAGGGAGAGGGAGAGAGAATCTTAAGCAGGCTCCACACCCAGCATGGAGCCTGACCTGGGGCTTGATCTCACAACATTGAGATCATGACCTGAGCCAAAATCAAGAGTCAGACGCTTAACCAGCTGGGCCCCCAGGTGCCCCAAGAGTTATGTATATTATTTCTAACCCATACAACGACCTTGCAAGACCATTAAGGTTATCCGTGATTCCAGGGGAGAAGCAACCTCCCGCCCAGATAGCAGAGCTGTGAGTGGCAGACCTGGAACTGAGCTCCAAGTGCTTCTGCCTGGGAGCTGACACGGTCGTCTAAAGGATACGAATCACATTTAAGAGGAGATCAGGCAACTGGAAGGGCCTTAGCCATCTCCTAGCCTGAGTCTTTTAAATAGGCAGACAGCAGCGAGACCTCCAATGCTTTGCCAAGGACCGTGGGGCTAGGTTGGGACCCAGGTCCTTCCTCCCTGGAAGGACGGTGATCTTTTAAGCACATTTGTGGGTTTGCCTGTCTGGGGCCACAGAGGGGCTTCTTCCAAAGACCATCTTGTATGAAACATACAAATTCAGAGCTGATCACCTTGAATCAAGGGAGGAGGCCCAGAGCCTGGCTGTCCCTCATTCTCCACACATTCTCTCTTTCTTCCTGCACTTTTGGAGAACAATTAAAAAACTCCTGGTGTGGAAGACACATATGTGGGATTAATCATCCTTAGGGTACCAGGCGACCCCCAAAGCTCTGACTTCTTCCTCCAAATGGCTGCATAGGCCTCAAGAGCCACCCTTCCTTCTTTGGGTTCCCTAGCCCTCGTTCTCCTGCCTAGGGAAGGCCTTGGTGATGGGACCGTGGGTGCTTCTTGCCTTCTTGATCGCAGGACATGCAAGGACCAAAGATGTCCCTAGGACCCTGGGGTTATAACAGCTGACATTTATTCATCCTAGAAGAAAAGGGGGGAAAGTTGGAGGAAGAAGAAATAATCAAAACATTTTTAAAATGTGAAACTTCCCTCTGCTGCCCCGGGAAACATCGGTGGTGAGGGACGGCTGCTAAGCTGACAAGTGAGATAAGAATTCTTGGGCCGGATGCACCACGAGAAGATGGGTAAAAACACCGGGAGCCATGCATCTATAAAGGAAGCCCAACAGGAAATTTGATGTGAATCATCAGCGAGCAGACTGTACTAGAGGGGGCATGCGGCTCCGTGAGAGATAAAATGCGTGTCGCCTTGTCTCAGGGCAGTGAATGGGAGAAATCACATTAGCCAAATCTGAGATAGAGATGCAGAGCGTCTGGGTTTATGTCAAGCTGATATGAATGGATTCTGCTGTTGGAGGCAGGACCATTTAGGAAATTGGACATGAACTTCAGCTCTAGGCACTGCGAAAAGGGGCCATATTGATTTTACCAGTGATGCCATCAGTTGTTTCTGAGGTGCCATAAAAACCTTCGGCAGACCGGGCCACCTCAGCTCATCTTGTGTTCATTTGCCCACCTATTTCTGGGTCACCTGCCACCATGGGGGCTGGGAGGCAGTTGACATCATCACACGTGCTGGTAGGCACAGAAAAATGGGGAGTTCCACATGGACAAGCAGGGTTCCATTCAGTAAGACCTCCACCTGAAGTAGAGGCTGCCTGCACTCTTGGGCCCTTTGGGGGGAGGTCCCAAGAGTTGTCTCTCTAGGAGAGGGTCTTCTAGTCGCTGGTCTTCTACTCTAATTGGTTTGTCCCATAGGAGTAGGAAGTGAGAGGGAAAAGTGGGAGCCGGCCACTGAGAACTGTGACGCTGACGGAAAGCTGACCACCCCCAAGCGCTGAGAGAACCTGGGGCTCCCTTTCCCCAAAGGGGAATTTTGGAGGTAACACCACCTCCTGCTCACACCAGCTCCCACCCTGAGCCTCAGAACTAACAACTGTGGCAGGTCCATCCATATGATGCCAATAAGAGGATATCAAGGTGGTTTTGAAGATGTTCAAGTCATATCCCATGAGGATGCTAATAGAACACTACAGGTTGGAATAGAAGTCAGTAGAAAGTGTGGTAGAAGGAGCATGGACTTGCACTCTGGAGTAGTGGCTCCAAGGACCCCTCTTGTCCCTGAGCTCTTGGATCTAACTTTGTCTCTTTCCTTTCTGTTATATACAGAGGCTAGACTGGAGGATCTCTGAGGCTACTCCCACCAGCACCAGTAGTAGGATGTTAGCTCCCCAGTCCCTCCTTTCCACCACCCATACTCCATCCTTCCCCTCTCCAAGTCACCTCATGTAGTAATGAATCTAGCACGTACTGAGCATCTGCTATGCCACTACTCTAAGTGCTTTATAGATGCAAACTCACTTCATCCTCCTACAATCCTGTGTGGATAAATAATATTATTTTTATCTTACCGATGAAGGAACTCAGAGAACTTAACTAGCTCTGGGTCACACAGCTAGGAAGTGCCCAAGCCAGGACGGAAGCATCATACTGCCTCAAAAGTGTAGGGTCATTCAAAAGTGGGCCAAAGACTTGAATAGACATTTATTTGAAGAAAATACAAATGGCCAATAAACACAAAAAAGATGTCCAATAATAACTAGTCATTAGGGAAATGCAAATCAAAACCATAATGACATACCGCTTTACCCATTAGGATGGCTATTATTTAAAAAAAAAAAAAATCCGGAAAATTACAAGTGTTGGTGAGGATGTGGAAAAATTGGTATCTTTGCTTTGCTTGTGGAAATGTAAAATGGTGCAGCTGCTGTGGGAAATAATTTGTTCTTCAAGAACTTAAATATAGAATTACCATATTGATCCAGTAACTCCACTCCTAGATATATACCCAAGAGAACTGAAAGTAAGAACCTAAAAAGATATTTGTACACTGATGTTCATAGCAGTTTTATTCACAATAGCCAGAAAGTGGAGACAACTCAAAAGTCCGTCTACAGGATGAATGAGTAAGCAAAATGTCAGATAGCCACACAATGGAATATTATTCAGCCTTAGAAAGGAATGGAGTTCTGACTCATACGACAACATGGATGAACCTTGAGAACATTATGTTATATAAAATAAACCAGTCACGAAAGGACACCTACTGCATGATTTCATTTACATGGGGGTACATAGAATAGGCAAATTCATAGCAACATAAAATAAAACAAAGGTTACCAAGAGCTGGGAGGAGAGGAGAATGGGCTGTTGCTTAATGGGTGCAGAGTTTCTTCCTGAGATGAAGAAGAGGTTCTGGAGAGGGAGAGTGGGGACAGTTGCCCAAGAATGTGGATCTACTCAATGCCACCAAATTGCACACTTAAAAAGGACTACAGTGGTAGCTATTATGTATATTTTACCACCACAGGGAAAGTGTGCAGATTCGCCCTGCAGCATACCCGTCACGTTCCCCTGCTCCCGCACTGTGGATGGTTGGTGCTTCCCATCTTCCCCTCTAACTCAGCAGCCGCACCTGGCTGAAGGTGGGCTGTCCCCTCACCAGAGCCAGGCTCCTGTCTGCTTCCCTAGCATTCCCCAGATGCTCCCAGCCCCAGTTCACCACCCCCACCCCCAAGAGGAGAAGCTAAGCCCTGGTCTTCACCAAGAAGCCCTTGCTTGTCTACACTGGTGCTCTGGGTTCTTTTAGGAATTTCCCTAAGACTTGGAGTCTGTACCATGATCTTAACGCTGCCTTATACATTGTTTTGTACCAGCGTCTGCATGTGTAATGACTCTGCGTCACCATCTAGAATCTACTTTGGATCCAGAGTAAAGGACACAGGCGGAAATGCAGCAAATGATAAGTAGGGGCTTCCTGACTTGTTGACTTTTATGGCAACTCTGGCCTCTGTCTCGCCTTTGCTTTGGTCCGGGTGGAAAGAATCGCAATCTCCAAAGTTAGGACTAAAGAAGGAACAGGTGAGTGTCGTTAGGAGATGCAGGCCAGGAATGGTAGGAGTCGGCCAGCCGAGCTCGGGTTCATGAATAATGGCCTTCTATGCGGACCCTGCTCTTTTCAGTCGTCGCTTTAGAAATCTCCGCCGCGGGCCGGGCTGTCGTGGCTTATAGTGTTATCAGCTCTGTTGTCTTGTCGTTTTATTTCTGAGCTGTTTTATATTCTGGGCACAGAACCAGCCTGGAGGGATACGAACCCAGCGGTGTCCGTGGTAGTAGCTCGCTGCAGGTATGGCCTGTATGGAAACCCTGGCTTTTATTCAAGTCGTTCTTATCATCCCTTCTTCAAATTGCTTGTGGGGTCACCGGGAAAGAAGTGATTCAGCTGGGGTGTTGAGGAGGGGAAGGCAGAGGAACAGGGGGAAGTGTTTACAAGGTCACCTATGGGCAGCACTTGTGAAAAATTCTGATTAATTGGAAGCCCCTTTGGCGATAGCTCTCCCCTCCCCCTTTTATACTTCTGTCTGAGTAATGAAGGGCAAACGTCCCTGCAGTCGGATGCGTCCTGACATACCTGGCCCGGGCGTGAGCGAGCAGAGCAGATTTCCCTGCTGCCCAGAGCCCGCAGGTTGCTCCCTCTGCGGTGAAGCGGTGAGGCGGGCGGGCGGGCGCGCGGACCCCACCGGAGGCGAGGTTGGAGTGTGATGAACAGCGACCTCTAGCGCGTGGCTTGGGATTTGCATGCGGCTAAGCGGCCAGAATGAAAATCGCTGCAGAGATGGGAATTCTTAGGAAATTCCGCACTAACAAAGGCGAGGTAAGACGTTTCCTCATTGTTTTCCTGGTGGAGACGCTTGGGACTGACCGGCTGAAGATTTCGTTCATTTCTGCCGAGCATTACCAACAGTGCCTGCGATGCTACTCAGAGGTTGCTGGGTTTGGTTTTGTTTTTTGTTGTTTTGTTTTGTTTTTCCCTCCAGCAGATTTCCTCCACAGAGATCACCAGGATTTGTTTTTTAAAGGCTTCTCAGTTGCTCTTAGGGCTTCACCCAGAGAGTTCACCCAAGACAGGGTGTGCGCTGGAGAGAGGACTGAGGCCAAGGGAGGCGGGAAGGGGCCCTCAGGAGGCGCCCCAGGCCATGTCCTCCAGGAGCAGTGGGAAAGGTCAGGGGCTCCTGCTCACCCTCCCTCAACGACAGCAGGTCTCAGAGGCCCTGGGCTCTCCATTCCTACTTAAGATGGCAGCTGTTGGAAAGCCTTCTTTCCCCCCACCCTGGTGCTTCCAAAGGCAGTAAGCAGCCAAGAAGGTTCTTACCCTCTGTTCTTCCCTTGTATTCTGCCCCTCCCACTCTTCTGAAGCCAGGTTCTGAGTCTCAAGGGCCAAGTTTAGGCCAAGCTAGCTCACAGGCTGATGGTGTTCGTTCCCCCTGAATAATGGGGCCAGAGGGAGACCTCCCAGCTCTGTTGGCAGCCAGGAGGAAATTCTTCGGAGAAAGGCTAAAATCACAGTTCCTGGCCCATGACTTTGTTGTTTCATCAGGGGAATAGGGACTTGGGGGTTGGGGAGGGAATACATTTTCCTGTAACTTCAACCTATCAAAGGTTGATAGATTCAAGAACATATTTGCCAAATAATGGGGTTTACCCTGCTGCTGCCTATTAACAAAGCTTCAGAGTCGAAATGCTGCGTGTATGTGTCTATGTATGTATTTTGTGGTGGTTTTTAAGCTGCAAGCACATCATTGTGCTTGGGCTGTTTCATGACTGCTCCCTCCTCCCTGCATTTTTAGATCAAGGATCTAAGCAGTCGCTTAAAGCAGGAGCCATCCTCTGAGTTGACAAACTGAAGCCAGAGACTTACACTGTCCTCGGCCACATGTTGCCCTAATGTCACATTTATGTGCCAGGAGTGGGGAGTGACTGGTGAAGATGGGCACAGAGTCACAGGGACAAGATGAAGGAGGTGTGGCCATTACGTGACCAGCTAGAGCCAGGGAGGCCTGTGGCCGGTCGGTACTAGATCAGCCAGCAAGTTTGCCCAGATAGCGTGGCCAAGCCTGTGGTCCAACTTGGGAACAGATTTGGGACAAGGGGAGGGACAAGTTCAGGCCAAGGGGAGGACCACTGTGAAGAGGCTAAGATAGGCAGAGCTCCCTGGTTCCTGATACAAGGGTTCAACAGCCTGGGCTCAGTCTTCAGTGATATTAGAATCCCAGCTCAAGAAGGAAGAAAAATAAAATAAAAATGATGGTTGGAAAAGCAAAAATGAACTTTGGGGACTTCATCAAGATAAAAAGCTTCTGCACAGCAAAGGAGTCAACAAAACAAAGAGGCAACCCATGGAATGGAAAAGATATTTGCAAATGACAGTACAGACAAAGGGCTGATATCCCTAGATCTATAAAGAACTCCTCAAACTCAACACACACAAAACAGATAATCATGTCAAAAAATGGGAAGAAGACACGAACAGACACTTCTCCAAAGAAGACATACAAATGGCTATCAGACCCATGAAAAAATGTTCATCATCATTAGCCATCAGGGAGACTCAAATCAAAACCACATTGAGATAGCACCTTACACCAGTTAGAATGGCCAAAATCAACAAGACAGTAAACAACAAGTGTTGGAGAGGATGTGGAGAAAGGGCAACCCTCTTACACTGTTGGTGGGAATGCGAGTTGGTGCAGCCACTTTGGAAAACAGTGTGGAGATTCCTTAAGAAATTACAAACAGAGCTACCCTATGACCCTGAAATTGCACTGCTGGGTATTTACCCCCAAGATACAGATGTAGTGAAAAGAAGGGCCATCTATACTCCAATGTTCATAGCAGCAATGGCCACAGTCTCCAAACTGTGGAAAGAGCCAAGATGCCCTTCAACAAATGAATGGATAAAGAAGATGTGGTCCATATACACAATGGAATATTATGCCTCCATCCGAAAGGATGAATACCCAGCTTTTGCATCAACATGGACGGGACTGGAAGAGATTATGCTGAGTGGAATAAGTCAAGCAGAGAGAGTCAAGTATCATATGGTTTCACTTATTTGTGGAACATGAGGAATAGCATGGAGGATATTAGGAGAAGGAAGGGAAAAACAAAGGGGTGGGAATTGGAGTGGGGGATGAACCATAAGAGACTATGGACTCTGGGAAACAAACAGGGTTTTAGAATGGAAGAGTATGGGGGGATGTGTGAGCCTGGTGATGGGTATTAAGGAGGGCACGGATTGCATGGAGCACTGGGTGTTAAATGCAAACAATGAATCTTGGAACACTGCATCAAAAACTAATGATGTACTGTATGGTGACTAACATAACACAATAAAAAAATCAACAAGATAAAAAAAAATGATGGTTGGATGAAAGCAATACCAAAAGAAGAAGGTGATTATGGCTGAAGTGGTGAGGCTCAGTGGGGGACGGTAGGTAGATTCAGAGGGAAGAGATCTGAGGAGGAAGACAGTTTCCCTGGCAAAGGATCAGGGTCTGTTCTCAGGCTGTGACAATGCAAACAGAAAGACAGGTAGGAATGCTGAGTATCTAGAGAGGAAAGGACAGCAGGATTTGCTAACAAACTGGGTTAGAAACTGGTTAGGAAAGATTTGGAAAGACTCAAAGATCTCTCAGAAGTTCTCTATCAGGGAGTTGGCAAAGTGGTGGCATTGACCAATTGGGCGCTCCGGAAGGGCCAGCTTTTTCCAGAGGTAGAGGGCGAACCAGGTGAGGAATATGTCCTGGAAACAGAGTCCCTGCTGGAAGAAGCCCGAGCTCACTCTTGATTCTCGCTGTCCCGCTTCTACGGTACCTCTGCCTCTGCTTGGCACCATTTCCCTCATTTCCATTCATCTGGCACTCACAGCGCCACCCCCCCCCCACCCCCGCCCCTCACCCCGCAGGACATGCCTGTGGCTTCCTCTTCCTCATCTCATGCTCTTACTTCTTACCTGCCACAGCAGGCTGAGACACCCAGAGGGAAGCTACCATGCCCCCTGCTGTCTGGCTGTTTCCAGACACTTCCCAGATGTTTACATGGCTTGTTCCTTGGCTTCATTCAGCTTTCTGTTAAAATGTCACCTCCACAGTGAGACGTTTCCTAGACCCTTCCTATCTAACATAACACCCCTGCCTTTCTCTATCTCCTTACCCCACTTTATCTTTTCTTTATGGCACTTCATTGCCACCTGCTATGTATTTATCTGTGCTTTTTCTTCTCCACTGGACTGTAACTCTTCAGGGGCTCTATTATATTTAACACTGAATCTCTAGCACATCCAGCAGTCCAGGCACATAGAAGATGTTCAATAAACATTCATTCAGCGAGTGACTTATAGATATCTCTATATGTAACATTGGCATCTCTTTCCTTCTGGACATGCTGTCCTCTTCATGATAGTTCTTGTCCCTTATTCTTTGCAACTTCTTTGTTTTCAATTTCCTATTGTTCAAGGCTCAGTTTCTTCACCAATTTTTTTCTCTTCTTCCACATTATTCGCTGGGGACCCCATGTACTCTCAGAGCTTTCTCTCTCATGTCTATGCTCCTAACTTGGCATCATCTGAGTTCCAGGCCCATATTTCCAGCTTCCTGGTGGCCATTTCCATTTAGAAAATCTTATTGTCACTTAAAGCCCCCAAGTCCCTTTCCACTGTCAGAATTACTGTCCCCTCCCAATTGTCACTACTTTCCTTCCATGCAGCTAAACCTGAAACTTTTCCATTTCTTTTTATTCCTATCTTTAAACATTTTTTCCAATCCACACCAAGTCCCATAGTGTCTTCTTTCAGAATTTATTAAGGAAATACTTATTTATTGCTTAGTATATGCAAAACACTGTGTAGATGCTTTGGGGTTGGTGCTATAAAGATTCATTTTCTGGCCTCAGAGAGTTTGTAGCCAAAGTTTAGAGGTAAAACATGTTCAGGAACAGTAATTTAAGGAGGAAAATAATGAGTTACAGATTCAAGTTATGAGAATGCAGAAAAGGGGAAAATTACTTCCACTTGAGTTTAGGAAGGCTTGGAGAAAGAGGGACAGTTGAGGTGGGCTGTGAAAATTAGGTCATGCTTGGATATGACAACGCTGAGGTTGGCCTTTCAGCCAGAGGGAACAGCATGAACAGAACCCCAGAAGCAAGACAGCTGTGAGTGAGGAGGGAAGATGATCACTGAGCTGGGCTGGAGCCTAGAGTGGGGGAGGGGAACAGTGGGAAGGAAGGTGAAGGTGAAGACCGGCAGGGAACCGATTTCTGTTTGAAGGCCTTGGCAAAAGATTTAAAAATAATGCACAGGTAAATAATACACTGGAGCTGTGTTTCATAAAAGTTAATCTAGGCACAGCCTCAAAAATGGGTTGGAGATGAGAAATGCAAGAGGGGGCATAATCATCTAGGCTGGAGGTTACAGCAGCTCCAATGTGGCTGGTAGAAGTAGGAGCAGAGTTGGAAATTCAGGCACAGGGAGATGGTGGAGATGCTGGTGAGGTAGAATAAACAGAACTTTGCATCCAGTGGAGAACAACCAAGAGGGAACAGTAGCAAAAACGATGATGAGATGTTGAGCCCAAGTGTCTGATCCCCAAGTCAGAAACAGGGAAGACTAGAGGATCAAGTGTGAGGAAGCAAGTGATGAGTTTAGCTGCAGTCACAGTGAGTGGCAGGTGCTGGGGGACATCCAAGTGGAGCTTTCTTAATAGGTAATTAAACCCATGAGCCTGAAACGCATGACAATGGACAGACCTAGAAATGGCAGTATGGAGGTCATTACCGAGATGAGAGCTTAGGTCCAGAGATTGATCACAATTGTCAAGGTATTGTTAAAAAGAGAGGACAAGATGGCCACCTACATTGATGAGCTAGGAAGAGGAAGGATCCAGAGTAGGAGTGTAAAGAGAGGAAGGAGGAGAGAAAATGTCAGAGAAGATGAGGTGGCAGTTTCAGGAAGGAGTCACAGACAAAATACTACTAAGACGTTGGAAGGGTGAAGGTTGAGAAGGAGCTGTTGGGTTTATATGACCACGTGTCCTTCCGTCATCCTTCTCTCACTCATACTCCCCTGGTGGAGACCCTCGCCTGCCACGCTTGGGAGCCTCCCTTCTAAGGTCTCATCCACCAACTAGACAGTCTCTCTCTAAACTACTTCCATGCTATCATTTCTCTATTCTATATGGAAGCAGAGAGGTGTGGTGGGAACAAGGTTAGACAAAGTGTCAAGAAACCTGGTTCTCTGGTGCTGCCACTAACTAGCCATGGGTGCTTGGGCATGGTCCTTGAATTTGTCAACCTATAACTTCTCTTTCTGTTGAAACGCTGGGATCTCTTTCTATAATATCAAGGCCTAAACAAGACCTTAATGAGGTCTCCCCCAATTCTGTCCCAGTCGTCCTCTCCAACCTTGCTTTCCAGGTTCTCTAAATCCATCCTGCTCTGCTCAGACTGGTCTCCTCCTGGTTCTGTAAGCAGACGGCACAGATGCCTGCCCCTGGACCTTCTACTTGGCTTTTCTTACCCGAGTTCCTTCTGCTCTCTTCCTTGCCTGTACCAGTCTCTAATCCTCCCTGGGCCAGCTCAATGCTCACTTCTTCCATGAAATGTTCCCTGACTCCCCGAGTTCCAACTGATGTTTCTTTCCACTGAACTCCTGGGCATCTACACAGAACATCTAAATCCCATTATTATTATTATTATTATTATTAAAAAATTTGTCATTGTTTTAGGCACTGTTAGTCCTGGTTCTCCCATGAGCTATAAGCTCTTGGGAGAAATGGACCATGGCTTTTGAGTCCTTTGTATTTCTTACAGTATATTTGTCAGCATGTCACTGAACACATAGTGTGTTCTTTATGTACATGTGTCAGTCAGGGTTCTTACAAGAAGAGTAACACACATACACACACACACACAGACTTATTTTAAGGATTGGTGAATGTGACTGTGAGGTTATGGAAAGTTCCAAATCTATAGGGCAGGCCTCAGCCTAGAAACTCAGACAGAAGTTCATGTTACAATCTTGAGGCAATATTTCTTCTTTAAGCAACCTGTTTTAGTTTCAACTGATTAGCTTTAAGGCCTTCAACTGATTGGATGAGGCCCACCCACAATATTGAAAGTCATCTCTTAAAGTCATCTATTGCAGATGTTAAACACATCTATTAATGCCTTCAGAGAAATGCCTAGATTAGTGTTTGATTAAATAACTGGGTACTATAGTCTCCCCAACCTGACATAAAACTAACCATCACAGAACACTTGCTGATGAAATCATATTGAGGAGTAATTCATTGTACAGAATTCAGCAAGGTGGAATCTTCAGAATAAGAATGGAGAAGGATCACTGGGATACATTATTGGGAAGCAGTGAGTCTCCAGGGTATTCAGAGAATGGAAGCCCTGTGGTGTTCCTGGGTGAGCTGGTTGGCAAGAAGTTTGTGAATTAGCAGGAAGCTGCAGAATCTGGGTATGTGAGGGTTAAAAGAAGGAGAAAGGGACACTGCTCTTAGAAGGTACTGGAAATATGTCTATGCAGAAAAGAGAGTGGTGTGGGGTTGGAGTGAGATGTGAAGAGAGGGAAGGAGGAGGGTGAGGAAGGAAGAGAAATTAGGGAAGGAGGGAGAGAGAGAGAGAGAGAGAGAGAAAGAAAGGAAAGAGTGATCAAGTGAGAGAGAGACCCAGAATTTTAAAATCCCAAGTCTTTGTTTGTTGTATATGGTTAAATGAAACTGAGGTAAATTTAAGTAGCTTCAAAATTAGGAAGAAATTGGGATGCCTGGGTGGCTCAGTTGGTTAAGTGGCTGCCTTCGGCTCAGGTCATGATCCCAGCGTCCTGGGATCGAGTCCCACATCGGGCTCCTTGCTTGGCAGGGAGCCTGCCTCTCTCTCTGCCTCTGCCTGCCTCTCTGTCTGCCTGTGCTCGCTCTCTCTCTCTCTCTCTCTCTGACAAATAAATAAATAAAATCTTTTAAAAAATTATTTAAAAAATTAGGAAGAAATTTTGCTTTCTTCTCAGGTAATAGACACTAATGGAAGATTGGATATACGAGAATGAAGTCAATGGGAACCTACGGAAGGCAAAGCAGATGCCTCTAGTGAGGAGAGTTCTTTTTTTTTTTTAATTTTTTAAAAATTTATTTATTTGTCAGAGAGAGAGGGAGAGAGAGAGAGAGAGCACAGGCAGACAGAGTGGCAGGCAGAGGCAGAGGGAGAGGGAGAAGCAGGCTCCCTGCCGAGCAAGGAGCCTGATGTGGGACTCGATCCCAGGACACTGGGATCATGACCTGAGCCGAAGGCAGCCGCTCAACCAACTGAGCCACCCAGGCGTCCCATGAGGAGAGTTCTTGACAGATTTTCAGATGACATAAAGCCAATTTTTATCTGGGAAGGTTTATTTCAAATGGATTTCTGTAGATAAAATCTTGAGGGACTAAAAAAAAAACAAACCAAGCAACCCAAACAAGTAGAAAAGCCAAACAAAACTGCTTACAGCAAAAATCCAGATATTTGTTGCAAAACAATTAGTAATAGCATTGCTGAAGCATTCCCGAAATAGATGAGCTTCACCATTAGCCTTCTGTGAATTCAAGGAAAGAGGCATCATTATACAAATTATACGCCTGGAGAAGGGGCTTCTGCACCGGGATGAACTTGTAAAAAGAACATTTAAACCAAAGGCAATTTTGCCTATCTGTAATTTGCTGTATTCCCCTTGCTATCATTGAAGATATTTATGTTTGGGCAAATTTCTCACCCTCAATCTGATTTCTCCCTTTTCTTAATCCAGCCATGAAGTCACAAAATCCCTTGTTTGGGACAATATGATTTGCTGCCATGGAAACAATTATGATATCATAAATTCATCTTGCCCCATGAGATGAAAGAGGAAATGCAATAATATATGATTTTGCAGTTCGGTAGTGCCATTCATCCAGCAGTCACCAACTAGTAAATATCGTCGATGTGCAGATGGGGGAAGCTGGAGTCCCGAGCTCTCGTGCCTTGTCTCAGGCACTGGAATTTGAGACCGTGGCAAGAATGTCCAGATATTTGTAATTCCCATCCAGATATAGCAGCTAAGGAGCCAAACTCTTGGTCTTCATGACTCTGGATGAGGATGGAGTGTCGGCTCCCCTCCCAGCCCCTGTACTTCACCAGCTGTTCCTAATTATGAGAGTATTTGATGGAACCTAGTTTGATAAACAAACAAAAAGCCCTTGGTAATTGTCACAGTGGTGAAAATATTTACAGACATAGGAATAGAGAAGTCGTTTTGGAAAAGTGCACCAGAACTTCAGCACCGGTATCCAGCTCCACCTTGGCCTGATTGAAGGTGAACAGAACTTGTTGCTCATTGTTTTGGTTCCTGACCATTGTTGAATTTACCTGGAAGCTAATGGCATGTCAACTCCTGGGCCCTTCACTTGTACAGACCCCTGCCAAGGCTCTTCGGAGGTGCCCTAGCAATCACCTGGACAGACTTTTGAAAACATCTACACTCTAACTTCCTCTTGGGTTGTGTGGTGTTGGGTATAGTAGATTTGAATTATTGCTAGCCATTTCTGAGTAGCAGTGGCTTCCAGGAAATGCTCTTATTGCCTAAGTGCCCTGACCCCCATGCCTGGCGGGAGGTAGTCCTATGTCTCAAGAACCTGTTACTGGAATCAGCCATCATTCTTCATGGAGAAATGTGCAAGATGCAATAATTTATCCTTTATTTTGGAATGGAGGGCTGGCATTGCTCAGATCACTGGAGACCTAATTTTTTTTTTTACTGATGCAGTGCGTTCCTCAACCTTCATACTGTTTAATTCCTCGCCTCCTGAGTGCACATGGCTTAGTTAGGCTTACAATGTCCTAGCCACTTCCTGCTCACCCAATCCAATTAGCATAATGTCATTAGCATAATGGCCCAGTGTGATATTCTGTGGGATGTTTAACCAGTCCAGGTTTTTATTTTGGACTGTGTTATGACAGAAGGAAAGAGAGTTAATACTGCCCTCAAACCAGACTGTAAATATACTGTGTTATGGCTTCTGATTCTCTCTTTTGATAGGGATGAAAAATAATACATTTGCCAGATCAGTGGCTTCATTCCACATACCCAAGGCTATGTTCATCTGCTCTAGCAAAAATGCCACATCTGGTAGGGCAGCTGCATTCGGGCTTGGTGGAATGGCAGCCATTTAAACTGCCATCCTTCAGGATCTATCTGCTTTTTGTAGGGGTCAGACTGGTGACTTAAATGGAGGTAAGATGGGGTTCACCAACCCTATGCCCTTTAAGTGTTTTTTTTTATGCCATTCCTCCAGAAAGCTATCTTGCTTTTGATTTACTATTTTGAACTGGGTTTTAGAGGAGTGTAGTTTCCACTTGACTTTCCGCCAGACCGATGCAGGTTTGTGTGCATCCAATTTTTCATTTGGGGGCTATGGAAATGACAATTGATGGGTCCTTGGATTCAGTGAGCCCAGTGTAAGCTGGACCCGAGCCAGGCTACCTTCATTTATTCCTGGGACCCAAGTGTCCTCATTCTCAAAGAAGGGCCGGATTGATGCTTGAGTCTCCAGTTAGCAATGTCAAGTCAGCTCTTGTAGTCAGTAGATCTCAAAATGTTTGGTGTCTCCCTTTCCTTGGTGTACCCATGGCAAATGACCACATCATTTCTTTGGGGAAGGACAGGAGGAATTGTTACTGGATACACTTGCCATGATGTTTTGGGGTCCTTCCTCCTAGGACCCAGCCTTTCCTTACTAGGTTCCATGTTCACAAAACTTGTTCATTATCTGGAAACTGGGCAAGGGATTGTAGCTTTTGATTGGGATGACAACCCTCAGCATCCTGACCATTTATCCTTGATTACTTTTTTTAAAAAGATTTTATTTATTTATTTGACAGACAGAGATCACAAGCAGGCAGAGAGGCAGGCAGAGAGAGAGAGAGGAGGAAGCAGTCTCCCCGCTGAGCAGAGAGCCCGACGTGGGCCTCCATCCCAGGACCCTGGGATCATGACCTGAGCCGAAGGCAGAAGCTTTAACCCACTGAGCCACCCAGGCGCCCCCATCCTTGATTACTTTTAATTTCAGATTGAGTAGCATCCTTGCCGGGTGCCCATTAATTTTGTCGTAGGGATGTAAATCCTTAATAGAGAACAACGGGTGCTTCTGAAGTCTGAGGATTCAGAACAATCTGGAAATGAAAGACAGTTGAGGACATTAGCCCAAATATCCCCCTCCCATGTATCACTTGGACTAGATGGACTCCAAGGTCCATTTTGATCTTGAAATATCTTTCAAGAGTGACCTTTCTATCCATACCTACCCTTCCATTAAGGGGCAGCCAGGCACAGGCCATGAGGGCATACCATGAAGGTTTGTGACAGACCATTAAGCTCTGCCACTTCCTAGCTGTGGACCTCGAACAGCTTAATTACTATCTGAGCCTCAGTTTCTTTATCTGTGAAATGGTAATAAGAGAATACCTCCCCTCAAAGGATGACATGAGTTAATATGTGTAAAGCATTTATAATAATGCATGGCACGTGTTAGGTACTTTTCTCTAAGTATTTGTTACCTGCCTTATCTCTACTCTATCTCTACTCTTACCTCTACTTATCTCTAAGCTTTGTTACTTGCCTCCTCCCAACACAGCACAGTGGTTCCCTAGCTGTCCTTGCGAACGAAGAAATGAGCTTGCAGGCCAGGATTCCTGGCCTGCCCTTGGCAGGCCCCAGAAATGGTTTTAGCACCTGGCCTTTTCTTCACCAGCTGTGGCTGGGTTCTCCATCTGGTGTGCACACCTTGATCCCTTGGTGACCCTCTGCTGCCCAGTTCCTCTGACAAACCAGTGGTACTCTCGCTGCTCCTGCGTCATGATCATCACTGCTCTTGTCCATTTCTCCTCCATGCCTGTGGGGTGCCCCTTGCTTGTTTGAGCTTCTGTGCACTACTCATTCTTACCACTTTTCTGGCTTTCAGATTATTAGTTAGCTTTTAAAAATCAACACCTCAGGTCTGCACATCTCTGCTTTGACCTCCATGGTTCTGAAGTTTCTGATTTGCTCTCCAGATGGTACAAGCAAATCCCTTGTTTCTGTTCTGACTTCTTGTCTGAGACCTTTACCTAGCTTCTGGCCTCTTGTAGCTGAAACACCCTTGACAGGTTCCCATCCCCGAGCGTGGGTGTTTGATTGGTACTGCCTGATCACCCCTCCTGGAGCAGGATGGCACAGTCACAACCATTCTGTGCCCAGAACAGACAGGGCTAATCAATCACAGAACTCTTCCCTTCAGTGTCCGGATGAGGTTGCAGAGTTTACACAACCTGATCCTCCCCGCAGCCACTACCCATCAGAGTTAGCCCAGGAGTGTCATCCTGCTTGCCAACACTGAATTCAACGATGGCCCTCGTCCATGTAAATTCACTTTCCCCTTTCCCCTCTGCTTCTCTGCACTTGACTTTTCTTCTGCCCATTGGACAGATGAAACCTGCCTACCATTCTTCCTTAGCTCCTGGCCCCAGCTGCACAGTGCTGGGGCTTGTCGGACTTTAGCTACCAGGTCTTTATAGAATCTGCTACAATTATGCCTATTTTGGGTCAGTTATGACTCTTGACCTACAATTCCTTCACCACTACCACTACTGTACTGCAGCTTCTCTGCCTGAGGTTTGAAGGAAGCCCAGAGAAGTCACAGATCTTTTCTGAAATGTACCAGTTCCTTTTCTGTGCCTGTTTATAGGGTTATCTTTGGGGCAGAGCTAGGTCAGATTGATTCAGAGTGTTTTTCCGGGAATCACTCTTGTAGATAGGGGTCTATAAGAGGTAATCAAATTAAATGAGGTCATAGGATGGATACTGATCCAATATGACCGAGATCCTTATAGAAAGAGGAGATGAGCATACAGACAGACACAGAAGAAAGTTGATGTGAGGATAGTGAAAAGGTGGCCATCCACATGGCAAAGAGGGAAGCATCAGAAGAAACCAAATAGGCCAACCCCTTGACCTTGTACTTCTAGCATCCAGAACTGTGAGAAGATACATTTCTGTTGTTTAAGCCCCCTGAGTCCATGGTACTTTGTTATGGCAGCTCTAGTAACTAAGACAGATGGGGATGTTCTCCTGTGGGCCACACTTCCCACCACTCCCCTGCTTGGCCCACTTTAACCATTCCTATCACTTCTCTGACCTCTGAAGGTACGTTATTTTTGATCCAGGCCTCACGGGAACAGAGAAAATTTTTTTTCCTGGTTGAGGGGAGGGACCTCCCTCTGTTTCCTTCACAATCTTATAGAGTGGCTGTTTGAGAGATTCTGAATCTTGGCCAAGTGTCTATACATTTCATCCCAAATAACCCTTTTAGATACTTAGGATTCATTTATATTCAGAGCAGCCTTGGGTAGTATGGTCAAGTTTAAGCTTCTTGGCAGTTCTGGGACTTCTCTGACGACATGTGGGATTTAGGAGCCTGAGCTGGTGTAGGGGGTGCTGAGGCTGGCTCTCAGGAGGCAGAGCATGGAATCAAGAGAGAGCCAAAGGAAAATTCTGAGGCCATGTCTGAAATGAGGACCATGCAGAGGCTACACATGGAGTTCATCTGAGGAGGAAGGAAGAGTCTTGGGAAATGGGACCACAGCACATAGATGGAGATACAGGTTAGAATGGATATGCTCAGGTTCGGGGAGGAGAGCGGGAGACCTGGTCTGAGCTAGAAAAAAAGCCATCAGGTCATTTGTCGAGCATCTATGGCTTTGTCTCTGGGATGGATGGGAGCTGTTAAAGGTTTAGAAGAGAGCCATATTACCTTGCATTCAGGAAGGAGGAGCAAAGATTCTCCTCTTTGCTTCTCAGTACAACTTACATAGGTGGTAGGTCTATATTTGGGAGTCACAAACCAAATAAAAGTGTACAAATTTCCTAGAGGACAGATATCTCCACTTGCCCCAGCACACGGAGAACTCACCAATTCATACATGCAAGATTAACAGGGAACTGGTGTTGGTGGTAACAGCATATGGCCTCTCCCTCCACCACCCTATCATACTGTTTTTGTCCTAGAATACAATATTCTTATTTTGGTACCTTCTATGTGAGATGATAGGGAATTCTTTCCTCCTTCTGAGGTTTCTGTGAGGAGAATTTTGTTTGTGTTCGTGGAGGAAAAGCAGAGTTTTGAGTAATGGGTTGAATAAAGGCCAGCCTGTGCCCAAGGTAGAACAGACCATGCCAATAATTGTCCTCATTGCCTGTTTTCTAGATTTATCAGTGCTCATGGAACAATGCTGGCATCATGCCTTTATTATTTCAACTATCCACTGTGTGTGGAGAGAATAAATCATTTTTGTCCTCTCTGTACCCTAACTTTATACACTTAAAGATTCGTGCCTTTCCTTAATCTCTTTCCTTACATACCAAACATAGTCCTTCTTATTTGTGTTTTCTTGTAAGACTTATTTTTAAAAAATATTTCTTGTTCTCATTTTCCTTCAAAACTTCTTTGGTCTACGTTGATTTTGAAATTTGGAACTTGAAGAAGATTATAGTTCGTATCCGCACTGGGTTTGTTCTTACGGAGGCCAAATCAAGAGTTATAAACACACGCCTGTTTGACCTTGGAGTGAATCCCTGCATCCAGCCCGACACGCCATGGTCTATTGTTGCAGTGGGACCCTCTGTGGACCTGCAAACTATCTTATTACTCATGCTCAGCCAGACCAACAGTCCCAATTCTCAACTTGCTCCATATTTTTTCATATGGGAATCACTTTGCTGTTTTAAAAAGTTGAGTCTCATTTCACTGATCTGAGCCCAATCTCTAATTTTGACAATGTACATGTTTTATTATCCTCTCTCACACAATAGGCCATTATTTTCAGTGCCTTGATACTTTATCATAAATGTTTTGGCCTGACAAGAATCACATCTTTTGAAAATTCATATAACAGAATTCCAAACTACAGAATAAATGTACCAATGGTGTTTAATCCCCTAGCCATATCTATTTTATGAAAGGAAGCATTTGTCTCATTAAATAAATATTAGCTTGTATTTTAATTCCCCCTCCCAAATCACATCTTTTAGAGTATGTACTCAGTTGGGTGAAGGGAAATTTTCACTAGTTTATTCATACTTTTGGTAATTATTGAGATTCCATTATGAGCAAGGACGTGGAGGACATCAGGGAGATAAGACATGACTATTTCAGCCTTAAGGAGCAGTCTCCTCTTTTCAACTGGTAACAGGGACTGACTCTATATTCTCTTTCCTCCTTAGACACAATTCAGATTCATAGTATTCAATAAAGGGTTATTCTATAACTGAGAATAGTGGATAAGTACTTCCAATAAACTACACACTTTCATCTTTTTCCCCAAACACATATTACCAGCATGTTTGCCTTGAGTCTAATGCATGGGAAAAGAAGGTAAGATAGATGGAGGACACTCTGTCCCCACCCAACCTAAGGAGCCAGTGAGTGCTCTGGTTGGGGTGGGAGGATACATGTCAGGAACTGGTGGAATCATTCAGACTATGAACAGAAGCTCAGGTTACAAAGGATGGTCCCAATTGGCCTAGGGGAGGGCTGCTCTCCTGGCCATATCAGGAATCTCATGTTGTCCTGGAGCTCTGAAGACTGGACTTAGGACCATTAGGAGATAATGCCCTTGACATGGGGCTTGAGGTTAAGTATGGCCATTTGTAATGTATGGAATAGGTTAATTATTGATCACTTTGCTCCCCTCCTGAGAATTCCTAACACATGTAGGAAATGGGAGAGCGACAACTAGCTTAGAGACTTAGTGTGTTGTGTTTTGGGCAAGACAGGGAGGAGTGGGGAGTAGGAAAAAGGAAAAACCAATATTATCTTCAGTTTACATTATGTACCAGCATATTGGGTACTTAACGTATTTTGTCTTACCTTATTCACACAACAGTGATATTTTCACTATTCTCTTTTCCTGTAAAACATTTCTGACATGGTCTACTATAGGCCTTTCCTCCTTGGAAACATGATGTTAGCAATATTTTCACACCTCTTCATAACTAAATTATCTGAAAAATTTTCTTTAACATAAATATAATAAACATTAATAATTAACATTTATTGGAGTCCTACAACATGTTAGGCAAAGTTCTAAGGACATTACATGTGTTACTTTGTTTTCATAACAACCTGATAAAGTAAATACTGTTAGTATCCCCATTTCACAGAAGAGAAAATCGAACCCAGGGAAATGAAATAATTTGCCCAGCATCTCACAGCTTGTTATATGGTGGAGCTGGATGGTGAGTGCAGATAGTCTGAGTCTTACTTCTTCCCCATAATGCTTGGTTGGAGTCTACTCAATTTTATTTTTTATTTTATTTTATTTTATTTTTTTAGGATTTTATTTCATTTGTTTGACAGAGATCACAAGTAGGCCGAGAGGCAGGCAGAGAGACAGAGGAGGAAGCAGGCTCCCTGCTGAGCAGAGAGCCCGATGCGATGCGATGCCATGCGGGGCTCCATCCCAGGACCCTGTGATCATGACCCGAGCCAAAGGCAGAGGCTCAACCCACTGAGACACCCAGGTGCCCCTACTCACTTTTTTTTTTTTTAAAGATTTTATTTATTTATTTGAGAGAGAGGCAATGAGAGAGCATGAGCGAGGAGAAGGTCAGAGGGAGAAGCAGACTCCCCGTGGAGCTGGGAGCCTGATGCGGGACTCGATCCCAGGTCTCCGGGATCATGACCTGAGCCGAAGGCAGTCGTCCAACCAACTGAGCCACCCAGGCGTCCCGCCCCTACTCACTTTTATTTTTAAAGTGAGTGGATTACTTTTGCCTTCATGGAACTTTGAATATTGATGTACTTATATTCTCTGTTGGCTTTTACACTTTGCTTTTACTAAAAAAGAAAAGAGGCAAAATGTTACCCTTTGCGTTCATTTCCTTACCTGGTTGAAATGTGTCGTAATCATTCCATCCTCTTTATTCTGACCAAATTCAAATTTTGGCTCTTGTTAGGGGAGATAGAGAGGATTTGAACTGAAGAATGATATGGGTTGGGCTGTATTTTAAAAGGCTCCCTCTGTGGTCTACAGAAGAGATTATAGGAGGACACACTTGAAAGCAGGGAAGCAGGCCACTTAGGAGACACTCACAGTAATCTACATGAGGGCTGATGGTGTCTAGGACCAAAGTGTGAGAATGAAGTAGAGAATCAACTGAAGATGAACTTCAAAATATATATATATATATTGAAGATGAAATGAAAAGGATTAGGTGTGTTGGCTATTGGAAAAGAAGTCAAAGATAGCTTGATTAGAGGTGTTCTCTGTGGACAAGAAAGGGAAGGCAGCTCATTCTGAGCATGGTTTCTGGACCATCCACATGAGAAGAAGAGCAGTCTATGCCAGCTCCTCTCCACAAACTGAAACATCTGGAAACCTTCACCTCTACTCTGTTGGAATTTTCCTACAGCAAGTTTTTAATGGTTCAAGCTAGTCATGGTGTTTTCTTCTTGGCTTTCTTGTTCACCTGTTTCCAGCACTGCATATTCTCATAATGTCCACAGTTTTAATTTCTTTTGTTTACATTTTCCTGTTTTAAGTTGTATTTTCCATATTGTATTAAACATCTTTTGAGGTAGCCTCCTAGGCCATGATCCCCTTCTTCTGAAAGTTGTTTCCCTTAATCTCAGGTGAGAGCCTTGTTTGCCATGTAATTCTTTATAGACATCCCATGTAATCCTTAACAAAAAAAGTACTCCTTAATTTTTAAAAATATTTTATTATTTAGTGTAGAGAGAGAGAGAATAAAAACACATGGTTGGGGGAGGGATAGAGGGACAAGCAGACTCCCTGCTGATCATTGTGGAGCCTGAAGTGGGGCTTGATCCCAAGACCCTAAGATTAGGACCTGAACCCAAGTCCGATGCATAACCGACTGAGCCACCCACATTCCCCTCTACTCCCTAATTTATCAATTGATAAACCTGGATTTTCTTATGGGCGTTTAGCCTATTAGTAGGATAAAGCTTCTTAATAATACTCACAAGAGGATTACCTTCATGTTAGTAATTAGATAGATAGATACACATATATACTTATGTATCTGTATAAGTTCATGTATATTACATATTTCAATTCAATATATTACGTATATTTCAATGGGACCCACCAGTCCATCTCACTGCTTGACAGAGTGAGGGGAAACCCAGATGAAACTGACATAAGCACAAACATGAATTCCTGGGCTTCTGTAACTGAAACATCAAGGGCAGTCTTAGCTTCAGGAATGGCTGAATCCAGGCACTCACAATACTTAACTAGGAATCTGTAGCTCGGCTGTTTTCCTCTGTGCTCTCAGGCAGGCTCTCCTGACCTAGCAAGCCCCAGCAGCCCCAGGCTTACATCCTGCTGGCTGGAAACTTTGGTGAAAACAGAGCCAAAATGGGTGGTAGGGTATCACTGAGATGACTTGGTTCATTTTCCTAACTCTGCTCCTAACTCCAATACCCTTTGGCTCTATAGAATGGGAGTGGAAAGGGGATAGTTTTCTGCTAGAAAATTACCAGAAGAAGGGAGATGGATGCCAGGTTGCTTCTCAGCAGGTGTCCTCTCTCAGATTTCACTTCTGTTTCTGCTCCCTTGGGCTATCTCAGTAGTGGACAAGCATCTCCCACTGGGGCCTGGGTTACCAAGTGCCCACTTAATTCCCAACTCAAGACAGAAAGTGCCTTTTGAAAGTGAAACAATGAGGTTGTTTCTTAAGGAGCTTTAAAAAAATACTTCCTCCTCCACTCCCCGCTTGAATTTAATCTTTTATATTTCCATCAGAAATAATTTCTAGTGTTCTTTCATCTGCAAATAAGAGCTGATGTTGTCTTTGTCTGTATGTATTATTTATCATTCAATTCATGGTGTGTCTTTGTCGATCAGCCTGTGGGTGTATGTGCCTGAATTTAAATGAGAATTTATCTGTGTGGTCAAAGAAATCGTTTAGGACATCATCTCCCAGAAGAGGCTGGCTGGGAAGGCAGCAGCTTGGCCTTGTGCTGGGTCCGTTGGATCTCCAGAGGGCAGGGAGCACTTCTCAGCTCTAAGATCAGCAGGCAGTGGGGATCTAGAAGCAATGAAGGCATTTTATGGATCAAACACAGCCTCAGTTCAGCACGATGAAGGATTTCTCGATTACATGACGGCGATGATGGAGAGTGGATGGTTAGCTCACTGTCCATTCTCTTGCTTCATGGTTTATAATTTCTCCAAAAGGAACAGCTGCAAGGAGAAGGAGCTGAAATGTAATTCACTAATTCTCTTCTACTTTTAAATGGTTATGAGTTTTTGTAGTTTGTTGGTAGGAATTGGAGGCACTGTTTGCACAAAAAATAAAAAATTTAAAAAAAAAAGCTTGATAGCAAGTAGCCAGCTTCTGAAAATAATATTCTCCCGACCCTCATCAAAGGGCTTCTATCCCCATGACAACAGGAAAACTCATGGATAGAAGCTGGAGTGACAAGCACCTCAGAGACCTTTTGCACACTCTGTGGACTCTGGGTTTGGTTTTATTTGTCCTGGCTGGAAACCGTCCATAGGGGCAGCCGCTAACAGCCCAGGCCCTCAGCACTGCAGGCGAAATGCAGAGGAGCCCAGACTTTACCTTGATAAATCCCTGAGTGCAGACCTCCTCTTTGGATGCACCTTTGAAGCAATTTTACTAAAAGGCCAGATGCTTTTTTAAAAGAATCACAAGTTGGACATTTTCCTTTAGTCTTGTTGAAACAAAATTTTTAGCAAAACTCTACAAAGGGGGTTCGGTTATTTTCCCCTCCTTCTTCCCTTCCCCAAATATAAACGGAGTGAATGAAATACAGGCAGAGCTGTCGCCAAACCGGAGAGACCAGGGTCGGGCATGAATAGCGACAACACGTGAACATGTGGCCGGCGTGCTCCCCACAGTCTGGTGGCACACACAACAATTCATACCAGGCATCGTGGCCTAATAAACTGGAAGGAATGTCAAACAACAAGAATTCCCTTTGTGAATCTCATTCGAGAACGCATTTCCGCATCAAACAAGTCTGTAGAGTACTGTGCATTGTGTGTGTTATTGGACAGGCCGTCCCTTTAAATGCTGCTGGAACCTGTGCTGTGTGTGAATGATGACCCCGGGAATAGGACTGCCTTCCCTTAGCCCCTTTGTTCTCCTGTCTTCCTTTTGCACTTTTTAGAGAATATCTTTAGTCCCTCACTTCATGGTGACTTATGTTCATTCTTGATGAAGAACGTCCTCCCCTTAAATTTCACATTTAACATGCAACAGAGAAATGTTGCAGATTTCAGAACAACTCACTTCCGGCTCAGGGTGTGGCGTATGTTCTCGATGGGAGCCCCCTTTCGGTGCTGGGAGCGCTTGTTATCTTTTCTCCTTCAGGGGGACAGGGTTCACCGACAGCCTTTTCTTTGTTGCACGAACACAAATCTCTTGGATGTAAGATGGGCTCTGCCTTCTAGAGTCCCCATCAGGTGCTGTGGAGTTAGGTGGTTGTGGTCAAGAGTGTAGACGGAGTGTTTGGGCTACCGGGGTTCAAGCTACAGTTCTGCCACGGACACATGGTGGTACTTTGGCAAATCATTTCTCTCTATGCCTTCATTTGCTTCTCTTTGAAACAGGGACAACGTACGCCATAGGGTCATTGAGAGAATTCCAGAACAGTGCTTGGCACTGGGTAAATTAAACTACACATTAGGGGGTGCTATTATTAGAGAGGGTTAGTACAGTGGCTAATACCTTTTAAATGTTTATTAGGAAACAAGGATTGTGCTAAGTAAGGGTTTCATAGGAGTTTTCACATCTAAGCCACACAAAGCCCCAAGGGGTACGTACTCTTACTACTGTGGTCTTGCAGAGGAAGAAACTCGTTAACCAATGTCCGTCGGTGAACTAGTAGGAGAAACAAGCTATCCACCTGGTTCTGTGTGATACTGAGACACATATACTTAGTGACTATACCGGGCTGTGTGTATGAGGTTTTGTTTTTGTTTTTGTTTTTGCTTTTTTTTTTTTTTTTTTTTTTCCGGTACTAGGAAAGGTTTGGATGGGCAAAAGCAACCTTTCCAGAGAGTGATTTTTGTCTTAGTAGTAGTACCTCATTTGGGTTTGAAACACTAATTCCCATTCCATAATTATTAGATCTGTGCAGATCATTTTAACTAACAAAGATATAAGTGGGTCCTCCCCATGAATGTCTTGGTGTGCTCACACCTCTCAGGTTCCCAGTAGAATACACATGGCCTGGGGAAAGCCTGGCTAATTTCAGAGTTGGATCCAAAGCCACATTAGGAGGAGTTGGTAGTGTCTTGAATGGGTCCTTCTCCTCTCTGAAAATACCAACGCTCTGTTCTAATAAAATCAGTTTGGTGGTCACCTGGGAGGACACCGAAAGTAACTGAGTCCAGAACACAAATTCTGATGAGAGTGAGAAGGGGCAGGAATAGGGGCTCTCCACAGGGGAGAGGCCAGGCAGGTGGGAGTACTTGAAGGTGGCAGACCCCTGAGATTGTCTGGGAGCTCCTGCATGAAGACATCAGGCAACAGAACAATTGAGAGTCACTTTTGTTTTATAGCTTTGCTTAGTTCTGGCATTGGGTACCCCAGGAAAGTTCAGGGATGGCTCTTGTCCTCATGCACCAAATCTCAGCCTCACATGTATGATTTATTTGGGTGTTTGGTAATGTTGTTGTGTTAAATTTCACCCTGTTAAAATAACTACTGTACTAATTTTTAAAAATCCTGCCGGGCAGTTGGACTGTCTGGAAATTGAAGCTGCTCTTTGTTCTTTCCCTCTTTAGCATGCATATTCTGGCTAAAAGATAACCAAACCCCAGCCTCTCAATAAACTCAGTGGACCGCTCTGTCTAGAAATTAGTATCTCCGTATTTATAGGGAGCCATCCCCTACCCCTCACCTTCTATGCCATTTGTAGGTCAGTCTCAATTCACAAAGGAAACATTGCCTTCTCTTTTTCTAATGGACAATGGCAAAGGATAATGGCTATTGCCAAAGCATTTTCAGATGTCCGGCAACGAAGCAGGTTGGTTTTCTGGACACCAGACTTCTGTTCAAGGTCTTGGCCCCATCTTCCTTGGTGCCCTCCAGTCATGTCACCTCCACAGAATAGGCTCTAACTGTCATGCTTCTACATTTATCTGCTATTCCCATGAGCATGGCATGAAGCTGAGTCTTATTTTTCCCAACTGTAAAATGAGTCCAACAGAAGTAACCAGTGCACAGACCTTCCGTGAGGATGAAATAATAATGCACAGAGCATCTCATCCAGGAGGAGCATCTCATCCCGGAGGAGCATCTGTCCCAGAGGAGCATCTCAACCCTTAGGAGCATCATTCAGGAGGAACATCTGTCCCAGGGGAGCATCTCATCCCAGAGGAACATCTGTCCCAGAAGAGCACTCAGGGAAACAGCTAGTATTCTCCTTCCAGTCTTGTTGGATCCTGGTCGTGTGTCCTCTTAAGTGTCACAGTTATAAAAAGGTAAGTATATTACAGTATCTTCCAGAGACTCACAAGAGAACCTTATGATTTTCTTTGACTAACTCCTTGCAGGGTGGTGCTAATTTACTTGGGCCTCTTTTCATTAGCATTACAGCAATGCCTCACACTTTCTCCAACCTAGAATTAAAATCAGGCTGCAGCTATTGCCCTCAGTTTTAGGAGGCATAAATAAACTT
Source organism: Mellivora capensis (assembly GCA_004024625.1). Classification (NCBI taxonomy): domain Eukaryota; kingdom Metazoa; phylum Chordata; class Mammalia; order Carnivora; family Mustelidae; genus Mellivora; species Mellivora capensis. The sequence goes on from PISX010000920.1 coordinate 184,620, forward strand.
CTCTGAGAGACTTAGAAACTTGCCTAGTTCAAGGTTAATTAGCTCCACATCTGCAGAGTGTGCGCATAGTGGTGCATTGCTCCCACCAGCTTAGAAACCTTGTGATTGATAGATCTTTCCGTGTTCAGGAGGGGGCCGCATTGTCCATCTCTAAGGGTTAAGGCATCCCTGCTTGTGTTGGGGGAGAGTGTGGGCCATCTGTCCACAGTGATCCAGGGTTTCAAATTCAGGGCCATGCCTTCTGTGGGGCGCTTTCTGAATGCAGTCAGCCTTAGCAATAACAAGTACAGGACTCTCTTGGACAAAAGAGTCAAGTAGAATCTTTCACATCCATCCTCTTTGGATTCTAGAATCCCAGGTAGGACACTTCCAGTGGCCATTCTCTCTGCTGTTCTTAAAGTCGGGGCATGTAAAGAGATTTTTGGGGGGTAGGGGTAGGAGGGAGGATTCTTTTCAGGACTGCCTTTTAGGACAAAGCACCTTGTAAAGTTAGCGTGGGCTATCTCCAATTCCTTCTTCCCATTCTTCTGCAGGACCTCTCGCATCAGATTTGGCCCCAGTCTCTACATCAGACTGTTCTTGTTGAGACCAATGGTGATGTCCATGCTGCCAAGCCCAATGCTTTAAGATCTCTTTTTACTGGACCCATTGGTGCATTTGACACAGTCAGCCATTCTCTACTGTTTCAGAAACGTTCTTTGCCTGCTTCTCAGAAGCCTCCCAATTGTCCTCTGGCCTTTCCAGCTGCTCCTCAGTTTCCTTTGCTGATTTCTCCCAACATCCCAGACTTTTGAGCACAGGCCCAGGTTTTTTGACATCAATGTTATGTGCTTACCCTCTCCGGGTGGTCCAGTCTCATGACAATAATAACCCCAGGATGCCGATGGCTCATTGACTCCTACCTCCAGAGTTTGCTTCTTCCCTGAGGCCCAGATTATATCAGGAATTGCTTGCACAGCATCTCCCCAGGATATCTGTGACAGGCTGGGTGATGGCCCTCCAGAACGTATCCATGTCCTCGTTAGTCCCTGCTGCCTGTTCTGTTACGTTCAGTGGTAAAGAGGACTTTACAGATGTGATTATGTTAAGGATAGGGAGATGATATTGAGATAGGAAGATGATCCTGGTTATCTGGGTGGGCCCTACATGCAATCACATGTACCCTTACAAGAGGGATGCACAGGGAGATTTGACAAGCAGAAGAGGACATGGCAATGTGACCACAGAGGCAGAGATGAAAGTGACGCAGCCACAAACCGAGGAATGCCAGCAGCCTCCAGAAGCTGGGAGAGACAGGGAATGAGTTCTCACCTAAAGGCCCTGGAGATGACATGGCCCTACTGACACCTTGATCTTGGCCAAGTAAAACTGACTCTGGCCTCTTGAACTATGAGAAAGTATGTTTTAGTTCTTTTAAGTCACCTGATTTCTGGCAGTTTGTTAGGGCTGCCATAGAAAACTAACACTATATCTAGGGATGTCTGGAAATCTGTACCTCAGGATCACACTCCTGGGATTCCCCACAAAGCTGCTCTCCTCATAGCTCTCCTTGTCTGAGAAGTGTACTTCTAGTTTCTCAGGCCAGAAACCCTGGACTCATCCATAACTTCTCTCTTTATTTCATCTTTCACATCCCACCTTATGAATCCTGCTTGCTTGACCTTCCAAATCTTTCCAGAGTCACCATCACTGTCAGTACCATCCTGAGTCATCATCTCCTATTAGAATCATTGCAAAAGCTGCTACCTTGTCTCCCTGTGTCCTCCCCTTGCCCCTGACACAGTCAAGAAGACCGAGCAGCAGCCAGAGATCCTTCCAGTGGCTCCCTTTCTGCACTGAAAGCAGAAGTCAAGGTTCCTATGACTTCCGAGCCCCTGTCACCTTCTTCTCCATCCCACGCTCCTCTGCTCCTCTCATATCATCCTGCCATTCTGATTTCTTTCTGATCTGTAATACTCCTGCCTTGGGCCTTTGCACGTGCTGTTCCTTCTGCCTGGAATGTTCTTCTCCCAGCTAGACAGCTCACTCCTTCACCTCTGCCAGCTCTTTAGATGTCACATTCTCAGTGAGGCCTCCCTGCTCACCCTGTGTACAGTTGTTCCCCCAGTGTAAATCCTCCACCCCACATGACCCTGTTTTCTTTTCCTCTTTAACATTTATAACTCCCTGATGTACTCTTGTTTATTTGATCAATTGTCTTTTCCCCTCACCAGATAGGAGTTCCATGAAGAAATGGATTTTTTTTTTCAGTTTTATCCTTTGCAGTATCCCCATGCCTAAAATAGCACTGCAAGGGCCTATTTAGCCAGAGCGATTCCATCTGGTTCAACAGCGATTTTGTTGTTTATGCAGTAAAACTTAAACTGACCCTGCCCCCCCCCCCCCCCCCCCCCCCCCCCCCCCCAGGGAAACTTACTTAAAAGCAAGCCCCGGAAACCAGTAGAATATGGCCGGCCAGTCCCTGATAACAGAGCAGGGATGAGTCGGGCCAGGTGGAGACATCCAATCAGTGAGGCATGCATACTGTCTCCCTAGCTACCAAGGAGTGTGGGCCCCACCTTTTGGGTGCCTTTTGGGCACCAATTCTGACCAAGGTGATAGGCTAGTTCAAATAGCTACTATGGAGTGAATTGTAATTCAATTGGCCACCAGTGTGTGACCTAGCATGACTGTGCAGCTTTCTCTGTGTGTTGCAATCTCATTGGCCACCTGTGTGTGGCCAGGCTCACCCACATGGTCTTTGCTCTATAAAAGTTAGTCTGTGAGGCTGGGAGGGGTCACCCTCTCTGTAAGAAGCAGCCCCGAACAGTCGGTTTGATTCTCAATGCTTGGCACGAAATAAAGCTTTGCTTGACTTTCGCTTTGTATCAGTCTCGCTCCTTTCATCACGGACCTATCATTGGGGGACCTTTCAGCACCTGACCCATAGTAAGTGCTCAATAAATTCCTGTGGAATGACTAATTGAATGAATTACCTGGTGGTCATTTTGGCCAGGAGAATAGAGATTCACAGTCCTTTCCCAAAGAACCTGTGGAACCCACACAGGCTTTATGGAGGTCCTCCAATGACCTACAGCTCAGAAAACTTTTGGTAAGAAAAGCATCCTTTGTTTAAAGTGAAGAGAGTGATAATTCCTGAATATTCTTTGGCCCCAGCCTCTCTTGCATTTGCTGTTTCTGTCTTCATTCACAGATGCTTTATTTCTCTTAAAGTTCTCCTACTCTTCTGAGCTTCCAGGGTTTCATCACTTATGAGAAAGCTAGAAATATCCAGAAACTGATGAAAATCTAGGATCATTTTGCTTTAATGGTTCAGTATTAGAAACAATAAAATGCTATACAACATTCTTCCCTGCAAGATCACTTGTGGCCATGTGAGATCCTTAGCTCTGCGCCTTGCATGGAGAAGGAGCTCAGTTAAGTCTCTAGTGGATACAGGAGCACCCAAGCACCCATCGCTCTCTCAGTGAACTCTCGAGTCCTTTTATGTATCCATACACAGAAGCGAAAGTATGAAATGTCACAACCCAGCAATGAGTTGCAAATTAGGACTCACTATGCCAGAATTTTTGACAATTACTCCTGTCACTGCTGCGTGGAAAAGGCAAGAGTTTTGACCATTAGAAGAACCTCATTGGTCTTCTGTGCCAGGTGTCACCTCCAAGCACCCCCCCAAATATCAACTAATTTAATCTTCATCACAACTCCACAAGATAGGGACCATGACTAACCTCATTTAAGAAAAAAAAAAGGAACAGAGGCACAATAATTGATTTGTGAAGGTCACTGTATTAAGTTTCCCAGGGCTACTATAACAAAGTACTAGAAACTGGGGGCTCACCTAACAGAAAAATATTGTTTCCCAGTTCCGGAGACCAGAAGTCTGAGTGCAAGATGTCATCAAGGCCATGCTCACTCTCAAGGCACTGTGGAAGGGTCCGTTCCAGAACTGTCTCCCAGCTTCTGGCAGTGGCTTGGCTTACAGCAGTGGAACACCGTTCTTCATAAGGAAGTCTCCCTGTGTGTGCACGTCTGTGTCCAAATTTCCCCTTTTTATAAGGACACCAATCATACTAAGTAATGAGCCCACCCTACACTAGTGGGACCTTATTGTAACTTAACTAATCGCATCTGCCAACAGACTTTTTTTCCAAATAAGGTCCCATTCTGAAATACAAGGGAATGATGACTCCAACACAGGAATCTTGGAAGGACATGATAATGATCATCCACCAGTTAGTAAGTGGCAGAGCTGGGACTTGAACCCTGTTCTGTGCTGTTGGCACCACAATGGGCTATGACCTATGCATGGATGGAATAGAGTAAACATGGTGGGCCACCAAATACTTGACTCCGGTACTTGCATTTATTGCCATCACACGGTGCTCAGGGTATCTGCTCTCATTTTCTGCCTTCGTGGAAAAAAATATAGGACTGGACCAGACGTTTCATAATTTCAATGGATTTTATGTGCTATCGACTGTTCTATTGCATTTTTGACCATTTTGGTGGTTCTCCTCTGGGATTTTAGAATGTGACAATGGGATGACATTGAGTAAAGGTTGGGGGTGGGTGGGCTGATTCCCCTTACCCTGGAACTAGCCTGAAAGCTAATGATTTATTTTTGCATTAATTAATCAGTAAATAATTACTGAGCTCTCTGAATTTGTGGGGCCATGTGCTGGTCACAGGAATAACCTGTGACCATGTCAGACATAAGGCTCATCCTCTCAGAGCTCACAGTCTTGTAGCAGATGGGCAGTTATGATGGGCGCTGTGAAGAGGGGTGCTGCAGGCCATGGGGGTCCAAGATCAAAAACCATGCAAGGAAGGCAGTGGTGAAGAGGCAACTTTTGTATTGACGAACACCAAATACAAGTATGGAAAGTTCTGAATATATTATCATACATGAAACAAAAAACAATAGTGTGGAGACACATGTGTAGGATTTAGATTGCTTTCCTATTAACCAGTAATGGGGAGAACTGAGAGGGGCTAGAGCAAGGGGAAATCCAATTAGCAGCTTTTCTGTGCCCCTTCACTGTGATTTTTGATGTCATGCCTTTCACTCCCCCACCCCTATCCGACCTACCTGATAGCTGGTGTCAAGATCAAGGTAGAAAACAAGACACTGGACAGTTAATAGTAACATGGGTAGTGTCAGGAGTCTCATTTCTGCTCAAGGTAGGATCCATTTTTATCTCAGTCCCCAAACACCAGAAATGGCTCTTTCCAACACACTCTTCTCTTCCTCCATTTTACTAAAGGGTGCAATGGTGCAGAGCACTGGTGGCCCTAGAGGACACGCCCAGGACAGCTCTCAGGGAAGCGTGTGTTTGTGTGTGTGTGTGTGTGTGTGTGTGTGTGTATGAAGCCAGTCCCCAAGGCACAGGGGAAGACCCAGCTGGCAGCCAACCTGGTGCAGAGTGTGTGGGACAGAAGCAGCAGCAACTTGGCCTGGCAAGAGGCCAAATCAGGCACCAGCCCTCAGAGGAGGTGTAGTCTGGACAGGGTGACACTAGAAGGAGGGAAATCTGATCATGTCAGAACACAAATCAACACACTGGTTTTCACTAGTTCTTGAATGAGAAAGAGGTGGAGTTGTGTCTCAGGTCCCAAGGCACGCCATCATCTGGAGTTGCATATTTAGAGATTTCTAAGTGAACTGTGTGGCCGTGTGCATCTAGTTCCTATTCCAGTGTATTGGTCAGTCTTTTCTCAGCAAACACTTTTGGTATGTTCCTAAAGTCCTTGATTAAAGGGCCCTCTTGGGGATCACTTTTGAGGGTTGTCTGGAGGGAGTAGACCCCACTTAATAAATCAAATCTATTCAATGGCCAGAGCAGGAAAACTCAAAAACCATTCCCTCCAGAATGGAGCTTAAACAAGGCTCATTTTAGTCTGAGTCTGTTAAACCTCACACCTGGATTACACAGCAGGGACTGTGTCTTGATTTTTACTTCCCACAGTACCAAATATTGTGCATGGTAGGCATTAAATAAATACAAATATACAAAAGATATATGTTGAATTCTACTACACGTTCTGACACTATCAGTAAATCCTGAACATTTTAGGCAGGGGTTTTCAGACACCCTGTTCCATCTAGTTTTCACTGGGTCACCGAGACCTATGAAGCTTTGAACCTCTAGTCCTGTTATGCATGCGTACTTGGCTACTAATGTGCTTGTAAAGCAGCTGACTCTACCAAAGTCTCCAGTGATGAAAGATTACCCCCGATGATGTTGGCTGATCACCTCCAGAATAGCAGGAGCACTGCTGTTCTTGTTGGTCTGTCAGAGTGAGCTGAGATGGTTCCTGCTGAATGTGGAAGACGGCAGATCCCAAAAGTGCGTCTCATGGGAAAATCTCTACCTTCCAACAGGTCTTTGAACGGTTCTCTTACCTTGAGAGGCAAGATATTTGATACCAAGAGTCTATAACCCCGGTTAAAGGACATAGCCATTGGTCAAGGTGTGGATTTTAATTCTTCATGTAGAGGTCAGAGGACCGCCACCCTCCTCGCGGGAGTTTTCAGCGTCGTGAGTCTGGGTTGTGAATTGCCGGGAGGTTAGGGTGATTATTGTCCTCCAAAAGGCAAAGTCAGAAGAGCCTGGCTTCGGTCTGCCTTTGATGCTCCATTCCACTCAGCTCTCAGAACTCACATGAACAATGTGTGTGAGCTTGCGGGGTCGAGGACTCTGGGATGTCTACCTACGCACTCAAGTCAATAAAACTTGGACAGAGTAATGGGTTTGGAGTTTGAACTCAGTAAATATATCTAAGAGTCTCTACTGGAAACTCCTTCCTTTATATTGGCCAAAGGAATTACAGCCCAACGGATACAGCCAAGTGTGTGCTCCACAGAAGCCAGCGCAGGCTTAGCCAGAGTTAAATGATGGTTCGATCAGGTAGCATGAAGAATACACAAAAGTGTAGGGTTTTTGTGGAAAGGCCCAGCTTGAATCTCCCATTGAGAGACAAAGAAGGACTCCTGAAGAGCTGCCTTGCTGTTTGGGTGCTCTAACTCCCCACACCCTCGGGGACAAACCCCTGCAGTACTCATGGCAGCTTTCTTGTTCATGAAGATGATGACCTTGGCCCAATAGGTTTTCTTTTGTTATATGTTCCAAATATTAAAGATTGGGCCAGTACACAAAGTGGCAGTTGCCTTAGCATTGGTATGAGGGTGGGATACATGTGGGTCCATGGTTTGTGTACAGAGAAAGCGCAGGAGTAGGGATAGGGGAGGACTATAAGATGCCCATGGTTGTTCCATCCCAGAAGCATTCCAACGGGATCTCTGCTGACGGCTGTTTGGAAGCATCCTCTGTGAACTGGCACACTCTTCCTCTGGAAGACTTCCCAGCTCAAGATTCAGAAACCGTCCAATTTACTCCTCACTGTGCAGATCGCTACACATTCTATCTGCCACTGTCAAGATACACAAGATACCCTTGGGCACCCGGGTGGCTCAGTCTGTTAAGCATCTGCCTTTGGCTTAGGTCATGATCTCAGAGTCCTGGGGTCGAGCCCCACATGGGGCTCCCCGCTCAGTGGGAAGCCTGGTTCTCCCTCTGCCTCTGCCTCTTCCCCTGCTGTACTCACTCTCTCTCTCTCTGTGTGTCAAATAAATAAATAAAATCTTAAAAAAGGGACACAAGATAGGGTTTTAGGGTTAGGAAGCCACAGGGAGCAGAGCAATGTAAGACTCTGTGATCAGGACTGATTACCTCCTGTGGAGTGCCAATGCAGGGTGCAGCGTGTGTGACTGAACCTGCTGCCCCAGTCTTTCCACTCTCTGTCCTTGCTCTTCCTGGGGCCCTGCTTGGGTGGCAGGAGAGTCTGGCCATAGACTTCTTTCCTCTCTCACTCATCATTTCTCGGCTATTCTGCTGTTAGTAGGGTGCACCCATCCCGCACCAAACACTGCTATTTTTCAGCTTCTCCTCTTCTATTTCCAAGTCACCAGATCCGTTCAGGGAGTCAAAAGTCACTGTCTTCAGGAAAAGAGTAGACTCCTACCCTTCTCTAATTTCAGAATAATTCTGCAAGGATATCAGTATGCTCATTTAAGATCATTTCTGCATGCATGCATTCCATGGATTTGGACACCTACCGTTCCACCAGACTTTAATGAAATCTTCTGACTTAAACTCCTCCCTCTTTAGGCTTCTTGTGATGTGACCCTGCCCTACCAACCTGATCTTTCCTCCTACTCCGGTGTAAACTCTGTCACCATGGACACACAGGAGATTATTACAAGCATGCTGCTGGAAACCAGCCTTGGCCACACCTGCTGTCCGCGATGTTGTTGGTGCTTACCACACCGCACCTCGCCTCGATGAGCGCGCAGCATAGCCTCGGTTATCCACAGATGAATCAGTCTGTGCAGCCACAGTCTTTGAGCACCCACGAGATCGTCAGGAGGGAGTATCTGCAGCTGCCTCGTGCAACTGAAAAGGGAAATGTTGAGAAACAGGAATCTGGGGCAGTTTCTGCTTTGAATTTGGTCCTGAAGCTAATTTAAAAGGCTGCCAGAAATCTGGAACCACTCTGCTGGCTGGAAATTGTTGGTGAAAGTGCAGAAAAGAGTGTTTCCTTTTTCTTGAGGCCAGTTTGTAACATCCTGGAAATGGCCCTTGGATCCCAAAGTCTCTGTTCTCTGTGCACTGATGTCTTCACTGGGGCCATGTCCTCTTTGTCGGGCTGTCTTCTCCCCCAGATTGAAGTTAACCTCAACCTCATTACATTCCTTCAAGTCTTGCCTGTTATCCCACCACGCCATCCCCCAGTATTTGGAACAGTGTTGTCAGTCCTCTCCTTCATTCTGGCTCCTGGAATTCATTACCAGCCTTTCCTCCTTCCCCAGAGATGACCTGAAGACTCACCAGCATCAAAATGATCTTCCTCCAAAGTGCTTATTAAATGACCCTTTACATGCAGTGCTGAGCTGGGCAAAGCACCAAGTCAGTTCAGGGAGCAAGGTCCATGCTCCTCGGGGTGTTGCCCTTCTGTAAACAACAACATGGATAGAATGCTCAAGACTTGGTTTGGGGGAGATGGCTGGCTCAGTGGAGCATGCGACTCTTGATCTCAGACTTTTGAGTTCGAGTCCCATGTTGGGTATAGAGATTATTTAAAAATAAAATCTTAAAAAAAAAAGACTTTTGTTTAGTTAATACTTTGTTTTCCCTTTACTCTTTCTTGTGCATTATTTTTCCCTGCCCCACATTTTTTTTTGTCTGTAAAATGGGAATAGGATCACTTGTCTGTTAGAGCTATTTCAAGGAACAAATGAAATAATTTACTTGAAAGTGCTTTGACAACTATAAAGTCCCATGTACATGATTGCCATTATTTCCAGCATCCTGCATAATGCCTGGCATCTTGGTGTTTGGTCATTTTTTTGTTGAAAGAATCAGTGAATGAATGAGTGGAATTAAAAACATAGTCTCTGCACTGTGTTCAGAATCAGGAGGGGAAGAGGTTGTACACACATGAAATACCATGAGAACACTATGTAACGATATCCCACCCACTGAGATGCCTCTTCTGGGGTAGTAGCAATAATCTAGAATGTAGTTGAAGCCAACATCCCAGGTCAGCCAGAATCAATGTCCTTAAGCAGATACACCAAAGTGTATGCACTTTATTCATTGAGGAGGTCTTCCAACACAATCTATTTACTTTTATGATTTTGTTCCTTCTTCTAACAAACATGTTTCTCCAGGCTCCTAAACTCCCGGCAACATTTTGGAGGAACCGGAACATGGAAACCTCCTGCTAAAGGGACTTTATTGTGGGTCCCAGAGGTATCACTGTAATACAGCCTTGTGTCATAATTGATGTTTTTAAGGATGACCATTTGTGATCAAGTAAAATCTACAGTAGATTTAGTATCTTCTGCAGTCCTTTAAGTTAAAGAGTACATTTTGGAAATGTTAAAAAAAGAAAGGAAGTTCACATACTTACATCATTAACTGCAGTGGTCAGAAAGAGGCAGGGTGAGTGTGGCATGACCAAGTCAGGGCCGTGGAAGGACACTGTCTAGGTTGGGTGCCTAAGTGCTGAGAGGCAGAGGCTTCAAGCAGAGGCCAGTCACAGTGGCCGTCTCTTCTCGGAGGAGAAGTTGTATCACTAATGGTTGTTTCAACAGGGGGCTTACTCTGTGCTCTGCCATGTTCTGACTTTGTCTGTATTAATACATGAAATTCTTGCAACAGCTCTCTGAGCCAGCCTTGCTATTGTCACCCTTTTACAGATGATGGCACTGAGACCCAGAGAAGTTAACCTGCCCAACCAAGGTCAGACAGTGGTGGAGGTGAGTCTGGTTCCAGACCCTAGGCCTCTCATCACTGTGCTAATTGCTTCCCCACATTTTAAGAGAGGAGAGTACAACTCATTGATAAGGGAAAACAATAGCAGCAAGGCATTGAGCGTGAATAACGAAGGAAAAAAATATTGAAATGGTACTTTAACAATCATGAGATCGTGAAAGTTGCTGTGAAAAAAAATCCATGAAAAAAATGGTGGCTTGGGGAATTATCTGAATGATGTACTAGGAGAGACCATCATTTGAAAATAGGGTACATCTTATATAGCAGGGAAGACTGTGGTTTCATAAATCTTGTTTTGCATGTGGTTGTGTGTGTGTTGGGATGTGAGATAGATATATATATATATATATATATATATATATATATATATATATATAAAATATTTTTCCCCCTGTCTCACTGCCCTGTAGACTCTGTGATCTAACAGCTCGATCCTCATTGTCTACTTTTTCCAAAAGGAGGAACTATATCAGACCAGCTGGCTTTGGTTCACTAAGGGCTCCTACGGCAGGCTGTTTCCTTAGGCCCACGGTGAAGTGCATGAAAGACCATTCAGGCAATAAACAGACATGGACTGAGCCCCTCTTGTGTGAAAGTCTTTGTGCTAGGCTCCTTGGGCTCTGGTCTTTTTGATTTAACAAAAGTATGTCTGATGTAAATTTTAAAATGGCAGAGAGAAAATTTTGTTTTGAAATGGGAGAAAGAAAACAAAGTCCTTTCCCTGTGTGTCTCTGTAGCCTGACAAGCTTCAGTTTAAGGGTTGGCTTTAACTCTGTTTTCATTTCCAGTGGGTATGCTCTGAGTTGGCACACAAATTCAATGTGTGAATGGTGTGGGAGTTGAGAAAGTTGCACTGCTATTTCTCTTCTTAAAATTAACAGTGGAATCCTTATGAGAGCAGTGTAGGCTCCGGAATGTGCTGCACACGGCTCTCTAACTGCATAATTAGGGAGTTCTCCGTAATAAAATCGTCCTCATTCTTGCCAAAATTGATACCCCTCCTCTGCACCCTCCTTCGAAAGGCAACTGACTGACAGGTGCGCTTCAGACTTCTCCAAGGTCTAGAATTTCACACTGTCAGTGTCACAGCCACACCCTGGCCATTAGAGCTTCTCAGGTGAGCCTTGTGGATGCGTCTACGGGCTGCCATTAGCTTCCTGCCTGTTCTGAACTCGCTGTGGACTCCTCACCGATCCACAGTACGCGCATGCGCACACGCACACGCACGCGCACCCCCAGGCAAGGTCAGTCTCCAGTGGCTCATGGCTACCTTCAGAGGGAAAAGCTCTCTGCACAAACGTGGTCGTCATGGAAGCTTGCTAAAAATGCACACTCTCAGGCCCCACCCGTACCCCACTGGATCAGAGTCTGCACTTTAACAAGATCCCCCTTGTGATTCACAGGCACAGTAACTAAGAGAAGCCCCACGGCAGACTCTTGAGAGCAGCTCAGAGGGCAGTGCTGATTTCTCTACTAAGTCTCAACCCACCAACCAACTAACCAACTAGTCAACACCTCCATTTCTATGGAACACCCGCCATATTTACCATGATAACCAAGGTACGTGGTTAGCCGTGCAGAAAGCAGAGTAATAACAAAGTGCTGTCCTTGGGTTTCCCAAGGAAGTCTCCCTCATCATGGTCATAGGGTTAAAGACAACAACTTAGCCCTGGAAAGTAGTAATGGTGGGAGGCATCCAGTAATTCTGCGGTCCCCGCGAATGCAGAAGTTGGAGCACAGCTTAGGTTCCTGCAGTTACTATTGTAATGACTTCATTCTGGGCAGTCCGTGCTGACAGTAGGGAAAATATCTGGTTTGGTGTTTGACAAAGAAGCAATTGTCAGGGCAGCTGAGCAGGCATGAAGGTAGGCACTGTGTCCTGTTGCAGCTTAGAACTTCTTCAAGAAATCCCTAACTAGAAGTTTGTAGTTCTACAATGGTTGGATGTAAGGGTGATCTGGCTGCAGCATAGGTCACCCCACTGATAGCCAGAGCTGAGCCAGCTCATCTGGCCGGTTAGGTGTTTCTTCCTCTCACTGCTCCAGGTACATGCGTCCCTCTTGAAGCTGCAAGCTCTCTTGATTGAAGAGGATGAATTTCCCTCATAGAAGAGGACCGTTCTTTAGTCAAGGATGGAGCAAGGAACTTCGCTCCCCTTCTAGAACCCTCAAACAAGCTCACAAGGTCCATTTGTAGAAGAATGTAGGGTAGTCAAACTTCCAAGACTCCAGACACAACTCATTGTTAGATGGTGCCTATGACATTCTGCTTTTCTTAACAAGGCATTAAAAAAATAAAATCGTTATCATGTTCATTTCTCAGGGATATATCTATTACATATTTAAAGCCTTCATTTCAAGCTCTTGAAGCCATGTTTGACCCTTCACTTTCTGCAACATCCAGCTTGCCTGCAAGGTTATTCATTCTTCATTATTTTTTAAATGCTTTTCCATTCACTTCTTCCCCCATCTCACACCCCACCCCTTCCTGTGCTGTCACTGTAGTCCAAGCTGTTCTAGCTTCTGTTTGTAACAGTTATTAGATGACTTTCTTGCTTCCAAAATATTTCCCCAAATACATCCTGAAAATTTCTTTAGCTGCACAGAGTTTCCTAAGATGATGTTTATCAGGTCACTTCCCTGCTCCATAACCACATTGATATTCCATCTAAATTTTCTCCCCCTAAATTCTCACAAAACTTCTGTGACTTGACTTCATGTCACCTGGGCAAACTTACCATTTATGGTCAAAATATGAATTAAAATTCCCTTCCCAGTAGCATTCTCTCAGAAAAGAGAAAAGTCACTTTATATTGAAGTTTTTCATGAAGTTTGTAAAGAGCATCTGTAATGTGGGTGTTTTCTCAACTACTTTATTTGCAACTAAAATCACTCACTGGAGGACACGTATTAGACTAATGTCAGTGCTAGTTTGGGAGGCTTATTGAGGTTACCTGTTAGAATCATTTAAAAAATGCAAGCAAAAAAAATTTAGTGTGGTTTAGTAACCACATCTGAGAGTATGACCTCACTCTTAAGATTTTTAAAGCAATTATTTTTTTAAAGATTATTTAGAAAAATACAGCAGACAGTAAGAAGTTACTCTGTGGTGATCACAAGCATGCAACTATAGAAAGAAGATTAAAAACAACAACTGACCTAAAGAGATGGAACTGGTAAATCACAGCTTGGCTAAGACATTCAGTAACAACTTGGCACATGGGTTTATGTCAAACCTTTATGTCCAGCACTTTCCATGACAGTAAAGATGATGTGCTCTGTAAATTGCAATGCACGACTTGAAATAGAATTGTTAAGTGATGACAACGACATATACACAGATACATAAGAAGTGTTTCAAAACCTGGGTTATAAAAAGTGAAAATGGAGACAAGCATTTGTACACTGTGTGAGACAAGATTCTAGAACAGCACACACATCAGACACAGATGTGTTGCCCAGGTTGCCTTCAGGGAGTGAGTTGTATACAAGCTGTCAGGGCCATTGGGCCTCTCCATGAAGACAGCTTCCCACCCAAGGGCTCACTGTCAGGGAAGCCCACAGTCTGGGACTGAGCAACATGGAAAGACAAAGACCCGGCCACTTGGCTTTACCTGGGGTAACTGATAGGCAACATCCTCCCACCCCTCCAACTCCCTGCAGGTTGGCAGCATCTTTGTCAACCCTATCTCACAACTTAACATCTTCCTGCCCAATTCTGCTTCCCCCACCTTCCTTCCATTGGTGTTAATAAACATTTTGCACCCCAAGCTCCCTCTCAGCATCTGCTTCCAGAGAACTTACCCTGTGACATTAATAAATATTGCACTAAGATGTTGATTAGTTTGTCTGTATGCTTACAAATTTATACAATCAGGATGTTGGTCATAATTTTTTTAAAAATCATGTCATTGGGAAGATGGGGTATCACCTTATGAGCAAGCTATTTGATTTGCATATACTCAGTATTTCCATCACTAACGTATTCAGGCCAGTCCACTCCTTGTCCTCACATCCCATGCCCTGCCCCCTGTATCCCACCCCACTGCACTCATCCCTGCTCTGAGGTTCTGCCTCATGCTGTTCTCTCCACTGCAAATGCTCTTTCTTCCACTCTCTAGCACATCCAAATCCTACTCATTCTTTAAGGTCTTAAAGAAAGGGATTATATCCTCCATGAAGATCTCCTTGCCTTTAGTAGCCCTCTCTTACTATTCCTTTATTTTTAAATTAAATTAGATTCTATTGTGTGTTAACAATATGACTCAGTTAAGTACAGCTATTCTCTAATTGTTCCTGTGAATTAGATACTAAATTTATACCTCCCAGTACCTGATATTGCACAGCACATATGGTGGTAACCTTTTTAAATGGCATCGTTAGGGGCGCCTGGGTGGCTCAGTGGGTTGGGCCTCTGCCTTCGGCTCGGGTCGTGATCTCAGGGTCCTGGGATCGAGCCCCGCATCGGGCTCTCTGCTCAGCAGGGAGCCTGCTTCCCCCTCTCTTCTGCCTTCCTCTCTGCCTACTTGTGGTCTCTCTCTCTCTGTCAAATAAACAAATAAAATTAAAAAAATTTTTAAAAAATGGCATCTGTTAGCATCCCTGTGGGATTCTTATTGTGTAGAAACATACTCTGGGAGCCACGCCCTGACAGATAGTAGAGTTGGTGTCAGATCTGAGAGCAAAGCTATGCCTTGATGTCACAGTGATGGACTCTCCTGGGAGATGAGCTGATGACAGCTATTCCCAAATCCAAGGTGGGGAACATGGCCTCCCAGCCAGGTAGAGTAGAGTGTCATTGCAAGCACAGGATGCCAGGAGAAGGAGCAGGGAGAGGGAGAGCCAGTTAATTCCGATGACTCATGGGTAAAGGTTTGCTTTGGGTAGCCAGTCTCAACTCTGGTTACATGTTAGAATCACCTGGGGAAGCTTTAAAATCTTGGCACCTGGATTTCACCTTGTAGATGCTCATGTCATTGGTTTGAGGTGGGTCCTATGATATTCAAAAGTTCTCCCGGTATTTTTTTTTGGCCTTTTTAAACAAACTTTATTCTAAAAAAATTGCCAATATTCTTTTTTTAATTACCAAATGTAGTAGATATACCCATATCAAAAAGATATATCCACATCCTTTTTTTAAAAAAATTAACATATAATGTATTATTTGCTTCAGGGGTACAGGTCTGTGATTCATCAGTCTTACACAATTCACAGTGCTCACCATAGCACATACCCTCCCCAATGTTCATCACCTCCCACCCCTCCACTCTTCCAGCAACCCTCACTTTGTTTCCCGAGATTGAGTCTCATGGTTTGTCTCCCTCTTTGGTTTCGTCTTGTTTCATTGTTCCCTCCCTTCCCCTATAATGCCCTGTCTTGTTTCTCAAATTCCTCATATCAGTGAGATCACATAATAGTCTTTCTCTGATTAACTTACAGTGATTCTAATTGCAGCCAAAGGTGAGATTTCTCCAAAACCACGGCTTTAGGGAAATGGGAATGAGAACATTTAAAATACTTTCTTCTTCTATGCTCCGGGTTTCCTTTATTGAGTATATCTGCTGTACGTGAAATTGCTCTGGGAAGCTGTCAGCCACTGCTCTGTAAACTACTGTCTCTGTAGCTTGCTTTGACGCCCAAGCCTCCTACTCCCAGTGGGGTCTGAGGACCACCAGCACTGATGCCACCCCAGAGCTGGTAAGAAAAGCAGTATTTCAGGCTCCATCCTGATTCTGAGTCATGATCCCCACACTACTTGTATTTGTTTGAGAAGTACTAGACTAGATAGAGTTGTTCCGTAAAAAGCAGCTTCACACCTGTGATCCAAACCAACCAACCAAGCAAGCAAGCAAGCCAACAAACTCTATGACCCAGACCGTCAGCCTGTGTGGCTATGTCTAGATTTATCTTCAGGTCAAAGCACATCTCTCCTGCTCAGCAGTCACCCTGGCCTCCTATACCTCACTTCCGCAATCCTGGTGGATGGCTGCTATCTCTTGAGGGAAGGCCTTGGTTCCCCAGACTGAATCTTTCAAAGACCAGTTGGTCAAAGTTTTAAGTTAGGCAATCTGGAATTCATGAAAACCTGTCTAGCTGTGTTCCCCCGATGTGGTCAAAGCAGATGGAAAACAGAAATGTAATTTTATTTATATAGATAACAAATTATGTCAGTAACAGTTCTTTTCTTCCTTTGTTTTGGATGAAATAAAGAATGGGGGGAAATCAGAAATGTGGTCCCCAAGAGATTAGCCAAATCATCCAAACGGATGTGAGCGGGCTACAGAACAGACTTACTCCAGGTGTTCCTGGAGAACTAAGCTGGTCGAAGGAAGAGAGAGGAGTGAAATAGAGCCCTCGAATGCCAGTGATGAACTCTTCTCCCTACAGAGGCGTGTTAGCACAGCCACCACCATATATGACGGCGACTTGGCCCATCACTGAGTGCCTCACAGCTTGAGTCGAAGCCTCCCACTGGGTGTGCTTGTAACCTTAACAGAAGGACTTAATTGTAAATTTTCCTCACAATGAAAACCAAACAGACCAAAACAGCCTCATAGTTTTGCAATGAGTAGACGTTCTAGATTACCAGCCCTGTTCTTTCTCTCGCCATTACCAAGCTCATGGAAGGTCTGTCATTCCAGAGCAAACGCAAGTAGCTGACTATTCACCTTCCTCTAGTAGACTGCTTGTGTGTGAGTTCATTAGCTCCCTTATTCATTTGTTCAACAAACATTTATTGGCTGCTTTTCTCTAGGAACCGTGCCGGGGAGTGGGGACACATGCCCCTGTCTACCTAAAGGTTGGAGAAGAACACTTTGTGGATAAACTGTCAAACTAGATTTTTTCTGGAAAAACATTATATGAAAGGTGAAACTATACTGCATCACCGATAGAGAATACTAATTTATTAATATAAATGATAAGATTGCTGTTAGAGATGTGCTGGCACATCTGCTTTAAATAGTAGATGAAAATTAGATATTTGTATAAATTCAGTCCTTCTGAAGACAACTTGTTTTCTTCTCTTCAGAATAAGACACCAGCCCCAAATCTGATACTAGTAACTTTGAAAGCAGTGTGGCGTGCCTGGTACCTTCATGGTCCTTCTGCCTTCTTCCATCACGGTCTGAGCTATGGCATAATAATCAGGTCAGATGTGGCCAAGTGGCAGTCCGAGCACCACAGGATTGCAAGAGAATCACTAGAAATGTGACCACCTTGGGGATTGGAATAGTAATGTCAATGGTGACACAGCAAGGCCGAACGAGCAGGCTTTGTTCATTTTTGCTCACCTAGTTATTCAAGAGGGTAAAAGGGAAAGACAGCGTTCCTGATTACACATCAAAGCTGCTACGCCCCACCCCCACCCGGCTAGTTTATGCAGAGAAAGAATTCAGTGGCAGCATATTGGGTAGCTCACAGAATCCCCAGGAAGGCTGCAGAACTAGTCACAGAAAACGGGAGTCTGGGCAGGGGGAGCCTGTCTGTGAGGGTCACATGGCAGCAGCGACCCAGTCAGCCCATTGCCATTGGTGCTGCCCTCTCCACAGAAGGGCTCTGGACATCATTACAGCCATCACCATGACAACCAGCAGTTGTGCCTATGCTCTTTCCAAAGTCTCAGTCGGGAGCCTTCAATCAGCCCAGCCCAGGTCACACATCCACATTGTAGCTGCCAATGGATGAAGAAAAACTTTGTTTGGCAACTTCTGGGCACCTGTAGTAAGAAGTGGGGCCCTGTCTCCCACTGAGATGCATATTCTAGAAGGTTTATTCCCAAATAAGAAAGGTGTGTGGGTTTTGGGCAACCAAAAATATGGCATATGTCGATTAAAGGTTGTGTCCATCTGAGTCCTCCTATTCCATGCCCCTCACCTGTGGTCAGAGTCTGCGGAAGGTTAGGTGCCCTGGCTTCCTTCAGAGGGAAGAAAACAAGTTGGAATTCCAAACAAATGGCAGACAGGTCGCATCTCTGCTGGATACAGTTACCAGAAACCCAACCCAAATTAGCTGAAACCAAACAGAAACACTCTTTTAAGAATACGAGGGAGGAGTGTATCTCATGGAGCGCAGGGGTGACAATTGCTAAGATTTTGGCAAATGCCACAGATCTGGCAACTTGAATGCTGGCGGGATTCTGCCGCTAATATTTTTATAATTAATAGTAATATTTGTGAAGTACTTATCATGGGCTCGCAGTTATTTTTAATAACAACTCTATGAGATCTGAATGAAAATGACTCACATTTTACAGAGAAGGAAGCCTGGAGAAGTTAGGGCATGTGACCAATACCACATAGTTGTAAGTGTGAGAACAGGTGCGGACCTGTGTCTTCAGTCCTCATCATGCTGTGTTCTCCAGCCTCAGAAATGACAGGAGTCTTCTGCCCTGCGCTCTGCAGACCCCAGGTTTCACACCTGCTGTCCATCAGCCCCAGAGAGATCACACCTTCCTGTGTCCTATGGCCAGGCTCCCAAGAAAACAACTGTGATTGGCCAGCTTGGCTTAGTGTCGCCCTAAGGGGCTTTGCCATAACCAAATAAGTGGGGTGTGCGAGGTGAGGGTGTAGGGCTTTAGGGGGAAGCCAAATGTCCCCCAGAAAATAGGGATTGTTGGCAGCCAAACAACTGTTAATTACAAAATTCAATGTTGCCTTTTGTGGGACTTTTCATTTTGCCATAGTCTCTAGACATAAATTTCATTTTCAAAGGCAGTGACTAACTCCTTCCACGTATCGGGGAACATCTATGTCTCTGCTCACTTTTACAGAACTACTTTCCTCTTTTATTGTTTTCATTAGAAAACCCAAGTTTTCTTATTTCATGCTGTGCTTGATTTTTTGGTAAGTTACCTTGGAACCTTTATGGAAGTGGGTGAGGCATAAATCATACATTAAAAGAGAAAAAGACTATCTGGTTGTGCTGTCCAACAGGGTAGCCTCTAGCCACATCTGACTATTCAAATTTAAGTTAAACTAATTAAAATTAAATAAAATATTAAATTCTGTTTCTCCGTCACATGAGCCATATTTTAAATGCTCATAGCAAGCACAATATAGCTCTATGGTATAGAATATTCCCTTATTGCAGAACATTCTAGTGGACAGTGTTGCTGCAGTGGTTTCCAACAATGGCATGGGTGGTCTTTTGAAATAATGACCTCCCTAATGAAAGGTGCTTGGTAACCTGGGGTGAGGCCCTTCCCCCCACCCCCCAGTTCCCAGGAGTTGTGAGTTCCAGTTCTCTTTCCCACTGCTATGCTTCCTCTTGATTAATTCCTGATTTGCTTCCATATTCATTTTCTCAGAGCTGACATTTGCGTCACATAAACGAGTTATTTCTTTTCTTTAGTAGAAAAGGTGTGCAACTGTAATAGAAAGTTCTTGGGCTGGAGGGACATTTGTTGCTGATACTGAAAATTTAATGCACTTGCTTAATTACAGTTGGGACTGAAGGAATGTACGAGCTGGAAATGCTGGTTAACAAAATGAAATGTTTAGACGTGGAAATTCTTCAAGAGCCCAACAACAGAGTCCCCATGTTCTGCGTGGTAAGGACGTTTTCATCCTCTTTTTAGAACTGTACAGAAAAGATAAATTATTCTTGGTTGAAATGGCTCTCAATCTTTAACATTACTTTGTCCCCATTAGAACAAAATTTATTTCCATACAGCGCCCATCCACAAATTCTGCTTCTACCACCTACTGGTTCCTTTAGATCCTGTCTGAAAAGGTTTACAGCTGGTACTCTTTATAGTAAATTCTGCCCTAGAGTGGGAAGGGAAAGAGGCATGGCTTTGGAGGCAACTGGCCATTGATGGAGAGACACCCCTCCAAGATGAGTCAGAGGTCTTGTAAGAGTGGGGGCTCCTCTCCACTCCTTGACTGTGTGCTGCGGAGATGGTAGGAAGGACATCCCCAGGGATGACCCAAGCCAGAGAGAGTGGACCCCAGATGCAGGACCTTCCAGGTCACTGATGATTCTCATACCCTGAGAGTGGGACAGTAACAGCGGACTCCAGATCCGAAGGAACACAGGGGCTGGAACAGTGTGGCCTGTGGGTTGCAAGAAGTACCCTTACAAAAATCAGGACAGAGCAGGCACCTGATAATGATTATGATTCAGTTGCCCATCATCTCTGTGGAAAGGGGACTTGGAGTCATATTTGACTTAAGTTACAGGAGGCTGAAAATATATGCTATTGATCGTGCACCTGAATTTCAGAACTAAAACTCTTGCTTGCTGCAGTTGAATCTACTGAGGTTGGACATAAAATCCGAGGGTCCAGTAAGGGCAGTGTACGTGCGACTGACACAGGACCCAGATGGCTTTCTAGCAACTGGCAGCCAGGACTGGAGAGTTGCTTTCCATACTCTGAAATACTGATGAGACTCAGTGTTTTGTGGCTGAGTTTCATCCGCTGACAACCTCGAGGGGGCTAAGAGTGAGCTTAATTTTGTTCTGCCAGATCTTAAGTTAGGATAGCATGTGACTTAGCAATTGAGGCAATCATATTACATGTGGATTTGGCTAAGTGATAGGTTGGTATGTATATTTATTGGTCTTTGGAAAAATGATTATTATTTCTCTGAGTTCAAGTGGAAGCTCTCATAACTGACCTCCATGTAACTGATTGGCCAGATTAACTAACTCCCCGTTTCCTTTGTGAAACAAACTGATGGTAATGGAACCAATGTTTGTATCCCCTTGAAATTCGTATGTTGAAATCCTAACCCCCAATGCGAGGGTATAGGAAGTGGGTCTTTGGGAAGTTATTAGGTCATGAGCCCTCATGAATAGGATGACTTCCTTGATAAAAGAGACCCCAGAGAGTGCTTCCCTCCACCATGCGAGTACACAGTGAGAAGGCAGCCGTCTATGAACCAGGAAAGTGTCCTCACCGAACACAACCATGCTGCCACCCCAGTCTGGGGGCTCCCAGCCTCCACAACTGTGACAAAGAAATTTCTGTGGCTTAGTAGCCATTCAGCTTGGTATTCTGTGATAGTAGCCTGAGCTAAGACACTACTACTGCCTGTAGCCCACCCAGGGAGGGCTAGAGGCTGCTGTGATAGGAGGATGCTCTTTCGTAGGTTCACTGTGTGTGTTTGCTTCTTTCCTAACCATTTGACTGTATTCCAGTAATTACACACTCTGACTATGTATTATTAAAGCCTGTAATACAAGAGTACCTCAAGAGAGGAATGCGTTACTGGTGAAAATTAAGCTACTGCTCTGGAAAGATTCAATGAAGGGAAGTTGTTTAAAAAGTGCTGTTGAATTATATTTGGTGGCTCTCAGTACAGTATCTAGAAGAATTCTTGAATCAAGATGCTTTGAACTGTCTTTGAAGTCTCATTTCGCTAAGGTGACCCAAATGATCGAACGTAGAGGATCCATTATGTGTGTGGTTCACAAAGAAAGGGGACAAGACAGCACTCTTACCAGCAAATCCATATTCAAAGGCAGGCGTTGGCCAAACAAAAGGATTGGTGAGTGAATACACATTTTAAGATTCCTGTTGGAACACAGTGTTTGCTGTATATATGTGGCATTTGGGTGTGTGATCCCTTTTTGTGCGAATGCATTACCGCCCTCTACCGGTCAGAAGGGAGGGATGCCGCCCATGGATTGCGTGGAAGCCCCACCCACTGTCTAGTTTTGGAGCATCTATTTTCATGTAGAAGTGCAGGTTTCCGGTTAAAATGCCGGCTGACAATGTAGTCGTGGTTACATCAGTATAATGCTATTGTTTTACATCGAAAGTGTTTTCACCTATTTATATAAGAACGTTTTGTAACTGGGTAATGAACCCCTTCACCCCACCCCCACGCAATTTTATTGCCTTTTAATTACACTCGGTAATATTTTAAAATAGCTATTGGTTTCAGAAGCAGTGGCTTTCACAAGGTACAGCTGTGTTCTCTGGTGCCGCTACACACAGTGACCGTGCGAAATAGAAATGATTTTGACCAAAGAAAGGTCCGATCTTCCTATGAATGGAAACAATAACGTGTGCACTCGAGAGCTCCCTCCTCACACAACATAGGACTTTCTGCAGGAAGGAAGAGCTTCTCGAAGGGAAGTCGGCGATGCCGCAGCCCTGGCGAGATGGCGGCGGGCTCCTCCCACCTCTGCGGCAGCGTCACCATCAATTATGCAGGGCTCTGCGGCACAGCCGCGCCTTCTTTGTCACCGGCGCCCGCAGTGCGCGGCTACGTTAGCCCGCTGCGCCATCTAGAGGCCGTCCGTGCTCATCGCAGGCTGGCCCCGGAGAGGCAGAAACTGCCCTCATGGAGCCGCGCTTAGCTTCCAAGAATGGACCTAATTTTATTATTTTATTTTATTTTTTAAAGATTATTTACTTGACAGAGAGACACAGTGAGAGAGGGTACACAAGCAGAGGGAGCAGGAGAGGGAAAAGCAGGCTCTCCGCTGGGCAGGCAGCCCCGCGTGGGGCTCGATCCTACGACCCTCAGATGATGACCGGAGCCAAAGGCAGCCGCCTCCTGACTGAGCCACTCAGGCGCCCCAGAGAATCTAATTGTAAAAGGCAAAGGAAAAATAAGTGTGGTGCTTATTCATTTGCTTGTAAGAGGAACCATTTTAAGGCTAAAAACGCCAAGTGTCAATTGCATAAACTAAATAAGGATTACCAAGCATCTGCCCGTCAGTTTGTGAGTACCAGGGCTATGCTGCTGAGTCTCATCAGACTCCAGTGTCACCTGACATAGCCTAGGAGGGAAAATCCATATGGATCTGGTAGGACAAGTGAAGGTAGGAGGGAGGGGGTGGAGGGGTGGGGGTGGGGGACCCACAGCGCAGCAGTTCCATGCTTATGGAGCACAGGGGTGAGGAGGGGAGAGCCCCTTTGGGAGCTTGCCCGTCACAGAAGGCCCCTACCATGTGACCCAGGAGCTGGATTTCAACAAGTATGTATGGGGAGTGAAAGAAAGGGGTTGTTGTTGTTGCTTTTAAATATTTTATTTTTAAGTAACCTCCATGCCCGTTGCAGGGCCTAAACCCTGAGATCAAGAGTCCCATGCCCCACCGAATGAGCCAGCCAGGCAACCACAAAGAAAGGTTTTGAGTAGAAGTGTAACGTGGTCACGTCTGTGTTTAAGGAGGTAAATCTGGCAGCAACGTGGAGGGGGAAAAGGGAGGGGCTAAAAGGGAGAAGGCCGAAGTGGGGCTGGGGGACATTGTCCGAGGTCAGGGAGCTCCTAAGTAGCAGAGCTTGGATGAGAACTGGGGTCTTCCTGCTCCATGTCCAGCCTGCCCATCAACCTGCCAAGGGGCCTGCCCTTCTAATTGGATTACAGCACACACACGGGCATTTTTCAGCTGAGGAATGACACACACCACGTTATGCATGCTGCTCCTTGTCTGAAGGATGAGCTCCACTCACATTCGGAACTGCAGAAAGTAACCTGCGTCCCAGCCCTCTCTCCCTCTCTCCCTTCCTACTTCTCCAGCGCTCAGTGCCTGCCTCTGGATTTACTCCGCTCTCTTTCCCACACAGGGCGTGCCGCCGCCCCCCCCGCAGACCAGACTAACAGGGCCAAGAGATAAAGTGCATTGCATCCCTCTGGGGTATTTGGCCTTGTGTTTCCTGGGCCACAGCCTGACTTTTTGATGCTTTGGGAACGAGGCAAGAGCACCTGCTGCTTTTCAAAAAGACGCTACTGCGAAGCCCACGCAGATGGCAGGGCTTGGGCCTTTTGTGGTTGTCGGGGGCTGCTGGGTCTTGGATCCGGTTCAGGAAAAGCAGATGGGAGGAGCCATCGGCCGCGCCTTAGCACGGGGCAGCCCTTCGGAGAACACGCAGGTGTTGGTAGACCGGGCTCACGAGGGTGAGCGGAGGTAGCAGAGAGAATGCACCTGCTCTCTCAGGCCCAAGCACAAAAATCAAGGTGGGACCTTGAGGCAAGAGCTTTGCAAAAAGATTGATGGTTAAGATGAGGACATATAGGGAAAAGGTGAGAAGTGCAATTATTAGTAATAGAAAAAGACATTAAAAATGCAGTGGATAAATGCATGCAAAAGGATAGTCGTGCTTAGCTATGGTAGAGTGTGATTTTTAAAAGAAGTCCTTTATGTAACCAACAAGTTTTTATTGAACACTTGTCACATGTGTGTCCTTCGGCAGCGTTATGCCTGCATTGTCAACCTGGCTGGAAAACTCGCTGAATTACTAGAGCTCTAGCTGCTGGCCCTGCCAGGAGAGAGCCGAGAGCCAGGGGAGGTCCTACAGAGGTCCTGGCTTTGGTTTCGGTTCTGGGGCCTGTGACTCTTCAGGAAAGAGAACACACCTAAGGAGAAAAGCAATTCTGTGAGACTTCGAGTATTTGTAGCAAGGATGAGTGACTCTGCAAATCACGCAGTGGAGTGTAGGAACTGGCCGTTTTCTTCATTTTCTTCAAATTAAAATTAAAAATTTATTGAATTTAATTAGGTGTTTAAACTTTAATTAAAATTACAATGAAACCTGGCTCTGAACCCCTCCCCCATCTCCATCTGGAGAGAGATTTGTTCTAAGCTCTCACCAGTGCGTTCCTCACCGCCTCTGACATCAGCCTGGACACCACCACCGGGAGGCTGAGCTGGGGCTCAGAAAAGAGGCTAGGCTTTCGGTCTTCCCTTTCTGAGTTTTCTGCCCACACTCAGACGCTCCTTGCCTGTGAGGGTAATAGAGGCTTTGTACGTGCCCAGAAGCCTGCAGGGAGCTTGTCCATGCGGAGCCCTGACCTTGGGTGAGTCTCCAGAAAGCACCGTGGAACACCAAGTCCCTCTGGGCTTTGATGCTGTCATTGGATGGTCCAAGGATCCAGTCCTCAATCAGCCCACGGCCTTCACTCGCTTCCTTTTCTTCTCAGCGGCCTCATGTTCTCTCCCCTCTCTCCTCTCTCAGCCTCCTCTCTTCAGTGAGATCGAGCGTCCCCAAAAGACAAGAGAAAGGTGTGCCTGGGTGACTCAGTCGGTTAAACACCTGCCTTCAGCTAAGGTCATGATCCCAGGGTGCTAGGATGGAGCTGCATCCAGCCCTGCATTGAGTGCCCGCCCTCTCCCTGTGCCTCTAATCGTGCTAGGGAGTCTGCTTCTCCCTCTCCCTCTGCCACTCCCCCTGCTTGTGCTCTCTGTTTGTTAAATAAATAAAATATTTAAAAAAAAAAGATGAGATCAAGCATTCCAGTGGCTTCTATTTTCTGCTTGGAAGATGGATCAGAGAGAAATATAAAAGTCCTCACTAACTTCTTGAAGTTAGAGGGAGGAGCAGGAAGAAGAAAAATGTTGAGAAGTCAATGCAAAGTAAAAGCTCAATAAACCGTCCTGGTACAGATTATCACGGAACGTATAGGCCAGGCAGAGAGGTCACCGAGCGGAGCGAGTAAATGTCGGGAATCTCTGTTCTGCTTTGTGCTTCCTCTGTGGCCCTGTCTTGCGGTTTCCTCATAAGTGAAAGGAAGATGCACCCAGTCTGCAGGGTGGCCTTGAGGATCTGCCCGGTCAATATTTACACAGCACTGGGCACACTGGAAAACCCCCTGAGCATGCATGGTTAGTGGTTGGTAGTACATCTCTAGTTCCACCGATGCAAGAGCAGGCCCTTCCTCAAAGCACACTTCCAGTGTGTTCTTCACCAGCAAGGTCTTCCTCCCACAGCCAATGAAGAGGAGAAAAGAAGGTGTGGGTTTGGACCTTTGCCTGTCTAGGTGGCTGCTCCTCCCAGGAAAAGGGAATATTCTAGCTGAGAAGATGTGCCCAATGGCAGGATTTCAGGCACCTTACAGGAAGGGCAGTGGGCTGTGCCCCTGGCAGATGGAGCTCGTCACCATCAAAGGTGTGCATTTCGCCAGTGGAAAGAGCACGGGGGCAGCAGTCTTCCCCCCACTCTCCAGCTAGCTTCCGCTCTCAACTGGTTAAGTGCCATTTCCTTAGAGGTGTCCTGTCTGCCCCCTGAGCTCCATTAGCTTCTCCCTGTCATTCTTAGACTTTCTTACTCTTCATTATTAGCCTTTATTCAGTTTTTAGTGATGGATACTTTGTGTGTTTGGTTAGTGACTTCTCTCCCAGTAGATTCTATGAAGCTCTAGAGAGGAGGGCAGGGATTAAGTGTGTTTTATTGACCAAGTACAATCACTTAAGTTCAAGTTTTTAATGTGTTAAATGAGGATAGTTAATACTGCTTTTGCCTACCTCACTGAGCTGTGAAATTAATAAAGATAATAATGTGAAACTTCCTTGTAAATCATAAAACATGATGCATATATTAACTACCGTTCAATGCCATGTGTATTTGAATGCACATCATGAGCTGAGCACTGGTGCAATGGGCTCCTAGCTAGAGGAGCATTTTGTTAAATGAGATACTAAAGGAAAGTGCTTGGGACAGGATGTACCCTGTGATACCTCTCATTGTTGGAAGTCAAAGATGGCAGCCCAGCCTCTAAAAATATCATATTCATGTAGTCCATCCGTAGTGGGCATGAAATGGTTAACTAGGGATGTGCCCGGGGCTGAAGACCTGTAAACATGTGTGAGAGTGAGTAACCTAGAGCTAATCAATTCTGTATACTTCGGTGGGGGAGGGGGCTCACAAGTTAGTGCTCAACCAAGATGTTCCTTTCCTCCCAAGAGGCAAGGATGCTGAGTATGACACCTTCCCCTCCCCGGTGCAGACATTACAGACAGAGCGAAGAACTTCCGGAAAAATGGCGGCTGCCACCAGCATTTCACAGAGAGTGAATGGGAGAAGCGTGAATCATCCTAAGTTCAAAGGCTCCACATGTGTAGGCAGCATCACATTCAGAACCGAGGGCGTAGGAGGGATGGAGTTGACCAGTACTCTAGTCCTAGGCTGGGGTTCCTCTGCTTCAGATGGATGAGCCAGGAGATGAGAAACAATCCGTCCTGACGGCCAGTGTGCAACATGAGTTCCTGAGGTTGGGAACCCAAAGATCCAACAGTGTTATGCAGGAAAGGTTAAAGAAATAGATCAGAGTGGACCAGGACAAATATGTTTTCCTTCACTGGGTGGTTCTGAGGTTTTGTCCTATTTCTTAGGGAGAAAGGGGTAAAAATTGGCCTCACAACTGCACTGGGTATTCCTTGGTGTTTTGGTGTGATTATAATTATGGTTTAATTGACTACTTAGTAATCAGCATAGAGTTTGCTTGCACCTTATGGAATCCCTGGCTCTCCGAGGAGCTCGGATTCCCCTTTGTTGGCAGAGAGCCTAGCTTTTCCCCAGACCCTTGGCACTAGGCTTTACTTACTGTGTCATATAGCTGGGACTGCTCCAACGAAACCCAGGAGAGGTGAGGTAACAGGAAGAGATAGGATACGTAAAAGGGCAAAGAGAATAGAAATAGGCTCTAAGATGGGGGGCAGGAAGGTAGACCAGACACAGGATCCACAAGGAGACAAAGCCCCAGTGCAGATGCATGTTAAGATACATAAGCAAAGACCAAGGCTGAGAGAGTGGGAAGAAGGAAGTCACACATATAGACATGCGAACCCCGGAGGAGATGGGCTTATGGCCACACACGCCAGAGAGGTGAGATTTAGGAGGAGGGGTACAGACCTGTAATAAATTGTTTTCTTCTCCCCGTCTTAATTTGTTAAATGGCCACCACTAGCACTTGTTTTGTCTTAGCTCAGAAAGACTGGAGTGAACTTTACTTCAGCTGTAGTGGGACTGTGGCCGCAGAGAGAATTTCTCTCAGGCCAGATACTCTAGGCATCCACCCGGTTCCACCTCCATTTCTTCCAGTCATGAGCCAGCTGGTGTGAGAGATGTGACGTGAGGGAGGTAAGTGCAGGGCACTGTGGGGGCATCTGAGGGAGAATCTGGGGGTGGGGGGAATCAGGGAAGACCTTTGGAACCCCGTTATCACTGTGGAGGGAGAAGCCCAGAGCAGGCTGGCTTTGGGGCTAGGGACAGAGAGCAGGCCGGCATTCTGTGCTGTGGGGCTGGGAGGGCCTGGGGGCAGGCAACCCTTGAGTGAGTGGGGAGGCTGAGTCAGGTGAGGAAGGCAAATGAGGCCAGCCGCACCAATTTTTTTACCGAAGGGCAGACTCTGATCTCTGGGAACTGGCAGAACAGTTGCTCAAAGAAAGTCATCACCTGACCTATCCTCCTTAGCCCTGGAGGAGAGTGCTCACACCCTCCTGACACAGTCCACGCCCCTGTGAAGGTAAATATGAGGCGAGTCGCAAGAAGGAAAACAGGATATTAAAGCAGATCCCTGAGAGCGAAAGCAGAGGCTGAGAGTGTGAGCCCAAAGTCAGTGGCCTGGGAGGTTGAGGCGTGTGTGTGTGTGTGTGTGTGTGTGTGTGTGTCCTGCTGAGGAGACACAGGGGCCCTTTGTGCGGAGCCTGAGCTGCCTCCTATGTCCCGGTGCTGCCGGCTCCTGGAGAACATGCCGGGGCTCCTCCTTTCCATGCTGCTGGGCGCTGTTCTGGTGCAGGTAAGCTCCCTCTCCTTCTGCTTCCCCTTGGGAGGCTGCAGTGGTTCCTGTTTCTCCAGGTCAGAAATGAAAAAAGAAGATGATGGAGGAATCGAGGGAGAGGGAGGTGGTGCAGGATAAAGTCCTTGTGGAAAGACTTCATGCCAAATGGGGAGCCATTTTCCTCTCCAAGAAAAGTTGGGTTTTAGTTTATTAGCTTCAGGAAAGAAGTAGAAAACATTTCTCCCTCTCAGGTAATGGCACTAAATCCCACTTTCGATACGTTTGAACAGCTCCCAGACTTGAATAAATGTGTATTTTGAGTGGAGTAGGACACACACCACGGATCTGGGAGAAGGCAGCCCCACCTGGGGGTGGTGGAGTGAATGGTGCCTCTTCATTTGGGCCCCAGGCTGGGGCTCAGCTTTCCAGGGCTGTGTGCAGAACGTGCAGAGAGCCCCTGGAAAAAATGATCCTGACAACTTTCTTCAATTAAGCCTGTCCTTGTTGGACAGGAGCACTTTGGAAACACATTTATATTTTTCAAACATTCTGTTACTTCACCTTTTCTCAACTCATGTGTTTCTCACTTTTCATGAAAGGGAACCAGTCCATGAAGACTTTGAAATAGTTCAGGCAACAGACCAAAGGGGAGGTTAATTTAATAGGAGCAATTCATTGCCTTAGTATTTTTTACCAAGAAGATGAAAACAGGGGTGACTTATTTATGGATTTATGTTCACGGCAGAGGTTATTGCTTGCATAGAGGATAGAGCTTTTGAAACCTCCTGGTGATTTGGAAACCATGGGTTGTGTCTTTGAGTTAATAGTTGATTAGGGCAGTAAATTGTATTTTGGGAAATAAGAGGTTGAAATTTGTTATATTTTATATGGAGAGATCTAAGATTATAAAAGAATCCTAACAAGAATGCGGGTGGTACAGTTTATTTCCAGTGTTAGGTGGAGCGCGCATTTCCCCAGCAAAAGTGAGATGGGGCAGCCTATCTCCCACTCCACCCTTCTTGAGAAAAATCCTATCATTGTTGTGAATGGAGAGCCTACAAGGTATTCCTAAACAGTAAATATTCCATTATAGAGAGATGTGTCCAAAATTAAAAAAAAAAACATAAAAGGTGTTAAAATGCAGAAACAAGAAAGTATTATTTTGCTTACTTTTGCCATTATGAATTTTTGAGGAAGAATACCTACTGTTTGTTGAACATCTGCCACGTGCCAACCACTGTGTCAGGTACTTTAGTTATTAATCCTCAAAATAACCGTATAAGGTGGATGTATTAATCCCATTTTACAGAGGAGGATTGAGGCTCAAAGATCAATAAATGATAAAAAGTCATCTAAGATCACTCTATATATAGAGAGAACTCTACCAAAGCTCAGCTCTGGTGTCAAAACCCTTTCTTTCTGTTATGCCAAAAGAGCCTGTTTGGGTGTACCAAAAGAATCTGTTCCATTTCTTTTCCATTCCACCAAAGGAGTCTACTGACTCTTGTTGTTTTGAGATTTTGATTTTGAAAACAGTCAAAATGTCTGAAAAAAAATATGTATCTTTTAATTTTCCCACTATTAGCCATTTCTGGGACTCTTCATTTTTGTATTTCTGAATTACTATTTATTACAATTTTCCTTGAGACAGATCTTCCTTTCACCTTTCTTGTGATGCAGGTATGCTAGCCACAATTTTCTCAGTTTTTGTTTGACTGGAAACGCCTTTAATTTCACCTTCACTTTTGAAAGAGAGTTTCACTGGAGATAGAATTCCAGGTTGACAGCCCCTCCCCTCCTCAATCCCCCTTTTAGCACTGGGTCTTGTTCTCTTCCTCCTCCTCTTTAAAAAGACTTAAATTTTTTTTAAAGATTTTATTTATTTATTTGACAGACAGAGATCACAGGCAGGCAGAGAGGCAGGCAGAGAGAAAGGAAGGGTAGCAGGCTCCCTGATGAGCAGAGAGCCCAATGCAGGGCTCGATCCCAGGACCCTGGGATCAGGACCTGAGTGGAAGGCAGAGGCTTTAACCCACTGAGCCACCCAGGTGCCCCAAGGCTTAAATTTTTTTTTAGAGCAGCTTTAAGATGACGGCAAATTTGAGGGGCACCTGGGTGGTGCAGTTGGTTAAGATTCCAACTCTTGGTTTCGGCTTAGGTTATGCTCCCAGGGTCTTTTCTCACTCTGTTTTCAAAATTTTCTCTTTACCTTTGGTTTTCCGCAGTGTTACCTTGTGGCCTCAGAGATTATATAGAAATACTTCAAGACTGGAAAGAAAAACACGTGTCCCCAGGGGGGCAGTTTTGAGAGTAGGCTTCTCCTTAAGAGGAGGCAATATGAGGAAAAGCATGGAGGAGGAAACTGACCTGGTGGGTCTAGTAAGTAGCAAGGTGCAAAGGAGAGTGAATTGAGAGTCAAGGCTGGGGGGGGGGGGGAAGGCATAAACCAGCACAGGCTTTAGACAGCTTGCTTATAATTTCGGACCACATAGTGTACCCAGGAGGGGACCACTCATGGGCTTTAAGTAGAGGAACAATAGAATCAGATATGTTTTTTAAAGAGATCTTACAAGAAGCACGTGGTAGATTCATTTGGGAAGTCATTCTTGAGGAAGCAAAACCGGTTCAAAACGTACCGCTGTCACCCTCAGGAGCAGTGTCAGTGGCGTAAGAGTGACTTGTTCTCAGAATATGAGGACAGCAAGCACCAGTCACTGAATGTCTATGGTACGTGAGGAGGAGGAAAACGACCTGGATGACTCCTGGCTTCCTAACTCCAAACTTTGGAGAAACTGTCTAAAAGGCAGAGGTTTGTGAGAGATGATGAGTTTGGGGGGAAAAGAGTTTTTCCCATGGGACATTCCAGTGACAACGTCCATTGGTGGTCAGCCATATGGCTCTAGAGCTCAGTGGAAAAATCCTGGATGGAAATTTAGTTTTGAAGCTTGCACGAGATGGAAATTAAAGGCAAGGGGGTGGACAAGATTGCTAAGAGACAGTGGGCAGAGTGTGAAAAGCAAACATTGAGGTCACAAAACACCAATTAGTCTAAATGTAAGTAATATTTGGGGAAAGAGGAATCTGCAAAAGAGATTGAGAGCGTATGTTGAGAATAAGGGCAGAATTGGGATGGTCTGGTATCATGAAAGCCAGGGGAGCAGAAGAGATTAAGAGTCAAATGCCTCAGAGAAAGGGACAAGGGGCAGACCATGAACATAAGCCTAGCTGAGTGGCCCCTCAGCTTTGCAGGGAGGCCCTGCTAACCATATCTGAATCTGGAAAAACTGAGAAGTAGACACTATTTCTACATCCTTCTCCACTCTTGTATTTCCATCCCCTCTTCCTTCTCCAGACTCTCAGCACTGTTTCCTCAAACTTTAACCTCACATTGTATCTTCCACTTGAATCACTTGAATTGTAGCTGAAAGTGTTTCTCTGGGTTGGTGTTTTTTTTTTTTTTTTTTTTTTTTTTTTTTTACCAGTGATAACGCAAAGGGCTGAGGGTGGGATCGCGGGATTGCAAACTGATGTTTTTAAAGGTAGGATTTTTGAGTTGGAAGGAGGTTTAGACGTCTGGATCAGTGCAAGGGCCTCCAGTCTATCAAATAAAAATTGAGAGTTAATTATATAACTTACTTGCCAGGCACTGTACTAGGTACCAATAGTATACCCACAAATGAGCCCCAAGTTCTGGCCGGGTAACTGTCAGCCTGTGGAGAAGACAGGCTCTTACACAGATAATTTCAGTATGAGGGCATGTAAAAGGGAGGCAGGAGAGGTTGTAAAAAGTTTTCTGGAAAAGATGATGCCTAAACAGAACCAGGTGAAGGAGTGGGAGTAAGGGAAGTATGTTCAAGGCGAAAGGAACAGCATTGGATATGCTGCAGGGAACTGCAGACCCTTGCACTTGCTAGAACTGGAGGCAGGCAAGAGATGAGGAGGGCCCTGAATGCTATGCTTAGGAGTTTGGACTTTCCTGTAAGTCACTGACTTTCATGTGTCAGGGCTGAAGGAGAGGAGCAGGTGAGGTTGGTTTTCAGCTTCCTGGCTTGGGGAACCCAGTGGCTGGCATCACCATTCACTAAAATGGGGACTTCTAGATGAGGAGCATTCTGTTGGTGGGAGGGAGAAAATGAGATGCTCACCGGCATCGCAGTGGATATACCCAGTGGAAACTCACGAGTTGCAAGCTTAGGGAGAGAGGTCTAGGCTGGAGAGGGGAGACAGATGCAGAGATTGGGTGGCTTTTTCAGGATCAAAGCTGGTTTGTGGCAGGACCTGGACTAGGGAGGGAAGGAAGAAAGGTAAGGGTTGAGAGCTCAGGCTCTGAAATCTGCCTGCCTTGTTTAAATCCTTTTCCTACCACTTGATGTGTATGATCTAGGACAGGTTACATAATCTGAGTTTCAGTGGCCTCATTTATAGAATGGGGTGTATAGTTTCTTATGGCTACTATAACCAAC
The DNA here is from genome assembly GCA_004024625.1 of Mellivora capensis. Taxonomy (NCBI): domain Eukaryota; kingdom Metazoa; phylum Chordata; class Mammalia; order Carnivora; family Mustelidae; genus Mellivora; species Mellivora capensis. The sequence goes on from PISX010000920.1 coordinate 217,874, forward strand.
CACCACAAACTCAGGGGTGGAAAACAATACATATTTATTATCCTATAGTTTTAGACATCTGTAGTCTGAAAATGGGTCTAAGAGGGCTAAAATAAAGTGTTGGGCAGGGCTGTGTTCCTTCTGGAGGGTCCAGGGGAGAATCCATACTTTGCCTTTTGCAGCTTTTAAAGGTGCCTTCACTCCTGGCTCATGATTACTTTTCAGCTGTGATGTCACTCCTGTCTCTGCTTCAATCATCCTATCTTCTCTGGCATTCCTGCCTCTCTCCTTTTTTTTTTTTTTTTGAGAGAATGAGAGAGAGAGAGAAAGAAACACGCAAGAGTAGGATGGGGTGGAGGAGGATCATGACCCGAGCAGAAATCAGGAGTTGGATGCTTGAAAAAATGCTCAATATCACTTAGTATCAGGGAAATACCAATCAAAACCACAGTGAGATACCACATCATGCTGGTCAGAATGGCTAAAATTAATAAGTCAGGAAATGACAGATATTTGCAAGGATGTGGAAAAAGGGGAAACCTCTTACACTGTTGGTGGGAATGCAAGCTGGTGCAGCCGCTCTGGAAAACAGCATGGAGGTTCCTCAAGAAGTTAAAAAGAGAGCTACCCTATGACCCAGCAATCACACTACTGGGTATTTATCCCAAAGACACAAATATAGTGATCCGAAGGGGCACATGCACCCCAATGTTTATAGCAGCAATGTCAACAATAGCCAAACTATGGAAAGAGCCCAGATGTACCTCGACAGATGAGTGGATAAAGAAGATGTGGTCCATATATACAATGGAATATTACTCAGCCATCAAAAAAAATGAGATCTTGCCATTTGCCATATATACAATGGAATATTACTCAGCCATCAAAAAAATGAGAACTTGCCACGGAACTAGAGGGTATTAAATCAGAGAATGACAAATTACTTCACTCACATGTGGGATTTAAGAAACAAAACAGAGGAGGATGGGGGAAGGGAAGGAAGAAATAAAACATGACGAAATCAGAGAGGGAGACAAACCATAAGAGACTCTAAATCATAGAAGCAAACTGAGGGTTGTGGGAGAGGGGGGAGTAACTGGGTGATGGGCATTAAGAAGGGCACATGATGTAATGAACTGGGTTTATATACACTGATGAATCAGTGAACTCTACCTCTGAAACTAGTAATACACTCTAGTTAATTTCTTGAATTATAAAAAAAAAGTCAGATGCTCAAATGACTGAGCCGCCCAGGCGCCTCCTGCCTATCTCCCTTTTAAGGATGCTTGTGGTTACATTGGACCTACCTGGTTAATCCAGGATAATCTCATCTCAAGATTTTTAACTACTTCTGCAAAATCCCCTTTGCTATGTAAGGTAACATGTTAATAGATTCCAGGGAATGGAACACAGATATCTTTGAAGGGAGAATTACTATGCCCATCATAGGTGGATAATAACTGCTCCCCACTGTTCTTACGAGGGGTCAGTGATGTAATCATATAAGGCACCTGGCATATAGGAGGTCCCATGTTCTTTCATTCAATATATTTTATTACAGGTGATAACACAGAAAGTGGCAAAGAGCTTACCCCTCAAAAAGCTCACATTCTTGATACATGCTTCAGAAAATAAACATAAAGAACATACAGGAATAAGATAGGTGGTAAGAAGGTCTATGGGGAAAAGGCTGGAGCAGGGTGGTGTTTTATAAAGGGTGGTTACTGATAAATGTGAGCACAGACCCAAATAAGTGGAAGAGTGAGAGATGAAGGTACCTGGGGGAAGAGCAGGCTTGGAGTGTCCAAAGAATGAGGTGGATGTGGAGTGGAATGGAGCAAGCTAGTGGGTGAGTGACACTAGGCAAAGGAAGGTAGGAGGTGGGGACCCAATGTTGCAGGGCCTTAGAGGGTAGTTTGGCTTTTTTTTTTTTTTTAAAGATTTTATTTATTTGAGAGAGAGAGAGAGAGAAAGAGCACAAGCATGAGCAGGGAGTGGAGCAGAGGGAGAGGGAACACAATGCAGGACTTGATCCCAGGACCCTGGGATCATAACCCGAGCTGAAGGCAGATGCTTAACTGACTGAGCCTGGTAGTGTGGCTTTTACATTGAAATGGGAAGCCATGAGGAAGTTACCTCTTCTGAGCAAGGAGTGACATGAATTAAAGTATGATTGTAAAAGGTTATACATATTTATTGTATATCGTTTGATAAGCTCTGGGATAAGTACATACTCATACAACTATCACCACTCTCAAAGCCATAAACATATCCATTGCCCCCCAAAGTTTCCTCCTGTCCCCTTTATTGTTCTTTGTGTGTGCTAAGAACATTTAACATAAGATCTGTTCTCTTAGCAAAATTTAAGTATATAACATGGTACTGTTAGCTATAGGCGCTGTAGCTTATTTTATTTTAACCATTCTACCAAATGGAGGATATCGAGTGCAAAGGCGGAAGTGAGGAGAGCATTTAGGAGACTTATAATCATCTAAAGTGAGAAATAACTATGGCTTGGATCACTAGGATAGCAGTGGGGGTGTTCAGAAATGATTAGAGTGAGTACATTTTATTTTTTATTTTTTATTTTTTTAAAGAATTTATTTATTTATTTGACAGACAGAGACCACAAGTAGGCAAGAGAGGCAGGCAGGGAGAGAGAGGAGGAAGCAGGCTCTCCACCGAGCAGAGAGCCCGATGTGGGGCTCGATCCCAGGACCCTGGGATCATGACCTGAGCTGAAAGCAGAAGCTTTAACCCACTGAGCCACCAGGCGCCCCAAGAGTGGGTACATTTTGAAGATGTCACCAACAGGATTTACTGAAGGGATGGGATGTGGAATGTGAGAGGGGAAGTCAAGAGGGTCCCGACCCCAAGGTATTCTGAAAAAATGAAATTGGCGTGTGCTCAGGCGAGGGTGTGCACGGAGGAGAAGATCGGGAGGGAAACCCGGGAGTTTGCTTTGGTCCCGTTGAGCTTGCTAAGCCTATCCCATCTCCACGGGGAGGTCTGGCACGTTGTGGCCGAGTCCGGAAGGGAGGTGTGGCGGGAGATAGAAGACAGAGCGAAGGGAGAGCCTCGGGGGGCCTCCATCATAGAGGGCTCCAATTAGGGATGAAGAGGGTGCGAAGAACCCAGCAAAGCACCCGGAGAAGGAGCCATGGGTGAGGAGCGAGGAGGAGGTGATGCGCTGGAAGCTCAGCGGAGAAAGGTTCAAGGAATGAGCGTCGGGTCAGACAGATATTCTCACAGCTCACCACCCCGTACCCCTACCCTACCTTAGGCGAAGGCTTCTATTTCTAGAACTCTCTAAACTCAGTGTGAGGAATCTAAGGGCTCCTGTGTTACCCCTGCAGTTCTGCTGCCGGGCGCAGGGCGGCGCGCCATTGGCCGCGGCGCCGGAAGCAAGGCCCGGAGGAGAACCGGAAGTGCAGCCCCGCAGGCAGTTCTGTCACTGGCCCTGTACGTGCCCCCGTGCGCCTCCCAGCTGCCCTCCGGGAGTGAGCCTGCTGAGGGACGGCTGCGGGTGCTGTAAGGTCTGTGCCAAACAACCGGGGGACGTCTGCAATGAAGCCGACCTCTGTGACCCCCACAAAGGGCTCTACTGTGACTACTCAGCCGACAGGCCTCGCTTCGAGACCGGCGTGTGTGCGCGTAAGTGTCTCCCGCTGGGACCTCGGGCGACGCTCGCGTCTGTCTGGGTGCCCGGTCTCCCCCCAGTAATGGTTCCTGTGGGATAATCCGCGGAGTTCGGCCACGGTGGGGCCAGTTTTGTCGTAGTGGACAACACGTGACACCGGCGATGTTTACACGTGGACAGAACCCTGCTGTTTTTATTGCACTGTAGTGATCTCTAGTTACTTTCAGGCGATTGCTTTCAGGGAGAAAAAGAGCTAAGATGAGCTCTTTTTCTTCTCTAAGGAGAAGCAGACCTCTTCAGGCGCCACACAGTGACAGCTTTTGTCCCTGCGGTCGAACACTGCCAATTCAGCCTTCTCTGGAACGAAAAAGGAATCTCGCTAAGTGTAAGGATGTGTAGCTAGTATGCAGACGTACTGAATTCACCTCCCCTTTCCAGATAACCAGCAAGTCACTGTTCTTTTCAGATGAAGCAGATGTGTGAAAAGGAAGGCACAGGTACCCCAAATCACAGCCTGACCCTCGGTTTGAGGGGTTTTAGCTCTGGAGACTGATTGAGACCCTCTAAATTGACATCTCGAGGATAATTCAGGATCCTGATTTACCTGGGATTAAAAATTAAGATTTCCAAGGGAAGAGAAAGACCCGTGTCAGCTGGACATTTGAGTCAGTCCATAGGAAAGACTGCCCACTGTGTGGGCAGGCAGATTACTCCCGAAGTCTGGGGGTGAGCATGGACTTAATGTGTAGAGCTGTTCAGGTTTGATAGCCTGATACCCCTGTTTAGGGCTGACTAAACTATATTGATTAAGAATGTAGGCACTGGGTTCCAGTTCTGGGCTTCATATGCTGAGTGACCTTGAGGTCAAGTTGCTTAACCTCTCTGTGCCTCAGCTATGTCATATATATTTCCTACCTTACAGAAATTCCAGGAGGAGCAAATGAAATAGATACAAACCCCCAAACACCTAAGAGAATATCTGGTCGGCAGTAGACTCTTAAAAATGTTAGCTATTATTTATGGAAATTTAACAGGGAAAACATGTCCTATCAAACTCTGGCATCATGATACCCCTTTCTCCCAAACAGTGCTGGGCAAGTTATTTCATTAACCTAACAAGCATGTAGTGAGCAGCCACTACCATGCTAGGCACTGGGACCAGCAGCTGGGGACACAAGAAAGAAAGAGAGAAAAAAAAAATATATATATGCCCTGCCCTCACAGAGTCAAAGTTTATTGTGTCAGACAGATCTTTCCGCACGGGATGTCACATACAGTGTGGTGAGTATTTTAACAGAGCATAGCCATGAGGATGGGGATGGGAATGACCTCTAATTGGGGTCACAAACCATGGCCCAGGGGCCAAATCAGGTCCAGAGCCTACTTTTGGAAGTAACATTTTATTGGAGCAGAGCCACACCATCCAATTACATGGGCTATGGCAGCTTAATGGTACAGAGCCCAGTAGCTGTGACAAAACCCCAATGGTCTATAAATGCTAAGATATTTACTGTTTGGCTCTTTATAGAACATTTGCTGATCCATGATATAGAACGATGATTTTTAAACTTTGGTCTGAGGACCCCTTTAGTCTTAGAAATTAATAAAGACTTATTATATTGTAATATAATAAGAATATTATTAGAATATTCTTATTCTATTAGAATCCCAGGGTCCTGGGATCGAGCTTAATAGAAGATAACTCGATTTCCCCATCTGCTGCTGCTTTCAATCTATTCCCGTGTGTTATTTTGGTTGACATCTATGAAGGGAATCCAGCCTGACACAGATAGGTCATTGGAAAAGGCAGGGTATTTTAACAGAATTTTCAGGTAGTTGTGAATATTTTCTTTGATATTCTTTTGAATATTCTCTTTGATAAACTTGAGGAGTGGTAGTTTCTTAGAAATTAGCTGCATCATGGAATCTGAAACCATATCAATGAACTTGTCGAACTCTGTGACAATAAAATGTATTGGTGTATCCAAGATCTACTTGGAATGGGTGTTTTACTTATATATAATTTTGCAATATCATGCATCGTTTATTTGGAAAATGCTAGTTTGGAACAGTGGCTATATAGATATTCCAAATACTGATATACTTAATTATATAAAATTTTAAAACATCACATTAATGAATACTAATCTCATCAGAAAAGTCTGCATATTGGGTAGATATAAAGATCTCAGTGGTGGATACAGGTTTTCCAAAATTCTAATTTTTACTTGAAAGCCTGAATTCTGTCATCAGCCAGAAAGTTGTTTTCCTTGAAGTGACAGGCTCACTGTTGATTTTCAAGGAAATGTCTGCCAAATACCTGAGTAATCCTGGTTTCTCTGTCAGTCATTTCTTTTTTTTTTTTTTTTTTTTTTTTTTTTTTTTTTTTTTTTTTTTTTAAGATTTTATTTATTTATTTGACAGACAGAGATTACAAGTAGGCAAGAGAGGCAGGCAGGCAGAGAGAGGAAGGGAAGCAGGCTCCCGCTGAGCAGAGAGCCCGATGTGGGGCTCGATCCCAGGACCCTGGGATCATGACCTGAGCTGAAAGCAGAGGCTTTAACCCACTGAGCCACCCAGGCGCCCCTGTCAGTCATTTCTTTAGGTGAAATTCCTAATGAAAAAGTGGTGGTTTCAGCCCCAAACTCAGACAATAGATTAGTTGCTTCTCCTCAAGAAGAGTATCTACAAATGCTCTGTGGATACTTCCTATTTTGTCACACAGGATATTTAAAAGACATATATTTGATGGTTAAAATTTAATAAAGTTAGTAATTTTTACTGTGCTGTCAGGACATTATTAAGTAAAACTAGCTTTTTTTTTTTTTTTTTCAAAAGTACATTTATGGACAAGTGCATTGGCAAGGCAAATACAGTGACTACCCTGTGCTAAGGTTCCAGCTTTTGTACCTTAATGCAAATATCCAAATAGTGAAAACAGCCAGGCACCTCTTGGTATTCTGGAAAAGAGTTTTGGCCTCACAGATTCTCTTGAAAGGGCTTCAGTATTGCCAAGAATTCTGAGGGGTCATACTTTTGAGAACTGTTGATCCAGGTCAAGAACGCCTCTCAGAGCAGTGAAAGTGTCCTCCGATTCTCTTAATGAAAAAAGAATAAGTTACTGTGCGGCACTGTACTTAAACAAATTATGTTTGTACTTAAATTATGTATGTACTTAAACAGATTCTCTTCAGCCATTCATGTAGCCTCATTTCCTATGAATATATCCCTGCTTATTGTTGGACATCTAGAAAAACCTCTTTTACCTTCCACCAACCCATCTCTTAGAATCATTAACTCACTGCCATCCTCACAGTGATAGAACAGGGCCTGTCCTTGGTCGTAATTCTGAAAGTGACCAATTGGGGCTACAATAAAATGTCTACAATAAAATGAAAATGTCTAATTTTCACCTTTTACAGATGTTTTGAAAAGGAGGTTCCAGATGGGGCCCAAGAAATTGAGAATGTGACCTCATGAAGGAGATGGCTATTACCTCTGAGGTTTCTCATGGGAGGTCTGGTTTATCAGTTATGGCTTCTTTGGTGATTTTGCTTTTCTCTCTTTCAGACCTTATAGCTGTGGGATGTGAGTTCAACAGGGTACATTATCATAATGGCCAAGTCTTTCAGCCCAGCCCCCTGTTTAGCTGCCTCTGTGTGAGTGGGGCCATTGGATGCACACCTCTGTTCATACCAAAGCTGGATGACAGTCGCTGCTCTGGTGGTAAAGGTAGAAAGAAGTCTGATCAATCCAATTGTGGCCTGGGACCATTCCAAAAGCAGCTTTCAGCAAGCTACAAAGCAATGCCAGGTGCTTAGAGGCATATTTATTTTTCATGTATTGGCTTCTTGTGGTTTTCTTTCATGTTCCTTTGATGCACCATAGGTACTCAGTAAGCATCTAATGATCAGCGGTCAGTGTGAGATTTAGTTTGACTGCGCCATTACTCAGTCTGCCTCAGAGAGATATATTCTAAGAATCTCAAAAGGAAACTTCATAATGTTTTAGATTTTTCCAGTAAAACATTCCAGCTTTTAAAAGCTCTGCTGGGTCAGAAAAACTCTTCTATGCCTCTGTTCATTCCCACTCAACCTCTTCTCAGAAGAGTTGACCAACTATTGTTCACATGCACCCTGAGAAAAATTTTTACTTGTATTGTTATATTATGGGCAAGAAGTGCGAACTAACTCATCCCCCAAATTTTCAAAGGTAACTTTGCTATAAGATGAAAGCAGAAATGGAAGCCTACTGATTAAAAATATTTAAGAATATGTTTAGAATTTGTAATTGTTTCTTAAAACAGAAAACAGCGACATAAGATTATCTTTTCATTTGCTCTGGAAATGACGCTCTCCAGTCACCGACACACGTACAGGGGTTTTAAAGTAGGTTCCCTAGGCATGTAAGTAGTCAGAAACCTATAATGAGGCTCTGTATCACTTTTCTTGAGCACCTGGCCATTTGCAGTGAGTGTCCATATGTTCACAAAGGCTCTATTCTGGTCAGCTCTAAGTTAATATCTTACTTAAGTGTCGGGACATTTTGGGGACAGGAGTTTCAAAAACACCAACCAATGAAGCACAGATGAGGAAGGACTCAAAAAGGTCAGTATGCATGCCTGGTTATTCACATCTTGGTGTTTTCACCCAGAAATCAAGAATGCCTCTTCAGCAAAGGAAACAGTCAACAAAACAAAGAGGCAACCCGCGGAATGGGAGAAGATATTTGCAGATGACAGTGCAGACAAAAGGTTGATATCCAGGATCTATAAAGAACTTCTCAAACTCAACACACTCAAAACAGATAATCATATCAAAAAATGGGCAGAAGATATGAACAGACATTTCTCCAATGAAGCCATACAAATGGCTATCAGACACATGAAAAAATGTTCATCACTAGCCATCAGGGAGATTCAAATTAAAACCACATTGAGATACCACCTTACACCAGTTAGAATGGCCAAAATTAACAAGACAGGAAACAACGTGTGTTGGAGAGGATGTGGAGAAAGGGGAACCCTCTTACACTGTTGGTGGGAATGCAAGTTGGTGCAGCCACTTTGGAGAACAGTGTGGAGATTCCTCACGAAATTAAAAATAGAGCTTCCCTATGACC